>JAYKAV010003099.1:870831-961525 GCA_035582835.1 Phoebastria nigripes | reverse complement strand
GAAAGTTAACTCTGTCCCAGCCAGAACCAGGACAGTACATTTCAGATGTTATTAAGTTTGATGTTAGAAGAGGCTATGAAAGATTAGAAGAAAATATATCATGGCAACAGCTTAATATTTAGGCACACAAAAATTATTCCTTTAAATATTGCAAGAAAACAGTTTCTCAATGGCATTGCTTAATAAACTAAGAGTAAACACCAGAATAACAGAGAATTGAGCAATTTCTCAAAACTGATCACTAAGTTGGGTCTTCCCTGTTTGGCTGTCTAAGCAGAGACAGTAACAATTGATGAGCATTAAAACCAAGTTGATCACCTATTTAGATTTACGGAACAGAAAACCTCCGATGAAAAGGAAGAAACTTCACAACTTCCCTCTCATTAGCCATAAGTCATACAATGGCTTGTACTTAATCTAAAATATAGCCATAATGACATCCACCACTTCGGTCTAAAGGCAAGGGCAACAAATGGAACAGTTTGAGAAATTTCAGTTTCTTTTTCAATGTTGATATTAACAAACCAGAGATGCCATTTAAAAAAATTGGTTGCATGCTTACATTTACTGTAGCTATGCCAGTGCTGCTTCCAGTGCTTACATATATGTCATCATCCAAAGGTACCTAAAGGATTGATGTTAAACAAACAGTTATAAGTTAATAATAAAGATAGCACTATTAGCAACAATTCAGGTGAGACAATCTGCTTGTCTTTTCTGCATTTTAAATAGGCCTGATGTGACAAACAGATTCTACAAAAAAAAAAAACTTCATAGGAACAAGCAGAGTTATAAATTTAAATGAATATTGAAATGCATTAAAATTTAGCAGATAAGCAAAGTCCTTAAACATTTGCTATATCAAATTACTACCAGTTTATTAAAAGAAAAAGCTACTTTAGTAGCAATTTCAAAGTTCAAATAATTATTTAACGAGTTGCTAAGAATTCTGCTTTCACTTTTCAAAAGCGATACTATTCACTCACTGTCATAGTTCTTCCCACGAAATTATCTTCTGTCAGTTTAAATAGATGAAGGTCTCCATAGTTTTTGTATGCTACCTTAACACTCATGTCCAAATTAAGCCGTTTGACAAGAAGGGAATATTCAGTCAAGGCCTCAAGGGCATTAATTGTGTCCTGCCAGAAATCAATTATAAATAATTAATTCCAGAAATTAAAAAGAAGTGAAAATGTATGACAAAGCAATTTATTTTTTGCCACTTAAAAATGATTACAAATAATGGTAACCATTACTAGCTAAACAGCTTAGCAGTGTCTCAGCAGTACACTTAACATGGTGGTAACATATTTAACACTATACTCATAGACATATTTGTGCAATTTAAAGAAATGCGTGCAAGTACTAAAAAGGAAGTAAGCAAATAGCAATAAACAAACAGAGCACTCAGTGTCTTCACAGATTTTTAATAATTTAAAAAAAAGGGATGTTGAATGAATTGAAATATTCTATATAGTATGACTAGTTGATAGTGTATTAGAAATCTGCCAACTTTCACTTAACTTTTAGTCTATTCATGCATATTAACACAGTTTTTACAATCAAAAAATGCCTACCTTCTTACACTGTGTTCCATTTTTGTGGAAAACAAGAACAAACATCATGTCATGAAATGAAATACTCTGTTTTATAAAAAACTTGGGAAAACGGTTTTCCTCCTGTGATTCTTTTCATTCAGCAGATCTGAAGTTAGTGGAATCAGCTTGCAAATTTCTATTTATAATAGACTTCATGAAAAGAAGTTGTATTTCCCAGAGACAAAGAATATCATGGCAACAGAGTCATTTGATACTAATCCCATACACAGGACATCGAAGTTGTCAATGTGGTCTTCTAACGGTATTACCCTCTTAAGACATCTCAGATTTTGGTACTTGAAGAATGAGAACAAAATATTTAAAAGCTCACCTGAGTTGAATAAAATCCTCCACCATATCTTTGTTCTTCAGACAACCATTTGATGATTGGATTAGCATAGTTTTTGTCCCCTCTTAGCAAAGTAGTAAGCAAGGCATATGCTGTAGTTTCAACCATTTGTGCAGTAACAGAGCTGGGAGTGTGTTGGTCTAGTGTTTTGAAAGTATCTTTCCAAAAACGATAAATAGGAGGGTCACCTACAACAGTATAAAAGGAAGGTTTCAGATCGAAACATAGCAACAGCTCTCTTCAGACTACACAAGATGAAGTATTGCCTACTCAGGTGAAGGAGAAAAGGAGGAACTCTGCATTTAACAGGAGATGGAGATATACTTCTCTTACACTAGTAAGTATGACATTTATACTAGAAACTGATGATAAACAGACCTGATGCAAAGCATCTGATGCATATCCGAATATTGCTGGTCCTGAACAGTGATAGAGTGGCCAAACAAATAGAATACAAATTTTAAATTTTTTTTTTTAAAGCCACTTTCAACAGACAGGACAAAGCTTTTCTATTCCAGTAGAAATCATTACTTGGCAGAGAACAGTCTGAGTCCCTTGCCTGGAACAAAATACACTAAAAAGGAACAGCATTCACAAGAGTCTACAAAGTCCCTCATCAACCAGTGAGAAATTAAGACGACAACACAACACAAGTGAGGGCGGTGGCAGATATTGTGAAAAATTCCACTCTGAGCCAAGGAAGAGAATGGACATATCGTAAGGATGAGGAGGCAGACAAAAGTAATCCACTATGGACACCTGCATAAAAGGAAAGTCTATAGACAGAACAAACGTGATACAATGGGGAGTGACAGACGCCTAGCTGACTTGCATACTGCTAATGAAATTGCGTTGTTGAAAAACTGAAAGCAGGATTCAATCTAGCAAAAATACTAGGCCACACAAGACTAAAAATTCACTTATGCCAAAGCAAGCATCACTGAAATTCACTCTCCAAGTAGTGCCATCACATTAGAGAATTTAAAAATACTAAAAGAACAGCCTGAGAGCCTACTACAGTACAGACTCTGAGAGAATTTAATAATACCTATGACAGATGCTTCCTTCTTCAGTGCAGAGAACGCCGATAGTGCAGAGTGATGGTTCAAATCCACAAGAGCTAAAGCATACGAAGTTATTGCCATAGTAAAAGGGCTTTGAGCAGACTGCACATTTTTCATCAAATAATCTCCTGCTTTATTTTTAGCATCATGGATTTTCTGAAAGGATGAACAGGCTACAGCTTACCTCTATTAGACTTATTTTTAAAGAAACGTATCTATCAAGACAATATAGGTATATATAGTATCTTCTACAATATATCTTATAATAAAGTGATCCAGAATTTCATTATTGTTCTTTTACTGATTTTGAAAGACAAAGATTAACAAAGCAAATAAATCTTCGGAATTGAAAAAAGCCTCTTGATTTCTTTGAACAAATGTTAAAGAAAATGGAAGAAATTAGAATCCCAGAACATGCCTGCTGGCAGAAATAAAAATATTATTTACCTGAGTAGGACATATTTTAGTTGACTTTTCAATTCCAATAACAGAAAACGCTGTGAGATACAAAGATTTTTCTTTAGCTTCTCTAGGTAATGTACCCTACAAGATAAAATATGTATATATAAATAAATAGAAACAACAGTTAATTTAAATAAATAGAACTTTTTACAGTTTAGGTGGGGAAACAAAGAGAAATTCCTGTAAGAAATATCAGTTTGGTTTAACCTGAAAATATGTTGACTCTTCTGAAGGTAACAGCTTATTTGTAAAAAACAGACAAAATTATATAAAGTTATTGGCAAGCCAGGACTATTATACTGTAAAATCCACCTACATAATTTTTTTCTAAATATTAAGAAGCAGCAAGCAGATACTTTAAGTGGGAAAACAGAAAGGTTTGCAAGATCATGCTGTTCTTTAAATTAATTTAGAAAAATGCAAATTTAGCAACATTGTCTTGAATAGGTGTTCTGGTGAAACGCAGCCTAAAATATCTTGCATTCCTAAAACACATTACCTCCTGGTGACTTCAGCTTTTACTGTACATGCACAGAAAATGTTTGGTTTTCATACCTGTAGTTTCACTGGCTGGTAATTTGAAAATTCACTGAATGACCCATCTGGCATTTGACAGTTATCAATCAACCACAGAAGTGAATTACAAACAGAAATTTGATCAAGATTTATATATTGATTGACTTGTCCAAGAATCCTTAAAGCAAAAGCTGTCAACCTGCCAAGGAAATCAAACAGATCATATTTGTTTTGATTAGCAGATACTACCACATTACTAGAGCTAGACACAAATTTGCACTATTTATGATTTAGCTATGCTACACACTTCCACAGTTCAAAGAAGTATTGCAGATGAATTTTGAATTTAACTTAACAAATGGGCAATAATTACTTAAATAATTTTAAACTGGGATCAATTTCTATGTTTCAGGATATGAACTCATTACATCCCCAAAAGATTACTTTTTCATATGCACAGAACTTAAGGAAGATGCCTTTGAAGCAGCTTACTCCTTCCTTCTATAAGCCAACTGCATTTGCCATTCTGAAAGGCAAGACAGTGACTATGTATTTTGCCTAATTTTCAACGGCAGATTCTGTTTTCCATAAACAGTACTACCCCTCCTGTTTGATAGCCTTTAAATATCATATTTGTGTGAACAAGAGGTACGTCTATTTTGCCCTTGCTTATGTCCCTGTACTTTCCTTCTTCAAACTTGGGGTGCAAACTTTGCCTGAGCTTATGATTCTGCAGGGAACCCATGTCTACACAGTCCTTTTGTAAAATTCCAAGCCCAAAGAAGAGGTTTCAGAACTGAGCAAAATCCTACAAATTATCTCACGTATGTCTGCTCCGAACTATTGGCCCAACTTGGTTGTAATGGTGTGAACTATGGACATAAACAAAAGGTTTAGCAAGTGAAAGCAAGGAATCAAAAGATATTATTCAAAGTTCTAAGCACCATTTAAATCTACCATCAAGCTCACCTGTCATGCTTACTAGAAAGTATCACCCTTTAAAAATTAGTTATAATATGAAAGCAAAGGAGTGAAACAAGCCCTTTCCATCCATTCTAATCAAAAGACCTTTTTAACTCACCACGTGCTAGCTTGCCCATTCTTCCACATGCTATATGAGAAGTCAGAATTTCTGAATGACAAGATGCTCACAATTCCTAAGGGATATATTAGGCAGAAAATAAGTTTTGAAAAGAGATTTATATTAAAATTGTATTTGCTCACTCAGATACATTATCTTTCTCATTCAGCAAAGTTTATGCACCTCTACAACTCTGATGCAAGAGAAGAAGCTATATTTTTCTACCTTCTTTCATCTTCCTCCTCATTTGAGTTCTTGAAGTTAAGGTTTCAGGACCCAGTAAATGCCAGTAATTTGACTCTTCCAAGTAGCGAAACACATAAAATACTGGGGCAATACTCATAAACTCTGCCTCTGCACTGCCCTTTGGCAGATCAGCAAGAATACTAAGACCACCAGGACTGAGGATTGTGGCAATCGCTTCACCCATAAGATGTCCTGTGGGAAGAAAAAAAAACCAAAATTTCTTTAAATGAGAGATCATGAAAGTGAATCCAAGGGCAGAATCTGACTGATACTTATAAGCAATCATTCTATATGAAGTATTTAACATTCTACACAAAAAAGTGATTTGCAAAGTCTTTTCTCAAAAGAAGGAGAACCTAGGAATAAATCCAGATAAATTTAAAAAAAGGAATACGAAATAGGAGAAAAAGAACATATATATAGAAAGTACATATGCAGTAGACTGAACGTTTCAATTCAATTTACCTTTTACACTGACACTTCTATCAATTTTTGTTTTAGGGACCAGATTTAGTGGGATTTTGTATCGAAATTCTTGTCGTCTCTTGATTAAACCTATAATTGAAAAGGTATATATATCATACTGCACAAGCTAAATCAATAGATGATTCAGATGTAATAGCCAGATTTAAAGGTTACAACTATCTGATAAGTCAGCAACAAAAATACCTATGATAACTTGAAAACCAGAAATATGCCCAAATGCACACGCAAACAATATCAACCTTTGAAAAAGAACAGATGCAAACACTTTAATCTTTCTTTTGCCTTTTTTGTTAAGAAAAAAATCTGATCTGGACCTAAACTTTGGGTTTCAGATTAATCTCTGGTTAAATGAGAACATATTCCATTTTCATTAATAAAGCACCTGCTAACTGGTTTTCAAGCACACTGAGAAAAGCTTCGTATTATATCATAGTAAAAGATACATATAAAGGTTCCTTTAAGAAATGAATCCAAGTATTTTTTTGAAAGACTAGCTATTTTGAGATGGATTTGTTAGTCAATGAAAGGACAGGAAATCCTTGGAGGGGACATATGAAGAATATTTCAGGAAGGAGAAATGCCAATTTTTTCACATTACAGAAAACTTGATCATCATGAATCAAGAATACAAAAAAATAAACAAAGTAAAGATATATATGATCAATTCTCTTACCATAAACACCCTGTGGATCCAAAGTGAAACCCGCATGAAGTTCTTTCTTAATGCCTTCTGGCTGAAATCATTAAAAGGAAAGTAGTAGAAAATTAAAACACTGTTGCTTAATCAAATATATTAGCTGAAACAACAGTTTAAAACCATAGTATTTTTGCCTTCTACATCCTTCTCTGTAGTTGAGTTTTACTTAACTGTTCTACATCTGTTCTACATACATTTAAGCTAGTGTTCTATCTCCCAAAATTCTTGAGAAAATTTAAGAAAATATTTAAATAAAAGCTTAGGAAAGTATAAAATTACAAAAAAGTGTCTTTCAGTGAAGCATGCTTAAGCAGTTGAAAATCCGAACCAAATAACTTAGAATACAGTATTCTCCTTGCTTACTAAGTTATAATCTAYCTATTTATACATATAATCTTTCTGACAATTCTTATAATCAAGGTTTAAAAATGTGCATACTCAAATACTCAGTCATGCATTTTTCCATTGCATGCACCTCAGTGAATTCAATGATATCATGTGATATTTTGGATTCTGATAATATTAAAACAAAGCAATATTTATATATTGATTTAATATATTTTTATTTCTTGTGACTGAATCAATATGAAATTCAAAAACACTACAAACATTTTCATTTGTTTTCTTACCATTACACGTAAAGTTTTAACTACAGTTTCACTGTTCCTGGCTGTCAGCAATGTAAAGTTGATAGTGTGAAGACCTAATTCCAAAGGAAGTATTCTGAATGTAACTGGTAACGAAGAACCGCCATCTAGATTCTTAAAATTACAATTGTGTATCCTCAATCCAGTAGCTGCAGAATCTCCAAAAGAACAGATTCCACTTCCAGCTGCCACTTTAACACAGAACTGAAATGTTGAAAGATTTTAAATGTTTCACCTCCATGACAGGTACACCACCAGAGAAATATTAAAGCCACTGAAATACTATAATGAGCATTCTATTACTGTAATACTACTTTTCTGTTTACAATGAGCAAGTGTTACTACCTTTGGAATTACTATTACTTGCACTAGAGACACACTAACAATGTTCATTAGCAACACCAGGGAACCACTGTACTAGGCTTCATACACATACCTGCTTCATACACATACCTTTGCATACTTTTCTTGAATTTTTTCAATAAAAATTTTGCACTTCTGTTTGAATGTAATTCCTTAAAAATAGTCCTTTTATATTAAATCCCTAGACAATGTGATCTGTGAGCTCTGCAGCAGGTCATTCAAAAAATCCCATCACTTTTTGACACTATGTCCAAACAATTAGTATAGGAAAATTGTATTTTAACTTTCATGAGGCAAAGTTGCTAGGTGAGAGCATGACAACATTGTAATCAGTGGAATGGCTGGAAATGAAACAATTAATGATTGGATTTCATTGTTACATAGTTATGTAGAGCATACATAACACTAGCTGAAGGACTGGAGAAACGTGATCCAAGGATCTGTTTATACTGGATACTCGCAGGGGAAATGCTTTTTTAGTTTATTATGTTAATCTTTCTGTAGAACTCACTAAGACCACAAATTACCTTAATTGCAGAAGCTCTATGGTTATAAACTGATCCTTTTAATTCAATTTGTTCTCCTCGCACCACAGAATAAGGAACATAAACGCTCAGGAAGATATCTTTTACAACTTGCAGTTCCAATGGTGCAGCAACACATATACCTAAGAAAATTAAAAACATAAAAGCAGACTATCTTATCCACCCTTCTGATAAACAAGTTTGAAAAAGCCTTTACATACTTGCCACCTTTACTGATGACTTATCTTTTTTCAATATGTACTTTGAAACTGTCCAAGCTTTTTTAAAAGTGACCAGGCTCTTGCTTCCTGTTCCAAGTTGCTGTCTCCCACTCTTCACACATACTTGCTGACATACCAGTCCTTTGGGCGGCTTCTCCTTCTTCCCAAAGCAAGAAACAAATTTTCTGTTTGGACTACCATGTCTATCAGAAAATTTGTTTCTTCCTCTCCTCAAGTGCCTGAGCTATTGATAGCAGGACACTGGAAAGCTGTGCCAGGGAAGAGTCACTGACTATTTGTTCTTATATTCTTCTTAGTCATTTATTATGGGCCACTGTCAAACACAAGATAGGCTAGACAGACCTTTGTTTTCACCAGCCACTTACATTCATAGCAAGAAATGAAGTAATTTCCTTTCCCTAAAATATATATTTTGATGTTTTCTTTTCCTGTTTATCAACCAGAAAATTAACATTTTAGAACATATGTGTCAACTGCAATGAGACGTTCTGCAAAATCCAAACGGAAAAGGTCCCTAATTCTTTAGCTACAATCTAGTTAGGTTGCAGTACCTACCTTTATCAGAAATGCCAACACCTTGTACTTCCCAGGTAGTCAGCGAATCAGGCAAAGTGATAGACAGAGTCTTTGACCTGCGTTAGTACATTTATACATTATCAATAGCCATCTGTTAACACCAACAGCTAATCAACCCTAAGACAGTATGTGCCCAGAGCAACTCCTGTATCTAAGAGAGACTTAGGTAAGACAAGATATGAGAGTATATTTTGAAAACAGGACTTCTGGATTTTTGATTGAATAAACTTGGTTTTAGCCGATGTTACAGAAACTGGTGTTCAGCAAGGTCAAAAGTGAAAGGAAAAGTGACTCAACAATCTGGGCACCAGAGAGCATATCCTGCATGGAGGAAAACATGGCAGGAATAGTTTGTTTGTATAAGACTGCATTTTAGCACACATCTCGGGTACGACTAAGGCTACCCAGCTTACCTCAATTTTAGCACTTACTTTCTATAAAACCGATGACTAAGCCAAATGTTGATAACTGATTTGAGAAAAGTAGATTTGAGAAAAATAGTACCTTGGAGAAACTTGGTGAACTTCCCATAACCAGCTTTCAGGGAAGTAGCTACGAACTTCTGCCTCATCCAGTTCCAAGACAGCCTTAAAATCTGAAGAACATAAATAAAGCAAGTAAAAAAAAAAAACCAAACAAAAAACAAACCACCTGCCAATGGCCTTCCACCAAAGGCTTCAAAATCATTATCTTTTGCTTTTGTGATACTGTATTCTGCTTACTTGCCTCAGGTTAATCCTGATACAAGAAAAAAAGGTATCTGAATACCCTCAATCAAAAGCCTGTGTTAATCCCACATCATCTATTTACACATGTGAATACCTGTCCAATATCCAAACAGATTAACTTGTTAACAAGCAATTGTAGGGAGAAAATGGGAGACAAGAAATTTCACACTCCTGCTGATCCTTCCTGAGATGTTACTGTTTCGGGCCTGGGCAAAGAATTCAAATTTAGCATGAAAGTTTAGCATTGCCTTCACAGGCAATGATGCTCTCTTATTGCAGTTCTGCTTGTTCTAAATACGGGTGAATAGAATATAGCTCCTAACAGAATAAAGAACTGCTCTCCTACCCTTCTTTAGGGGTATACAACCAACATCTTTGGAGACTGGTAAAATTCTTTCTGGAATAACCCTGACAGGTAATAGGGAGGGGTTAATAGATTAATAAAGCTATCACCTCTATATTTACCCATATTCTGTWGGAAGTGTTTCACCACATGTCCACAGGAGAGTTAAAGCTCTCGTACTTACGCATTCTTGCCAATATTAGAAGCTTATTAGGCTCTTCCTCCCGCAGCCTGTTTGCAAATTCACAGCAATATCTGAATGCAGAAATGCACTTTTCATTGCTCCGAATTCGCTGAGCTCTATCACTGCAAGTCTCAGTGACTGGATATGCTTTTACTCCAGCCATGCAGCATTTTCGAATTTCTGGACGTGCGTATTTGGATGCTGAAATAATAATAAAATAATTCCCTTCCTTGAGATTAACTTTTTATTTCCAAATGCATCTTAACTCCTTATACTGAACATATTTTTAAAACTTGCAGAATTTCAGTGAAGGTACAGATTTGAGGATGAACATAAACTTGTCATTTTTCAAAAGCTAGTGACACACATTTAATCACTACTATTCTGAATTAAAAATATAAATTTGATAAGAGGAGTTGTATTACATTTTAAGATTTAACAGTCAAAGGTTCTTCTGACAGGCTTGGTCCCTGCCAGGTGGTCACTGGGAAAGACTGCCATATGGTAGTACTGTGAGTTTTCAGGCTACGTCTCTTCAGAAAAAGAAAAGATCTTAAACATATGCTGTATTTTCAATGTGTACTTAAATCTTGCTGACTTCAGATTTGGCATATGGCTAAGAGGCTTTATAAATGGGATTCTCTCTAAAGTCATCTTCTGTATTCGTCAGTCGCTCTCCACTAAGTTAAGTTAATAACAATAATTAAAAGTAGTAAGCAAACACTCAGATTCTTGATTTCTAGTGGATGTGATTTTTTTTTCATAATTATATACTTTAAAAGATTTTTTTCACACCTTCTTTGAGTATCTTCTCCTTGAAGTCAGACCGTTTGGTTCTTAAAACTTCATTGCAAGTTTCATCTGTTCAAAAAATAAAGAAATAAGTACAAAAGACATGACCTTTTTTGTAATAGCATAGCCCACTTAAAAATAATTCCATAAAATCACATCCCAAATTTGGGAGACTTTTTCTATTTACTATTTTAATTACATAAAAGTATTTTAATTTCAGTTACAGTAACTGATCCACAAGTCATAATGTTTTCCTCCCTCAAAAATCATTAGTATATGCATTCACTATTAATTTAATTAAGTTCCAACATAATAACTGAGAGTCACAATAGAATATTTCAGAAAAGAAAATCCACAATTTCATGCTTAAAACAAAGGAATATACCTGCTTCATTTGAATCATCTGCATTTGCATTAGTTAAAAGTGTAAGCCCAGCCATTCGGAATACATCAATGTTGTTCCGTCCTCCTCCAGCACCACAGCCAAGGTCACTCTTTTCCAAATGTAGTATTATCTGAGGAAAAAACACATCAGCATCTAACTAAAATGTGGAGTATATCATATGATGAATGACAGAGTTAGACTTGCAGAAAGGCCACTTTAGTTTGGAAGATGTCCTCACAACACACTGAAGAATACCATTCAGTGATATTTGAGCTATTTCAAGCACCAGCACAGCCACCTTCTTGTAGCCCACATCTGAGTTAGAGTCATGCAGACGAATCAAGGTGGAATGCTTCACTAACATGGTTATAACAGTTCTGATACTCAGACTAGCTTGTTTAAAACCAATTCAATAGTGCTATAAAACAGATTCAAATGAAGCCAGGTTGGTGCAAAAGTATTCTCCTATTCTTCTCCCATGTATTTTGTATCTGACTGTTCCGAAATATTAAAAAACCACCATGTTTTATCAYAGGAATGGCATTCTTTCAGTGACAGATGATATGTAGGTTTTACTTACATACATACATATCTAAAATTCTACAAGGAATGAAAACCTCTATAATGCACTGAACATAACAGCATCTGCCATACCATTGTACCAGTATGCCTTAAAAATATAACCTAAAAAGATTATAGGAAGAACTAAGGAGGAGAATGTAGTCTCCGTGCCTCTCTGATCAAGGAGCTCTCTAACACTGCAACCTATTTTTGACCAAGTCTGAAGGGTTCTGATGAGACTGTTCAGATCTGCCTTTAAAACCACAATTTACTTTTACTGGAAATCAAAACATTGTAAATGAATTCTTTTTATAATTTTGAACTGTCAGATTTAAACCAGCAACTTTTATTCTGGATTGAATTGCTCTTCTGCCTATTTTCAGGCTTACTGAATGCATGACACATAACAGCTATCTGAATACGAACATGAAACAAATAGCAACTTGTTTTTCTTTTGTGGCTACTACTTAACTTTTTCCATTGCTCTCTTTCCTCTTCCTGTGACTCCATATACTGCCTTGTCAATAGATGACAAAGCAACAAAAGAATTGAATTGTGTTTTCATGTTAAGCGATACAACTTCTGCTGGATTCAGTATCTCTTTGCTTGATTGCAGCTTAATCTATGAATTGAAAACAAATATCGGTAATTTTAAAAGCACGTTGTTCCAAAATAAACGCATCTGAAGGCAGACACTTTAAGAAGTCGAGGCATTGTTAAAGAACTTGTGTAATTCCAAGTTAAAATCTGACCATAAAATGAATGCACACCCACAAATTTTTTTTAGTGCCTATGTTGCTACTCACATCAAGACTATTCCCACATTTCTGTTCCACATTCAGCCAAACTGAATCAGCTACTAACTCAGCAGTTTCTTCTCCCGTGACTATGTAGTAAACAATAAGACGTGCTGAAGGAACCATTTCTTGGGTTATCTGAAAAGCTAGATGTTCATATTCCAAATCCCTAATTCTCTTCTGAGTTCCAAAGCTTACTATCTTCCCTTTTGACATGATCTATAACAGAAAAATGATGGAGAATAAAAAAGTCAGATTTTATATTTAATATGTTTCTTACACATAGTAATTACTTGCATTTAGATACAATCCAACACACACAAAAATGTATTTGGGACCAGTGGGGCTAGTTCAAGGGAAGGTAGCTCTCTCCCTCATCCCCTAAAAAGAAGCGCTGTCTCTGCGCATCTTTCTCTTCCTCTCTATTTCAAATCCTGAAATAGCTCTTGTGAGTAGCACTACTTGTTCTTAATCCCAGTCTACGTCAGATGAGAATTCAATACAATGAAGACTTAATATATAATTTAAACATGAGACTGTTAACAATTTTTCACTAGAAGACTGACAGATTGTATATGGAAGGAGCAGTTGTCTGAGCTGCATGTATTCTATGCTGAGGATGGTTCTTGATTGTTGAGGTTTTTTTATCTACGACCATATATTAAAATCACAATTCAGTATTTTATGTGGAAACATCTGTTACTTACCAAATAGCTGTAGTGATATATTTTATGAATATACCGACTATGTGGATATACATTAATATTTATGAAATCCCCTACTTCTAGTATTCTGTGGTTTGAAGCCCAGTCAATATATAGATAACTCTGAGTTAATGATGAATAAGCTTTTGCTTCATAGGTTTTACTTGCTTGGTTTTCATCTGAAAGATGTGGATCTGCAGTTTTTACCTGAAAAGATAATAAAAGGTCTGAAAAATTTTTTAGTAAAGAAGGAAACAAAAACTGTGCGTCCTGACTTCTGAATAGTTTAACTACAGAATTATACTTGAGAAGACAAATAATTACAATGTTAAAAGCATTCTGCAACATATTATTCAGAGGTATTAATAAAATAAAAGTCAACTTAAAACTTTCATGTTTTCTTTAATAAAAAGATCTATAAATATCAAGTCAAACATAAAATGGTAGTGTAGAAGCATGTACATAAATAGATAGAGCAGAAAAGGTTAGTGATATGCATCCCTACATAGTGAGGGAAGCACTCTCAGAGATTTGTTTTCACACAATTCATTTAATTTTTTTGTTTAATAATTATTATGAAATAAATATCTGACAAATTAGGATATTTTGTTTCAGAACAATTTAATAAAGAAATTAATAGAGAAGTAATGTTTCATTATAGCACTTGCATTTCATAACTGATTATTCATAATAATCTCTAAGTTTTTAAACTCTTAACTTTTGAGAGTAAAATCTTCCCATTAGTGTTGTGCATTTGCAAAAGTACAGAATTAAACCCTCGAAGAAATAAATTAATGGAATGATTTAACTCACTTGAAACTCCAATATTTTGCTATCAGATGGGATATTAACAACAAACAAAGTAGTTCCATCATTCATGCTTGTTTTTCTTCTCCCAGATTCTGAACCCTCTGATATCAACTCAGTCTCATCCATTTGCTCACTAAATGATTTTGCAGTGACAGTTATAGGGACATTTCCAACAAAGTGATCTACTGTATCTTTCACCTGCACCTGTTCATCAGAGTAGATAACATTTCTTATATGAATCGTGACATTTTTCAAGGAGAAAACTTTCAAGCTGCTAAGCTTCTTCTACAATAGCAAGTTAAAAAAATGTAAAAGGTCAATGGAAATTAAAAGCATGTTAAGACCTACAGTAATATATATAAAAAAGAATAAGGCTTCTGCATTATGGGTTTTATGTTGTAATGTGCAACAATACTGCTTATGTTAACTAACCTTAATGAAGAATGGAAGTCCAGGCTTCACAAAGAGAGGAGTAGCAATCAAACTCAATTTGTAAGGAGATACAGCAAATCTGACTCCAGCAAATTCTGCTTCACCACTGAGGCCACCTAACAAAATATTATGCCCCTTTTAATAATCACATCCTAGAGCCTGTGTTTTCTCCACTTGCCCAGCACAACCTGACTGTTATAGTGAAGTCCTTGCATCTAAAGAGTCAACTCCTAGCACTGCTGTGAAAACAAATAGCAAAAAAAAAAGTTTAATCCTTAAACATTTTTACAGTGACGGATGGGCTGTTCTTCCTTACAAATTTTTGGAAGAAGGATTTCTGAATACTAAAGAAAGTCTGATACTAGGAAAGTTATCCATGTAGTTTTGTTTTCTAGTTCTGTTTACATTTGCAGATATGTTAAAAAAAAAAAAAAAAAATTAAAAAGCAACTTACCCGTAGACTCCAACACTGATGCCACAATATATAAATATGACCCATCCAATTCTTCTAGACTTTGAAACCCTATAAAACTCACTGCTTCCTTACTGTTAAAATTGATCTCAGCAACTCCATTTTCAATCTGGAAATGAAATATAAATCATTAGTTTATAGTCAATAATTTAGAAATAATATATAGATACACTATATGCAAATTCTAACTTCAACATGTTTCTGTTCATTGTCTATTTTCAGAGGAAATCAAAGGTGGAGATGTTTTAACGAAGAAGAATTCTTTATTCCCTAAAATTATTGATAATGAATCAACCAATGGCACATATTACAAAGTTTGCATGCAGGCCCAACAAGAGGTAGGAATAACACAAAGATATCTTCACTAAATGAGGAAAGATAATGCCTTTTATCATTCTTCAATGACTAAATCAAAAAGGCCAGACTAAATGAGGGGGGGATAATTGGTGGAGAACAGACTCCCCATAATACATCAATATAATTTTGATCTGTTTGTCTCCTATCATGATTTGGTATTACTACATCGATCCTATATTTGATTTCTTTCGTTTATTCTGTAATAGATAGCATAAAAGTTATTTCATAGAAATTTCAACCACACAGTTTGCTCAAGTGAGTAATTGAACCAGACTGAAATTACATTCTGTCTCAGATGCTGCCTCTGAGTTCCATTTTAAAGTGCATTTCTATGACCCCAATGATAAGATTACATAGGAAAAGTTGACACTGAATAGCTGTCGATGCAAACTAGGAGTTGGAACCCATTCTCATCAAATTTAATGGGAAAACTTCAGTGGAATTGGATCAGTCCTGAGCTAAACATATGAAATCTACACAAACTAGGCTTGCTTCTTCTTACCCTAGTTACATGCATTGCATGAGGCATCATTCTTTTTCCAGTTTCTTCAATTATTCCAAAACGAAGAAAAACATCAGCACTTGCAAGCTTTTTATTATAAAAATAACTGAGAACAAAACAACAATATACATGCTTTTAAGATTATTTTAAAGGCTGCAACAAAGCATCCGTTTTTACAGAAGAGTAATTTCCTAGGCAAGAGATGGAAAACAAATGTCTGTGTAGCTTTAAACACTTCTGTTGAAAAATAATCACTTTGTAACAATGTTAAAAAGGGTCACTTAGTTCTCTTACAGAGCAGAACCAATTGTGATGATAGGGCTTCTTGAGGAAGTAAAAGAGGAAACTTCTGGACATGGGAGAATCATTCTTCAGGTAAAAGAAGAGAAAATACACACATATTTAGAAATCAAAACCAAATTTCCTTACCTAGCTTTCACAACAATCCTGAAGTTCTCAAATTTATCAGAACTAATAAAGTTACTTTCTGGCTCTATGACGATGGAAAAGCTTGGCATTGCTGAAAATTGAGTGGAAAAGAAAGCCACTTAGACATGTTTTTATACAGTAAGCCACAGGTACTCAGAAAGACGCCTCTGTATAACCATCAAAGAATCATGTCTGTTTCAAGTGATTTGAATTACAATATTATAGCCCCAAAATACAGCTGACAGCTTGTCCACAGTGAAGCACAAGTTCTAAAGCCTTAAGTTATTTGCAGTTGCCCCGGCTCCACATTTTGCATCAGTGCAGCTATGTCAACATGACCCAGCATACTAAAGAATAACTCTATTTAGAGGCAAGTTGTATTAATACAGTCTTATACCGATGTGACTGATTAGCTTGAACCGACATTGCCACTTGGCATTACACTGCATCCCATTGCTGTGTATAAGCAGGCCAATGTTACCTCAGGCATTTCTGCATTTTCCTCCTCTGTGTTGTATAGCTGTCCCCTATAAATTTCACTGAAGAAACATATAAAAATGAAGGTTCACAATATCAGCACACCTTACCATATTCCTTAACTTCAAATTTGGCAACAGCTGAGGTTACGAAATTCTTCTTATACTTGGCTTCAATCTTCCAAATTCCATACCTACAAAATGTCAACAATCAAACATTTTTTAAGATGAAAATTCATGTCAAAGACAAAAATTAATATTACTACTTAACAACATTTCATGTTAATAATTAGAGAGAAAAATTCTGCACCAAGTTTTTGCACGTTCAATGCCTACTTTGAGAAGATTCTGCTTTGATATTTTAATAATTATTTTAAACTTATTTTAAAGCATTGAAATAAATTGGAAAAGAATATGCCATTATTTATACTATGACTATAGTCAGAAATTTTTGTTTTATAGTTACAAGCAGAGACACATTTTGAAGACTGCAAATGTAACCAGGGTCATTAAGATGTTATTTGCTACCTTCTTTCACTTGCCTGTTATCACCCCTGAGGTTAGACAAATGCCTGTTTGTGGCTACAAGTCTGTTTTTGTGCAGTCAGCAGGATTAGTATGTATCACCTACCTGATTTCCCATAATTTCAGTGATTTTTCTTTGCCACTAAAAGCACTCAAAAGGCATTTGCTTCATTTCAAATGCTTTACTTAAACCCACGGAACTTCTGTGCGCAGAGCATATCTAAATGTGTATATCTTCGTATCTTACCATTCAAAGAAACTTGATCCCATTTGCTTTAATTTACACACTACATCCATTTCATCTTTGCCAGTTTTGTAACATAGCTAAATTTGCTCAATATAACTGAAAAATGCAGTCTTTTTCCCTAATAAAATACATGGCCAGAGGCTATAACCAATTATCAATTCTTTGGTTAAATAAAGGAAAACTCAATACAATTAGCCCATTTATAAGGTTATAAAGCACAGTAATAAAGAATTCAGAAATTCCACAAAAAAGCAAATAAGTTTGTTACAAGGAAACATTTAGAGTTCAAGCTGGATCAAGGAATGAATAATAATTTGACATATACATACTATAAAAAAGGATTAAGCATGTTAGATTGTCTATGCAAGAAGTTAACTAAGTTTTAGTTCTACCATGCACCACCTTGTATTTAAAAAAAAAAAAAAAAAAAAAAAAGGGGGGGGGGGGAGTCCTTCAGCACATCACCATCTTAAATGATGTAAAACAAACCGACAAACCTCTGCTAACAAAACTTTGTACTATGGCCAAAAGCAAGTGGTTCACAGTGATTGGATCTATCAGAAAGGTCATCTTGAATGAAGACCATGTTAATCTACAAGCAATCAGATCTTGACTGAGAATGGGTACATGTATCTACACTGAAAAATGTATTTGTAACATATATTAGCCAAGAAAATGCTCCAAAAGACTCACACAGACTTCTGTTAGGGTCCTTCTCTCTCTGACTAGAGCACCAAGGCACAACTGCAATTTACATAATAATTTATAGAAAATAAGTTCCTACAATCTTTCAGCCCTATAGCACCACGATAAAAATTATGCAAGTCTACTGTTAACAGATACTCTGTTTCAAGAAGGAATCAAAATTAATTTTTACTCAGACTGAAGTTATTGCTAATTTCCTAATGAAAAGTAAATCAGTCAAAAAACAATTTTTCAGGCACCTGCTAGCATCCTTCTACCAACTCAGTGAATCTTCAGCACCCTCTCAAGACTGAAAGGAGAACTGAAGAGATATATATTTATTTTGTATGCTGTTGTTACTGGAAAAATGCTGGTGATTTGTATGAATATATGTTTCCCCTCCTTGAAATCAATACATCTTTGACACTGTTTCTATCTCTATAGTAGAAAGCTTTAGTTTTTATTAATCTTCCCTTTTAATTGAGCATGACAAACCTACCACTAACTGTTCTTTAATTTCAGTTTTACCACCAGTATTTTCATTCACTACATCTCCTCACTTTCTCTCATTACAGTAAGCATATGCCATCTATTTGAAAATGCAGAGAGTAAGCTTCCCACTTRGCTTCAGGAGACAAATGTTAGTTTGGAAGTCAACTGAAAAGGAGAATACTTGGTCATAAGTTCCTTATTTATACCATGGTTACACACTATGTGAAATGTTAGAAATCTCCAAGTTTCAAGTCATGTACACTCTGTGTATCAAGCAAAAGACACTCTGACAGTCTTTAAGAAAAGGCAGTATTATGTTAATAATTCTCAAAAAGCATTAAATAAATCTACTTAGGATTAGGAGGAATCTTGAAGTCAGGAAAAGAAACTATTCCAGTAAAATCTTCTTCTTCTATAATATCCACTTTTACTCCTTCAGGATCCTTTAAATTATAACAGGAAAGAATCAGCAGTTACAGATCATTCTTATCAAAAGAAAAATCTTTATTCAGTGATTTCAGTGGGAGCCTGGCCATAACATGTTTTTCTAAGAGTTTTGCCCATTTCACAGCATGAAAATACAAACATTTTTAGAAACAACTCAGATTGAAATTCTGACAAAACATTTTGCTGTGGCTCCAACAATTAAAAGCTGTTACTACACAATGCTTAAAATTGCTAAAAAGTTACTGTAATAACAACTCTATTGTTAAAGGCTAAAATAATATAGTATAGTAGATACTGATTATTTTTATATCTTAAATGAAATAACCAACAGTATGAAAACCATATATTATTAAAATTCCCTCAAAAATCCTTTTCCCAGATATTAAAGATAATTGATATTTTTTCTTTTTTTCCATTCTGTAAAAACTTCAGGTCTGGGAATGAAAACCTCTATCCAACTGTGCAAAGTCATTTTTAGATCTTTTAAAAGATGTCTGGTTACCTGCAAACACATCTAACAGTTTTATTAAATATTGATTGCAATACTGATTTACCATCTAACAACATTTATTGTTTTTGTGATCTACAGAATATTAATATTAAATTCAATTACAACTTACCACAAATGTTAGGACGGTTTCTCGCCGAGCTGGCTGCAGTTCTTCATTCAGAGAGTAAACCCTGACTTTCACTGTAAGAATTATTACAATAAATCTCAAAGTCATACCATTATAGAGATCTAAAAAACAAACAAACCCCAAACCCCAACCTTTTATCCTTACTAATTTTTTAAGTTTTTAGTATTTATAGAATGCTCTTGACCTTTTGTAAGTATGGTGTCCAAACAGTATTTATTCATGCTAGCAACAAGAGACCCTGCACCACCACTCTTTCACATTGAATCATCACAGTGCAGTATAATTTTTTACCATCACAATCCTAGCATATCACTTTTGTAGGAAAAGAGCTCAATCTACGTGAAACCAATGATTCAGTCATCATTTCTTCACAAATATTTTTAACATATTCCCAGGAAAATGTTTCACTCTTTGGGCCACAGATTAGTCATTTAGGATGTAGAGGGCAGGGACTGAGAGGATATTGGGAGAAGTGATGAATTTCTACAGTATGATCAAATAGTTCAAAATATTATTCTGCTGATTAAAAAATTAAATGGCAGCTGATGGCAATACAACATAACCAAGAGCTTAAAGGACATTTAAATCCGAATTCCTTGGCAAAGTCAGCAGACTTTAAAAATTAAATAACAGCCAAGAGAAATAAGCATTATTTACCTGACTGATCAGGAGTATAAATTGGTTTGTCTGTATGAATAAAAAGAAACCCATTCTCATAGGAAACAGGAATTTTTTTTAATCTTGTAAAATGTGGAGAAACAGCTTCCAAATACACATACTTGACTGAATTCTCTGTTCTTGGCAAATCTGTCGGTTGAAGCTGGGGGAGATGAAATAAAGATTTTTAAAGAATATTGAAATATTTTTCAAGTATTTTTTCCTACAGTATTTTTTGTTGAGAAGAGTATCTGAATAGCAATTACTATCCTGTTGTTAATTATTATTAAATAAAAACATCAACACCCACAAGCATTTATTCTTGCTTCACATCATAGACGATGGTCTGGAGTATTAAGCTACAAACAGATATTTTGAAATTTTGCATTTTATTTATGTCCAGAACTAAAATAGCAAAGTGCAAAGCCCAGTTACAAGGTTATGAGAGTACAAATTATCAGACTTCCATTTATACACATCTTAGCCACACCAAAGTTGCTGTTGTGGTCGGTAGTTTGGTGAAATAGCTGTTTTGGCTGAAAAGGAAAACCAGGCAAGAAGCTTCTCCTGGGAGGCATCACCCCAAGTAAAACCTTCTTGGTCACCAGCTTTCAGTAAAAATCTATTTAGCTTTCTGCACTGTTTGCTTCAAGCAAATTAGTTAAATAAAGCTTTATGGTGAAATCTGGGCCCCTTTGGAGCTTGTCACTGACAAACAAGACCAAGTCCTGAACCTTGGTTTAGTCACCATTTTGGCTTACTCTGAACACTCAGTTGACATACCTTGTCCACATTCAGCGTTTCTCCATTCTCTCCCTTTTTATTTTTTAAAGTTACGTGACTATGATAATGTTTCTAAAATAGTTTGATTATATGTTTAACTTTGGTGTCACTCCTTTACACTAATTTTATCCAATGTAGTTTCAATTTCAGACAAACTAAAATGAAATAAACGACATGTGGCAAACAGAAATCAGGGCGCTAGGCTTCCCTTCCCAGTTTAAACAACTGAAAACTTACCATAATCTTTTTTAACACTTATACCTAAATGTGACAATAAAAACACTGCAAATCTGAATTCCTTACTGTTAAAGTTACAGCATCCTGGAATTTGTTGGCTGGAGTTAAAGAAATATGGCCAGAAGAATAAACAGCAAGCTTATCTGGGAAGCTTCTTATGGCAATATTGACTGGAAATTCCTCCTCATAACCAAAAGCTTGAGCTACGACTTTCTCAGATGCCCCAGCTCGGAAGGTCTTTGGTGCTGTAAGGACATATCTGTATATGGAATATAAAACAATACTGTATATGGAATATAAAACAATACAAGGGTAATGGAACTATATTTCTTTCGGATTTCTTACTTGCATTTGTAATTCACTTACGTCACACTGTTAAAGCACACAATATAATCAGGCTAAGTTATTCTAAGACACTAGTTAAAAACAGTAGAGCCCCAGTCAGAATAATTTTTATGAAAACTGTAATGTAACATTAACAAATAACAGCTTAGGTAGAGTAACGTTTATGAATTTGGTTCTGCAGACACACAAAAGCATGTCCACTAAAACAGGCTATTTACATGAAATAATTATTCCTTTTGCCAAATTAAACCCTGAAACACTAATCTTCCAAGTAGTACACTTCTGTAGTTTTCCCACCATTAAAGTTCTTACTGAAATAAATGGCGCAACTTACAGTAAAGGCAAATGTGAATATAGTTTTGCAGATTACTCTAATTCTTCAGTGCTTTATAAACTGAAGTATGCATCATTCCACCAAAGCACAAGCCAGGCTTTAGTACCTGACCACATAATGTACCTAAAATACATATGAAGTGCTGTTGAACAAAACATTTGATATATGTGCATCTTCTTTTTCTGAAATGCCAAAAGCACTTAGGTTGGCTGCTTTCTATACACCATTGTTAACAGATATAAGAATCAAAAAAGCACCGCTAAGTACAATTGTAAAATACACATTTAAGTAAGAGCTTTCATCAAGGCTGCAGCAAAATATCTGTCTTYAGGCACTATAGAAAAGCAAATGAGCACCAGCTTTATTTCTTGTTTGCATGTTTATCTTGTGGCACATAAGGAGATGACTCTACCTCTTTCTTTGGCAGCAAATACAGTAGTTGCAGAAGCATCAGTCCTTTTTCTAGCATTAGTCCCACATACACTAGTGAGAATTTTGCTTGTGAAAACACATCAATTTGGATAGTGCCTTTTGTATTGGCTCTACTTAAATTCTGTATCTATTTACCTAAAACAGCGGACAACAATCAAGTAACATTTCCAGTAAATTCTATATTTGCTTTACTTACGTTTTCTCTTGGCTAAAAGTTGTTCCAGAAAATAGCAAAACAAAAAGATATATTAAAATAGTCATAGTGTCTATGACAACAAACAGCAAACCATAGAAGCTAATGATTCTAGATTAAACTGTGTTTGGCTTCTGCTGTAGATGAGCAGAAATACCACCAACACGTTTCGCTCACAGTTAATAATTAATTGCAGATCATGTTTTACTCAAACGTTATTGCCCCCTCCCAAGGAAGCCAGAACAGCTAAACTTAGGAATTTTTTAATTTAGGATTTCAATTTTTTAATATGTCCAGAGCAATCCTATGTCAGTCCTAACTTTCTCTCTGTTTGATAGCTATGTAAAAAAAAATAATTTCCAATGATAGCAAAAAAAAACCCAACAAGCAAAAAATTAGGTTCAGTTTGTCCTTCAGAAAATAATTTTTATTTAAATCAAAGTGATTTTAACTTTGCGTCTGAAGAAAAAAAAGCATTTGAATTATATCAAACATAATGCGCTGATATGTTTAGACCAGAAGTTTCCATTTTTTTGTTTTGAAATAACTCTTTGCTTGCAAATTTCTTTTAGCCACTTGTATTCCTCATTATGTCAACTTTCTGAGTACGTCCATTACAAATAAAACTGCAATATGAAAATATTAGGGCACAATACATCTACAACATGTACTATTTTAAACAGCATTTGCAAAAAAAAACATTGGTGGCAAAACCTTTGCATGCCTGATATCTAAGCATAGGACCTCAACAAGTAAGTTTATGTAAAGTTAAACTGAAGTTGTGCAAGACTCCTCAAGTTTAAACAAATACTGTAGTCAACCTTTACGGGAAAGACATTTACAGAACTATTTCTGATCAATATAAAATTAAATTACAAGAAGGCCAAATTGGGCTTCTCAGCAGACGCAATAAACTACAAGGGAAGCAACAATATATAGAATAAAACCATATAAAATGTAAGCTGCTTAGTATTATTAAAAATAATGCCCCAAATACCTATTACTAAATACCAAACAATGGGAATTAATACAGTAAGTTCACATGGGTGTTATGTAAACAATGAGGAGCAAACAGTAAAGAACATTGGCAAACATTTTAAAATTCTGACAATATTCTGAAATAATGTTTTTAAAATCTAATTATGTCCCTTCCCTACATTCTTTTTCAGATACGGCCTACTGATTTTTCAACCCTACATTTCACACCTAGTTGTACAGATTCCAAACTAACACAGCCCAAAACCATTACAAGAAATTTATTTAAACACCTCTGTGAAAATGGCAGCAATTTAGGCCTACTACATTGAGTTTATCATGATCAAATGTATTTCCAATGCTACATGCAATCTTCCAGAGTAAAACCCACCTATATACCATTTTACACTGATAGGCTAATATGTGATACATACATACGGATATATAAAGCACGGACAAAAAAAAAAAAAAAAAAAAAAAAAAAAAAAAAAAAAAAAAAAAAAAAACCAAAACCAAAACAAAACAAAAAAAAAACCCCAAACAACTATCACCAGAGCAGGCTTTGTTATTTATACAGTGACTTGGGCTTTAACTAGAACAAAACCTCTCAGAATCTACCCCTTCGCAGCTGAGGACCGGGCAGAGGAGGGACTGCTGCCGCCGCCCCCCGCTGAGGTAAAGCGGCCGCTGGCGGCGGGAATAGGAGAAAAGGCAGCGCACGCGCCAGAGGGGCCATCACCGGCGGGAAAGCTGCGTTGGGGAGGGGCGTGGCTTCACGAGGGTCTGCCCCGCCCCTTCCGCGGGCCCGTTCACCCGTGGCCGGGCAACAACCAGACAAAATGGCGTCGGCTCGGCTCCTCGCGCCGGGCTCTTAAAGGAGCCGCAGCACCTCCGGCCTGGCGGCCGGTGGAGACGACGAAGGGTCGGCGGAGGAAGGGAGGCGAGAGAGAGGTGCGTTGAGAGCTGGTGCCGTCACTCGGGGTCGCCCAGAGGCCCGCCCTGCCTGCCACTGCCCCGGCAGCGGCGAGCGGGAAGCGGTGAAACGGCGTTACCATGTCAACGCAGGTAATCAAAGCGGAGGCCTGAGGGGAACCGCCCTCRGCGGGCACCGGGATCCCCCATCAGCGAGCATCGCCGCTCCCCAGCCGGCTCCCTGCGGGCTGGGGTGCGCGGCGCTGCCCCGCAGCCCGGCCCCGCGGAGGGGAGCTCTGCCCGGGGCTCAGCCGGCAGCACCGTGCCTCGTTGGGTGGTCGCCATCCTGTCAGGTGCGGGCCGGCCGTGGCGGGAGGGCGGGGAGAGGCCGGTGGCTCGGCTGTGGTGCCTGCGGATGGAGCGGCCGCGGCGGGTGCGCAGCCGTTAACCGGGGAGGGAAGGATGGAGGGAGCTGGCCGCACCGAGGGCCCGTCTGCTCCCCGCCGGGGCGCGGGGTACACCCAGGGCACACCTCCGCGGCCAGGACGGCTCAACGCTTCCCCCCTTCCCCGCCTGTTCCAACGTGAGAGTTTTGTCGTGGTTTTCATTGCAAAAGCACAATCTGTTCTCGAGAAATCGCATTAAAATATCTAACTGCTCTCCTTAAAACATGAAGAAACTTCCCAAAGTAGGTTTTCACCAGCTCACCACCATCTTTCCCCCTCTCCTGCCCCTTCCAGTCTCAGTTTCCTGGCCCTGAATGAGTTGTGCCTCCAAGTATTGAAGAGAGTGGCTCCTTCTTTCTGTCTTCCTTTTTGAAGATTCAGGAAAAAAAAAATCCATTTTAATGAAGAAAAATCTTCTCAACTTAAGACACAATATAATCACTCGTATAGCTCAAAGTTCCCTTAAAAGCGTACGTCTCTATTTTAAAGAATATCTTACAATGTGGTTTTTGTTTACTGGATCTAGGTTTTAGTAAAAACCTGTCCCTTGAAGATGGTTACTACAAGGGCTTTCACGCACAGAACGCTTACATGACTGCTTCTACGCTTACCCCTAGGGAAATATATTTGTCACTGGGGGAAGTTTCTGTTAACGTTCTCTGGCATTTCCCAGGCAGTCACGGAATAACTTATTTGCAGAAATGGGAACACTGGAGGAATGCCAATGCTAGAGTGATTTTAATTTTTTTTTCTCTGTTACCTTTTTTTGGTTGTATTTGCTCTTCTAGCTACAAAGAGGGTGATTTCTAGCTTTGGTAAAAACAATTGGGATCCTAGTCTTCTCTTTCTGTCCTTTGCCAACTATGTTAGTCTGAGTTGAGAATATCTCCAGACCTGACAGACTCTGTGTAAGCTGTAAATTGCAGGACAGTTACCAAGATGAGTTGCAAAACAGAAAGCAGTTCAGCCAGTTCCTGGTGTTGTGCTGTAGAATGGTGTAAGTAAACAGGTATACCATTCCTCCGAATATGTGTTAGGCCAGGAAAACTGGAAGCTGTCATGCATTGGAGAATTGGCTTAGATGTGTTTTTTTGGCACCATATCACTGCTGGAAATATTTTCTTATGCTAAAAAGACAATTTTGTTGGCATGCAAACCCTTAAGATTTACACTTATGTACAGAATGATGTTTATTTCTGTTCTTCCAGATATTGGCCATATGATATTCTGTATTTTTGGCAATGAAGAAAGGCTCAGTAAGAAAAGCATTATGTAGAAAAACACAGATGTCAGCTTCTCGGACACCTAGTCCAATGTCTCCTGTCAGTTCAAGTACCAGATCACCATCTCCTCTTAGCCAACAGACATCTCCATCTGCTTGCAAAAGAACGGAGCGGAGGCACCAAGAACTTGATATTACAGCAGAAAATGTAGAAGCTGCTTTTGAGTGTAAGTTTCATAAAGATGTTGTATAAGTAACTGCTGGTATAAAAGTATGTACTAGAAGCATAAAAAGCCAATGTTCTGTGAACTGTGTGATTAAAGATGTATGATCTGTTGGAAAGAACCCTGAAAAATTTGCTTTCATCTTTTGGTACTTATATGTGGAAATGATAGTAATGAAAGCTGTGCAGAATAATGAGTCTTTTACTCCTTACATTCTGTGCCAGGGGGAAGACTGACAAAGGGAGATGCATACTGTGCCTTTTTCAAAAGGCTATACCCACTTACTCTAACATGTCATTTCCTGTAAATGCCTCTGGTGTGCTGTTTCTTCTCATCCATTGTGGGGGGGAATAATTTTCAATGTTTTCCCAGTATTCAGTGTGAAGTAAAAGACTAATAGAAAAATCACTAATTCTTTCACTACTGAAGATAGTTTCTCTGTTTAATTTCAGATGAAAATGGTGTTAGTCCAGGAGTTAGGTACATTACTGAACCCCTTATAAAAGGTCTGTCAAAACAGGAAAATTTGGCATGTATAAGCTCACTGAATCTTTCTTCCCCAAAGGATGGGGACAAGAAATTTAAGGTAAGTTACTGAAAATAACTGGTAATTAAACAAAGTTAAAAATTCATTTTGATTTATTTTTAGTAAAGGTCTAATTTTAAGTGGATGTAAACAGCTATATTCTAATTATGCTAGCCTAGTTCTACAAGCAGCTTCTGTTTAAAAAAAAAAAAAAAGTCAATGGAGACTTGTGCAAAAGAAAAAATTTTGGATCTGTTAGAATGAAGTTTAGAGCGCCATTCATTTGTGTAATTTTTTAGCTTTTGGACTGTGCTGGTTTTTGTGTTTGTGTGGGGTTTTTTGTTGTTGTGTTTTGTTTTTGTTTTTTTTTAATAGCAGTTTCCCTTTGTGTAGATGAGACTGGTCCACTGTAAATTTAAAATCTAGTTTTCCTCTTCCAATACTATAGAAGACTGTACCTAAGGCAGGGTTTTAGAATGCAACAGTGAAACTGTGATTAATAAAATGTTAGGATACTTTGTACTTTTTAATGAATAGGTGGTTGTTAAAAATAAAAATCTGCCTTTCTCTTTTAAAAAAAAAAAAAATTAATAAAGCTGCAATGCTAATGGATTAATTTTCTGTTCTACAGTATATAGAAAACTTGGAAAAGTGCTCTAAACTACAGACACTAAATCTTAGTAACAACCAAATAGAGAAGATTGAGAAGTTGGATAAACTGATGAAGTTGTGTGAACTCAATTTGTCTTGCAACAAAATCAGGTAAGAGAAACACTAATGGTTTTGGTAAGCCCAGATACAATAAAGCTGACATTCTCTTATTGTTTAAGTGAGTTCTCTCACAGGTGTGAACAGTTAAGGTGAATTTCCCATCAGTTGTATATCAAGACTAACAGGCTTTGGTGAGATCTTAAAAAGCACAAGCTCTTAGGTATTAGAAAGATAAATAGTTCTGGGAGGTGCTGTTAGTGTACCGTGGCTGCAGTTAAACTTATTTTCCTAGGAAACCAAGCCAGAAATGCAAGTTTCCAGATACCGTAATGAAGAGTGTACAATAACCCAATTAAATGCGTTAAAAAATTTAATTAAACTTCTACTGCATAGTTACAGGTAAATACAAGAAGCTTTCTTTTAGGAGAGGAAGCTGAATGGGGTTGATCAGGCAGGCTGTAAACTCACTAAATTGCTTTTTCACTTTCACTGTTTTGAGAGTCTGGTATCTTTTCTGAGTATAAAAATGTTGAAGGGTAATGGTTCAGGCAATAGCAAAATTCTTTGTTTCCTTTAATTTTTCTGTTAGTGAATTATGATCTTTACATGAGACTGACTTTGCAGTAGAGAAGCTGCGATTTCAGTAGAGGAGTTAACAATAGGAAGTAAGCAAGTCACTAGCATTTCTACACATTGCATTCGCACAACTTCCTCTCTCAACAGGAATTGAAAAGGTCAGAGTAGTTTTTAGCTACTGCTGTATCTTTTCAGACTTTAGTTACATACATTTGGTTCCTACTCAAAAAAATAGCACGGTCACAAGAGCACGTTCTACTGTACTTTGCTATAATACTTACATCTTTAGATAAATGTCTAAGTAAACTAAGACCTAGTATCTCTTCCTTATTAGCTATATAGTGTTTTAAGCAGTTCTGCACACTGTCACTTTACAGTTGATCCTTTCTTTGTATGGAAACATAAATGTAGACGTGGTACTTAGAGACAAGGTTTAGTGGTGGACTTGGTAGTGTTAGGTTAACAGTTGGACTCAATGATCTTACAGGTCTTTTCCAACCTAAATGATTCTATGAAAAAAACATAAACACCTTTATTTCATTCATCTGTGTCCCATAACATTCTCAGGAGAAAGGGAACAAAATTTCCATATTAAAATGGAATTACCACACATTAAAATAATTCTAATATTAGAATTAAGAGGTGTAAAAGTAAAGGTTTTGCCACAGTGAGCAACAAAGTCTTGCTGTGAAATTTTTTTTTTTGTCTTCATGTAGTACTTGAAAGTAAGCTGGTGTAATTTAATTTGAATCGTGAGTCCATGGCAGTAAACAACTGTTTTTGCAAATTTCTTGGATTATAATTATTTGAGACAGATTTTGCTGTAGTTTATCGATAATGCCTCAGTTACACTGCTAAATTTGCTATGCTTCATGATAAGTTATGTTTTTCTTCTTATTTTCAGTAAAATTGAAGGTATAGAACATATGCAGAATCTACAAAAGCTGAACCTTGCAGGGAATGAGATTGAGCATATTCCTGTGTGGGTAGGGAAGAAACTGAGATCCCTGCGCATCCTTAATTTGAAACAGAATAAAGTATCATCAGTAAGTGATTTTAGTTAGGAACAATAATTGTTCAGAGTCTTTTCATTAAGTGAACTGGTACGTTGACATTGATTGACTTACCCTGAATAATTGCTGAGTGTCTTTCCACAAAGTCTGCTGTAAAATACATCCGTTGTAAGCCTAATAAAGTTGTTTATCAGAAAAACTCTCCTTCTGTGCCAGGTATTCAAAGCATAAACATGTTTTATGTTGTTCAGGAAATTGTAAGTTTTTGGAAACTTAGGAAAAACTTGGTGAAAATGTGAAGACTTTTGCATGTTATTGGTGGTGTCCTTTATCATAAGTTAATTATAAGGTTTTGGAGACCTGTAAATAATCTTATTTGCTTATATTTTGTATTTAGGACTTGACTAGATTTACTTCTGTGGTCCAGGTTAATTTCCATGTTTTGCAGCTACGAAAGGATGTCTGTGAAATGAAGTCACTTAATACAATTCCTGAAAGAGTCATGCTACTTAAGAGGAGAGATAAACCAGCTTTGTTTGAGTACTCCTCATGATAAAAGCTCCCTTTTCTTATGAATAAGTCTGGGGGAATGGAAGGTTATTTATATCCACAGGCCTTGTTATCTTGAAATTTCCAAGGTCAAGCTTGATGAAATTTGCCCTCTTTGCAGTGGTATTTTTTCATAGAAGAAACAATTTGATTTTAGGAAGTTACTTTAGTCATAGTACTGTGTATTTTGGTAGGTTTTTAGAGATTCCACTTTAGCATAAACATTAAAATAGATCCTTTGAGATGGACCTAATGTAAAACATTCTATACAATCAGAAATTCAGTAATGGGGGTTTAATTGTTCTTGGAAGGATGTCTAATCATTGTTCCATTTGTCTTTGATTTAGCTCCATGATATAGCTAAACTAAAGCCTCTACAAGATCTGACTTCTCTATTCCTTGCTGATAATCCAGTTGTAAGTCTGCCTCACTACCGCTTGTACACCATATTCCACTTGCGAGCACTGGAAAACTTGGATGGACAGCCAGTGACAAATCATGACAGGCAGGAAGCTCTAGAGAGGTTTAATTTAGGTAATAGTAATATGTTAGAACTAAAGTGAATGACACAAAATTTAAGTTTAGGAGGAAAAGATTTTCTATTTGAATTTTTCTATTATTTTGTTTTCAGAAGAGGTAGAAAAATTAGAGAGAGAGTTGGAAAACACAGTAAAGGAGATGGAGAACCTTAAACTTAACCAGTCCAAAGTGCTTGAGCAACTTCACCATCAAGATGAGGTCAACAGATCATTAAAAGAAAAGACTTTGCAACAGAAACAAAGCTATGAAGACCTACAAAGGGACCTGGACACCAAAAATGAATTGGTAAGATAATCACTTGCACTAAGTAAACGTTTGGAATAGTTTTGTTGTCAGAAACAGAGTTGTCAATGTGAGAGTTCAAATGGCTGGAGATCTATGTTTAAAATAGAGAGACAAAACTTAGGCACTTCAACGTTTTAGAGAGTGATTATTCTTTGACCAGTAGTTCTTCAATATTCTTTCTGTGGAAAAAAGTAAGTATATTGAACCAGCAATCAGTATCACACTCGTAATTTATGGTTTATAGTAACTTATTTGTTTATGTCTAGTAGTCTTTTTTGTTTAAAATTTTGTCAGCTGATGAAAGGTTAAGTATCCCCTAGCTGCTAAATTGCTGATGTACTGAATCTCCTGCATTGTCTGGACTTTGAAGTGCTGCTGCAATAAGGGAAAAGATTAAATGCTTTTTACAAAAACAAGGTGTGCATACAAGTTGTATGTCAGTAATACCCCTTGATTATTATTTTGGGTAATATCTATTAGTTTACTTGTACTTTATTGACATCATCTAAAATCTTAATGTTTGACAAGTATCTTTCATTGGTAGCTATAAAATGCAAGATTTGTACGGTGGTCCTGGAAAAAGTCCTATTGATTTGAAAGTGCTCAGTTGTGAATGACCTGATGGGAACTTAATATATGGGTTTTATCTTACTTGTTAGACTTGTCATCTAAAATTTTATCCTTCAGAATCTCTATAGCTAATATTTCTATAGCTGTTTCTTCTGTGAACACACACACTAACCAGCAGCCTATTTCTAAAGTGTAGTTTTCAGTATAGTGAGATTTAGCAGCATATATTTTGCAACTTAACCCACTCTTAGCCTTTGGATGACAAACTTTGCTTGCTTCTTTCTTCCTTTAGCTGGTGTATTGGTTTGTCACAGTTCCCTTTCCGCAGAGCCTTTATTCCTCATTAAAGGTAGCCCCACTGTGCTCCTGGGTTGCATGGTTATTTTTATTTCTAGGATTTATTTGCATGTTTACTAAAGTAGGAACATTTGTATAAAGTGTTCCAGTGAGACTTTATATTCACTGTGGGTTTTGGATATAATTTTTTTGATTTTTCTTTTTTTTTTTTTTTTCCCTTTTTTCTTTTTTTTTTTTTTTTTTTTTTTTTTTTTTTTTCCCTTTTTTCTCTGAAACTCAGTTAATATTTGCATGACGTATATCGGTTTTTAAAATCTTTCTGTAAGCCTTTCCTTTATTCCATTCTGTTCTATTTCTTTTCCTCCATTAGTCCTGCTTTCCACTGTCTATTGGAGTTTTGCTGCATGTTCTCCCTCAGGTATTCAGTGTGAAAAGTTGATTTAAAAAGAAATCACATGATGGACCTTTATTTAATACCTATATTTTAAAAAAAAAACCAACAAAAAAACCAAACAAACTCAAAACCTAACTAGCACAAGGTTAAGCTAAAATGAAATGCATAGGCACTATACACTTGACAATTGAGATATTTTGTTTCTTTTACAGACAATGAGTGTTAATAGTTCTCACTGCTCATTAGTAGCAGTAAGTACATTCGTTATTTGGCATAGATTTTGCTAAAGGATTGTACCCAGATTATTTTTTTATCCTAAGTTAGTGACATTTGTTTTCAAACCTTTGATGCATGTAAACTTAAAAGGCCTTTCATGTGATCAGTTGTGTTATATTAATTGTGGGGTTCTTGTCTGCTCTTAGTTGTCATATTGTATCTTGTAATAGAGTTGCACTTTGTGATATTCTTGATCCAAAATACACCATCTTAACTTYTTCTGATGTGAGCTTTGTTTCAAAGTTAATGTCTTTGCCCTGCTCTCTACTGAATTGAAATGTACGTGATAATGATGACAYGTGAATGAATGCAACTCACTTTGTTTACTGGTTTATTAGTTAAAGCAGAAGACAATGGAGCTAACCCGAGCTTGCCAGAAGCAGTATGAATTGGAGCAGGAACTGGCGTTTTATAAGATTGATGCAAAATTTGAGCCGTTAAATTATTTTCCATCAGAGGTAATAATTTTAAAATAATGGATCTTCTCATTACAGTTTCTCTTGCTTTTCCACTTGGAAAATAGAAAAATTAATAGTTTTTCTATAATTCTAATAGATACTACTTTATTAAGAGTTATTAGTTACGAAATATAAAAATTTCATTTTAAAATCTTAAGTTACAAGATTTGAACTAAACTGAATCTGAGTGACATTTAATGTGTTGAATATTAGTATACATACCTATACGCATATGTTTTAGCTAAGTAGAGTCAGTGAACAAACATTTCATTCTTATTATTAACCAAACAAATGATAGTCCTTTCTTCTGGCTTAATTTTGGAGGCTCTTTCACTTGGAGAAATTCCACAAGCCAGAATGCTCTTGAGTCAGACGGTATTAGAATTTCTGTCCTTTTTCTGTTGTTTTTTTCTCCTTGTCATACTTGCAAAAAAATTGTAGAGATGCCTGAGTGAAAGGAGTCTGCACAAGAAATGTAAAGATCAGTTAATTCATCATTAACTATGAATGATTTTTTTAAGTTATGTTTGAGTAAAGTTTAAGTGCAACAATGTAATGGACTAAGTATAATCTATATTACTATTAAGTCTAAAATAGTAAGAAAAATTCATCCAGTTAAATATCCACTTGCATTACCCATTTGCAACAAACTGGTCATACCCCAATTGGGTTTGTTTGTTTTTAATTCCATTATAAAATAACAAGAATGTTCAAGGCCAAACAAGTCAAGTGTGGTCTGTTTTCTTCTAATTATTCTAATTTCAAATTGGTTTTCCTTTATATGTTTGTTAAGAGAGTTAAATGTATGTTATGAGTTGACTGCAACATACTTCTGAGATAGATATAAAGACATACTGCTTCATACATTTCAGGATGTTGAACTTGATAATGTACCTGGTGAAAGCCCATACATTGGTAAGGCCAGGTATAAAAGAAATATGTTTATAAGAGAAGGCTACATTGCTAACAAAGCTCAGCAGATGGAGATTGGAAAAATGCAACTAAATGGAGATGACTTCTATAGGAAACCCCAGCTGAAATTGCAGCTCCAAACTCTAGATGAACTACTAGAGGGTAAAGAAAAAAAGATTCATTCAGGTAAAATCTTAATTTTTATCAAATAAAAATTAAAATATGTAGTTTGTTTATTTATTTATAAAATAGTAGGTTTTGTTTATTTATTTATTTATTTAATTTATTTATAAAATAGTAGTTTATTCCACTGATTAAATGCTTGACACATATTTGACATAAGAATAGCAATAGTGTGTCAAAGGCTGTAAGTGCTGTAATTTCTAAACACTACTTGATGCATTTTGGGTCAAAACTGTTACAATTTCTTTTTGCTATTATTTTAAGAGAACTCAGAATGAAAGGATTAAATATTATTGAAAAGAGAATGCTAGGGAGGTTTCATATTTGATGCATTAATTTAATTGTATAAGACTCATTAAAAAAACTTTAGACATACTTTTTGAGAAACCAGAATGTATTAGCTTTGATCATTACTGTTTTAAGAAAATGCATTCTGATTAACGTGTTAACAGAAGACATATGTATCAATGTTATACAAAATATTATAATGTATTTTGTGGGGTTGTGGGTTTTGGGGTTGTTTGTTTTTGTCTGCAGCACAAAGAAGATTGGAAGAACTGCAAAGTGCAGTAGGAAATGCAGAGCAACAAGTTTTGAAAGTAACAGGGGAACTGCAACAACTGGAGGATGCTCTGGCTCAGAAAAAGGTATGCAAAGAAGTTGCTACGTGAATAGCAAGGGAGAGCATTCAGAGCAGTGTTGATGTAGAAAATACAACTTTTTCTCCCCATTCTTTTTTAAAGGGGCCATTGTACATATGTAAATCCATTTGTCATGCATCAGAAAAATCTTACAGGTTTTAGATAGCTTGTTTATAAATAAGCTGTCAGAGTTGTAGTGCAATTAATTGCATCTAAACATGATCCATGTGATGCTGATAATGATTGTTAACTTTCCCCAGAACACTTTGGAAGAACATAAATATAGACTTGAGTACTGCAGTAAATGGACAGTTAGGGGTCACTGCATTATGCAGCAGGGGACTTGGAGGACTTGGATTTGAATTAGAACATATCTTCTCAATTCCAATAACCATAAGCTTATAGCTCCTTAAAGGCTTAGTAGACAGAGCAATGTCACAACATCGTAAGCAGTGCTGATGACATGACATAAATGTTCATGAGAGAGGAAGTTTTACCCGAACCTCTCAATATAATTGTGTGGATTGAATATATCCTGATTTATCAGAAAAGGCCTTTCAGTAAGGACTGTAACTGTGTAGGTTTAGTTGTGCAGCTAATAATAAGCAGTGTAGCTACACAATTGACAGCAAGAATTAATTTAAACATATTTATCAGCATTAAACTAAAATTGTATCTTCCATTTCTTGAACAACTGTCATAACTTATTGCTATTTTTAGTCTTTAAACTTGCCTTAAAATCAATGACCAGGATCTTCCATGTTTTAACTTAAGAAGTCATAACTGTGGGAGGGGAAAAAAAGACATTCCAGGTATACGTCTTAAGACTGCAAGAAGGAATTATACAAGAGACTTTTGAAGTCTTGTTTGGAAATAAAACACTTTAGGATGATAGTCAAAATGAGGGTTCTGGTGTTTCCTGGTATGGTAGACTAATGTTATGAAACTTCTAGTTACCATAAGCAAACTGTCTTTCTATTTTCTAACTCTTCTTGAGAAAATCCTATGAGTTTTTGTTATCTTAAGAAAATAGAGAAGATTCAAAACAATGAATAGATCATTTTTAGGCAACCTGTTAGGCTAAACTAGCAGTCTGATTTAACTTTTAAAAATGTTCTTGATCAGCTGTGTATTTCCAATTAAACTATTTTACCCAACCTCCTAATGGTATCTCCAGATATCACAGGCCAACAAGGAAGGTCTTGAACAGCAATTGAGTGAAAAGATACAAATCCTGCATCAGCTACACAAGGAAGCTTTAGAACTGGAAAAACAAATAGAGAAACAGAAAAGAGAAATAGGGAAAAAGCAGAAAGAGCTTGAAGACTTGCAGAGTTCTCTTGCTTGTGTAAATCCTGAAGATCCAAGACATGTAAGTAAAACCGAAATCTGAAGTTGTTATGTACTGCGTATATTCATGTATTGAGAAATGTAGTAAAGGCTATTTTAACTAATTACCATTCAGTTGCGCCTGTTTCGTGAATTATATATTCTTTTGCTATTTATCAATTTCTTTAGCGGTTATCATTTGAAAAACATACAACTCCTCACAATTAAAAAAAACCCCAAACACAAAAAACACAAAAAAAMMCCCCAAACAACTTTGGTAAAACCCTTGGGCAACTAATTTTCAGTGCAGTTACTGTATAGCACATTAAGAACTAGATCTTTATGCTTTGCAAAAACATGCTGTGCAGAGCCTTGGAGAGAATTTCTGTGTAAGAAATCCTTAAAGCATTTTTTTGTAGAATCTGGCCTTAAAGATTTATAAAGGTCTATGTAACTGCTACAGGCCTATAGCTGAAGTCCTGCTCTGTCAGAGAGCTCTTGCATTGGCACAAAAGTCTGTTTGCAAGAGGTCAGCCTAGAAAAACTGTCTGGAGTAGCAGATGCAGCTGACCTGGCCGAAGTGGTGACAGGTTATATTAATATTYCAGCCTGTGAACTGCAGACAGCTGAAGGTAGCAGCAGTTTTGGCTTTACGCTGTAGTCCAGCATCCTAAAACTAGAATCAATTTTCAATAGATAGTTCTAATTCTGAAAAGATTTATACTGCCTTTTTGGTGGGTACTAATGCCCTTTCTCTGCTGTCACATACAGTCCTGTCATTACTGGTGGATTCGATAAGGTCTCAGAGGTACATGTTACAGGGTTGGGGCAAAGCTGGATGCAGCAAGAAGAGCTCTAGCTCGATAGCCTCATTTTTTTGATCTCCAGGGAAGCAAGACTTTTGATTTCTGAGTTGTTATTAACTGTGTTCAGGTACAGAAGACATTTATAGAAATCTTAAATTAAAATGAAACTGAATTACTTTTTTAATAGTGTTTTTAAAAAAGCTTGTATCTTTTTAAATGAGAGCTTTTCAGGCCAGCTTGATGCTTTTAAGTATGCAAATAAAGACTATGCCGGGCTCCTGTTTTCAGCTGAGGCCTGCAAGCACTTCTAAAAAATGCATTTTATTAATTTTTTAATTTTTTTCCTCAGCAGTTAAGTAGAAGGGCGGCGTGCGTTTCGGGCAGGATCCCTGCGCTAACGGCCAGGCCCCGTGCAGGGAGCGAGCCCGGCCCTTCCCGCAGGCCGCCCCTCGCTTCAAATCACAACACAGGAAGCGCCGGCCGGGGCCGACCGCCCGCGGAGCGGGGAACGGTCGGGGCGAGCGGCGGGGAGCCCCGGCCCCTCCGCTCTCCGGGGCTGCGGAAGCCTTCGGAGAAGATGGGAGACTCTGCTTAACTGCTTTCTATGCTGAAGATACCGGTTCTTTAGTCAAATGAATTCTAGATCAGGGGTGGGGCGTTTTGCAAATGATATCGAAGGAAGAAAAGACAAAGGCAAAGCTGTAAGTGTTTGGTTTTTTTTTAAACAGCGCTCTTGTGACATTCAGCAGCTGCAGCAAAATGACTCAGCAGCAGCACCTCTACTTGGGTTTTACTTGTTGAAATTTCACTTTTGAAAGCCGAATGGTAGTTTGTCTTTAACAAGGTGACAAGTTGAATTGTACTAATGTGAATGTTAAAAATAACTTCGCATTTAATACATTAAAAATACAGAAAGCTATGTTTTTACCCATTACTCTTATCATAGAAGCAACTTTATAAGTGATTTTTTCCGAGAACTTGTATTTAAAATTTCTACTGCTAGCTCGATTTTTTTTTTTTTTAGTAGTAAGAAAAAGGTGCTGTTTATCATGACAGTATAATTCTGTATTTTTCTAAGTTTTGTGGCATTTGAGTCGTTTGTGAGTAATTTCATACCAGTGAGAAACAGATAACACTATGGTGTGTTGATAACCAAGTTTTGTATACAGCTGAAACAATCAGCTAAATTAATACAAAATGTATGAAGTCCTGACCAAAGTCTGTGTGAGCTGTGGGTACGGTGTATTACCCAGAAATATTTNAAAAAAAAAAAAAAAAAAAAAAAAATCTGCTTTAAGTAAATCTTAGCTATAAAGTTGGCCTGACTTTCTGGTTGTTCAGAGTACTTTCCTTTGGGTGGTGACCTGACAAGTTCTAAAGCATCATCTGCTGTGAAGGCAGTGCAGGATGACAGGATTAAAGCTTCTGGAGGAAATCATGTTTGTTCTTGACTGAAAGAGGAAATGGTATAACAAAAAGTAAAGGCAGGAAGAAAGGTGGTAGCCATGAGTAATAATTTTTAAATGCAGGCCTTATTCATCATGCCTGGGCAAGGGGGAGACTACTAACGATGCTGTTAGTCACGCAGATTGCTTGCCTATCTGGGATTCCTTGTGGGGCAGTAACAAGGAAAAATATCAAAAAAAAAACCCAACAAAACACCCCCCAAAAAACCCACCCAAACCCCAAGCATCACAACATATGCTGCACTTGTGACTTTTACTGCTGGTAGTGAGACACTGCAGAACTGAGCTAAAATATTGATTTGACTTTTTTAATCTGTATTGATGTTGTCCCACTTTACCATTCCAACTGTTAATTTACAGGCTCACATGAAAGCTCAAAAAGCAAGTAAAGAACAGCAGTTTGATGTAATGAACAAACATTACAAACAGCTTGCGAGTCGCCTGGATGAGATGCTCTCTAGGATTGCTAAGGAAACTGAGGAAATCAAGGACTTGGAGCAACAGCTCACTGATGGTAAGCTTTTCTTTTTGTCTTACAGTATTTCTTGTATGTAGGATAACATGACAATTGAATTGAGGATTCAGTTTTGTTTATCTTTGCTTAAATTAAATACAGAATGTGTAGGAAGAGGTTGAAAACTATTCTTAACTGATCTAAAAGGAGACTTCATGTACATTTTTAAAAATATTTCTTTTAGTCACCTCACTTGTGTATGGTTGGGGGAGGGTAGTTTGCAGGATTTTTTTTCTTTTTTTTTTGCTTTTTTTTCTTAAGGGTGGTGGGGAAGCAAACAGCTGCTTTGACTAAGTGACTGATTTGTTGCTCTGGGGTTCAGGATCAAAATGTCAAGGCAGGAAGGCTCTTGATCAAGTCTGAGCTGAGTGGTGTTGGTTACTTAACATAACCTTGTGATCTGCAATTTTGTTGTCACAGCAGAAGAAAGGATTACTCTGCTTTTAATTGTATGAGTGAAGTATTAATAGTTCAATACCCTTATGATGTCGTCTTTTCATTTCTACTTCAGATACTAATCTAAAATATTAAAGAGCTGTTACATAGCTAGTACTCGAGCTGACTGAGATTCACTCATACAATTGTAGCCTCTATAGAAGTGTCTTTTACATTCTGTGCATCAATTTTGATCTGAGTTTTGGAAACTGATGTAATAAAGTCAATGAACTAAACTTATGTATACATTTACTATATACCTAGTCTATGTGAAAGTAAATATCCCAGAAAAGAATATGAATATAAAAATTGAAACAAAATTGATTTAGGTGTAAAGGTAGTAAATGTCATCTTAGGTGGGGGGTGGGAATGCACAAAGAACTGCATTTTCTTTTTAACTCTTCCAGTGGACAGGTTAATGCAGTAATATGGGAACTCCTAGCCTTTAAAATACAGCACAGGCATTTTCTGGTTGAGTTCTAGTTACTTGTTGTTACTATGTATTTCAATAGGTCAACATCTTAAAGAAGATTAAGAACGGCATTTTTGTTTGTTTCATAAATAAGTGTGGTTTCTTAACTATCTCAAATTTGTTTTGCATTTCTGCAGGTCAAATAGCAACAAATGAAGCACTGAAAAGGGATTTAGAAAGTATTATCACTGGATTACAGGAATACCTGGAAAGTGTTAAGTGTCAGGCAAAACAGGCCAGTGATGATTGTAAGGAGTTGCAGAAGGATAAAGAATCTTTGCTACAAAGATTGGCAGATCTAGAGGAGGAAAGAAACAACCTGGAAATAGTTGCCATGGATGCAGAAAATATGAGAAAAGTAAGGCTTAATACTATGTTTTTTCCCAAATTCAGATACCTAAGCATAAACTTGAAAAAAAATAAGCAAGTGACCAAATTGGGAATAGCAAAGCACAGTTCCTTGGAAAAAATAATTTTTTGGTATGGTAACTTCAATTAGATGTGCCTACACACATTAAGAACAGAATTTGGCCTTTAAAACCAGTTGCAAGAGACATACAGTAAATCTGTRCTTTATGGAAGATGTCTAAGAGATGCAGGCTTTACCTTTCAGACGTTACTAAAAATGGATTTGCAGTCGATATAGTGAATTGCATTAGTGAAAACTGTCTGGACACTAGCTGGGGATGTGCATGTTACTAGCTTGCATCTGTCCTATCAGCCAATTACTTAGAGAGCTGTCTTAGTATCCTGATAAGTTTTATGTAAACCTTAATACCAGGGACAAATGTCTATCACTTTGAGCTACACCTTTCTAACTTGAGTGTAGATTTTTGTGCAGTCTGTCACAGTAGTGTCATTGCGCTGACCTTTGTATGTAGTAGTGCCACCTAGATTTAAGTTTTAATGTTTAGTGATTAGGGTTAGTGTCTCTATTTTGATCTATCTGCTGTCACATTGATGATGAGTTCCAGAGTAACAGAGGAAGAGAGGCAATGTACTCTAAGAAATCTTGGCTCTCCTGTGTACGTATTTCTAAAATGAATGTAAAATTCCAGGAAATTGCAATGCTAGAAGGTGCACTTCAAGAGCAGCGAGAAATAAATGAATCACTTAGAGATGCACAAGGGAACATCAGCGCCTATGAGGCTGAACTGGAAGCCCAGCTAAGAGACAGAGACGCTGAAGCCAATAAACAAAAAGAAGAATTGGAAAGACTGAAACAACTTAGCCAGGTAAGAACAGAGCTCTTATGCTGCCAGAGGAATAATATGCCCTGCGACTAGGGACGACCAAACTTTCCTCCATGCCACATCTCCAATGTTGACTTGCAAATAATTGTTGGTTTAGGTGTGCCCCCAAATGGAAGGTGGTATCAGTTTGGTAGGATTTATAACTCTGCATTGAAGCAAGATCATTTGGGGACCCTGTAGAGAATGTTCACCATATTTAAAGGGAAAATAATAATCTGTATCTTTTTGGAAAGAGATAACCATGCACACATCAAAGAAATGACAGTAAAGCAGTTGTGTGAAAAGTAGCAGGTGAAAGACAAAGTTTGCCTTTGCTCTTTGTAGTAGAAATTGAGTTTTATAGCAATTTTTTTTGTTTTGTTTTTTTATTTTGTAATATATTATAAAATAGTAGCTTTCTGCTGGGGAAGAACAATGTATGCTTTAATTTGTACAGTCTCATTTTATCTTACTGTTGGGGATCCTCATTTGGATTCATATATGATGATGATGTACAGTAACTACTATCTTGGTTCAATTTCCATTCATCAGAAATCAACACAGTGGGGTTTTTTTGCAAGACGTATTCCAACTGCATATTCCAGATTGCAGGCAGAAATGAAAATGCAAAACAGTAAAGTGTGGTGTTCTGTCCCCAACCCCTTCAAGTCTTTTAGTTTTGACGTTTCAGGAAAAACTTGAAAGCTCTCTGTAGAACACTGATAAAATGTAAATCTGTCAGTTACCTGGTGGGTAGGACATGCTCATGCTAGGTCTAGATTAGAATTTACAGTACAAGTCATGATGATGATGATGTTTTAGGAAATACACTTGTTACATATATATGGTGTTGGGTTGATTAGGGATGGTTAGGGTTGTTTTGTTGTTTTTGTATTAGGAGGTGTTGTCATACTGTTACTGTTTTAAGAAATACAGCTGTTGTGTATTTGGGTGACAGGTTGGGGTTGGGAGTGGGGATATTAATCTGAAGGTTTTTTGTGTTTGTAGATGGAACTGTCAGCCCTGCAAGCTGAACTTGAAAAAGAAAGGCAAGCATTAGAGAATGCTCTAACCAAAGCACAACTAGCAGAAGAGAAGGAACAACAAAATTATAAGCTCCTTTCTCAGTTCAAACAATTGCAGGTGAAGTATTTGTTGCCTTTAAAAAGTTACCTGATAAGCAGTATGTTTCCCCACTCCCCCAAGGGGAAAGTGATAAGAATTTTAAAGGATTCTGTATGAGTCTTGTTTTGAAGTTCAGTAGTATTTATGACTTTTCCTGACTTTAATTTTCTTGTCCAGAAACCCTACACCATAGTCTTTTATCTGTCTATTTTAGATATTTAGATTGACCTTTGAAATAATTTCAGAGCTGCTCATTTATATTGCAGAGGGATTGATAAGTTGTTACATGTATCTTAATTTCCTACAAGCTTCATCCAGTACATGTCAGTAAGAAGACTATTTGGATGCAGAAGAAAAAACTGATCCAATACCTAAAGCAGAATTTATTGCCTCTGTTTAAAGCTGTGATCCTGAGGAATCTGACTTAATTGCCACAAAACAGTAAAGGCATCCAAGTACAATAGGGAAAACAGCTTGTGATCCTTGAACTCACAGGCATTTCATGAACTGCATAGGTGTACAGAAACACCTCTACTTTAATATGGTGTCACAGATCAGTGCCTCATCTTAACTGAGATTAGAAACTGAGTGTTACTCTTTGTAAAGCTGCTGAAAGGCTCAATCAACAGGATTTCTCTAGGCAAGAGTAACATACTGGGTTCAAGATCTTCAAAATATGGCTGGCAAAGAAACCCCTTCTTTTTTTTTTTTTTTTTTTTTTTTTTTTTTTTCTTTTTAAGTGCTGTGTGGTTAAAGCAGTTTCCCTCATTGTGGGAAGGCTGGGTTCAGTCCTTCTTTGTATCCATCAGATCCTTTCTTCCTATCTCACATACTCCTCAGAGGATACAATGACCACCAGAATAGAATAGAATAGTTCATTTGGAAGGGACCTGCAACGAACATCTAGTCCAACTACCTGACCACTTCAGGAAGAGCTTATAAAGGATCCTCACCAGACATTAGCACTATCATTTTTGCTGAAGCTTGCCAATGTGCAGAGAAGAGTTCAAGACCAATGGGGCCAGGACAAGTGCGACTCCTTGGTCTAGTGGCTGGGACAGTGTCTGCAATTGTTCCATCCTCTATTAAGGATGGATAGTGTGACAGGCTTCTGTATGCCACTGGACTTTGCTTATGTAAAGACAGTATTTCCTTAGTTTAAGGAAAGGATAAGATCGTTTTTGAACTGGCATTTAAATACTTTTCAACGTAAAGGAAACTGAAAGGCAAAGATTGTTTGGGGTGTTCTTGTTTTGTTGTTGATATTGGTTCAGGCCACACTGAAAAAAATGTTTGGACTCTTTATTTAAAAAACAGAAAAAAAAACACAAAAAAAAACCCCAACCCCAAAAAACCTAACAACAACAACAAAACCCCCAAAACAGTTCTAGCTTTTATCATTTGTGCATTTGTTTGCTTATGATTGTGTGGGTGGGGTTTTTTTGTCTGTGTTTTTTTTAGGGAGACAATAATCTCCTGAAACAACAGCTTAAAGATCTTCAGAATCAGCTAAACCATGCGGTTGGTAACTTAATTCATCCTGAGGAAGTCTTAGCTCGTATAAATGAACTCAAGCAAAAGCTTCAGACAGGAGTTGGAGAGATTAAGTGAGTAAAATAAAAGTACAAACAGTGTTAGATTTGCGCATGTGAAAGTGGTAAGTACATGAGAGCAACAAGGTACATGTGCTGCATCCTACTGACTGCAACTTGGGGCAGTTCAAACATGAACTTTGGCACCCTGTTGTTGTTAAGAGAACATCACCTGAGTTCAGTAATTATATTACTGAGGGAAATACGCAGTCCTCTTGGGTTTCACTGCAAGGGACAGGGCAAACTTTTCCCCCCCGCTTTGTCCCTAGCAACAAAGAATGGTAATAAACAAAGACAAAATAGTATAAATAGAGCCGGGGTGCAGGTGTCTCTCTGTGCAATGTAATGTGTTCAGTGCTGCCCCTGAATTCATTTACATTGGATGTCTTAAACTTGCACTATTGTATTAGGCTTCATTATTTCAGTATCTGGTATCACAATTTAAAATCACTGTTTTCTGTCTTAGAACCTGGATTGTTTCTCTTTCAGATGTCAGAATTCAGCTGATGTTTTAGGGAAAAGCCTTGCAAATCTGCAGAAAGAATTTAATGACATCCTTGCTGATGCTCAGAGGGAAAAAGAGAAAGCATGGGCTAGACAGAGACAATTGCAGGAAGAAATGGTATCCCAGCAGGAAAAACTGGAAGAAGTACAGGAGAAATATAGACAGGCACGTATCAAAACGACAAAAACAAGAGTAAGACAACCAGCTTAGCCTAAAAAATTTAACTGGCAGCTAAGGATCAAGTTTCACTACGGATGTAGCTTTGCTACCCTGCATCTTGCAGAGAAGTATAATTTTACTGAAGGTAGACAAATTGAATACATTTGCTTGTCAGAAACACATTGACAACTTGTGTCAGAGCAGGATGCTGTTACTCGTGATTAGAACAGGAATACTAACCATTATTAGAGTTTTGATTTTCCTATTGTGCACAAATGCATGTCATGTAGTAATTTTCATTATAAAGAAACTGTATAAGCAGGCAAAAGCTTCTGAAGAGGGAAAACAAATAATTGACCGCTTCCATGCTGTGTATACTGTGAAATTCTGGTTAAAGTAGTGAAATGTATCAGCCATTCTTGCTTTCTTTTGATAAGTGGTAAATCTGATATTTGACAGGACACGTGCTCCTTTGCAACATTTTGTTGGCTTTTATTATATAAAGCTTGCAGAAATGTTGCTTGGAGAACGGGTTAATGTGCATTAAAACTTTCACAAGCAATCTCTAATTTTAGCTGTATGATAACAAGGAGAGACCCACTTTTTGGTGTTCATGTAACAGTGGAGTCTCTCTCTTTTTTTTTTTTTTTTTTTTATTAATAGTCTTTATGATTTTTGCCTGATTATTTGGTGAATTAGAGCTTAGACTCAATGATATGTCTCAGAGGCAACAAAGAATTTAATTATAGGTAGAAAAATATAGCCAGTAACCTCCTCAAAAGATCACTATACATACCACTACCAAAATAACTTGGGTGCTTTTAAAATGTAATAGTTACAGTGGCAAAGCAGTTCTTTTTCCTTTCTCTTCTAGTACAAAGTATGTTGGTAACTGCACTTCCAAAAAGTTATTTCTATAAAACATTACAGTAGGGTGGCTTTTGGTTGAAAAATTTCTGGCTACTCATTCTAACTTATTTCACTTACAGGTTAAAGCTGAAAACAGGCAGAATAAAAACAAGGTCCATCAGTTAGAGAATGAAATTCAACATTTACATGGAAAAATAAAGAGCATGGAAGAAATTCAGGGCCTTGCTGATCAACAGCTCCAAGAGGCAGATGAAGAGAAAGAGACTATTCTTGCTCAACTGGAAGATTTAGAGAAAAGGGTAGGAATGAGTAAGGACAAGTCCATGCACTGTGTTTGCTCATGAAAAGAAGATTCAAAAACTTCTGAATTATTTTGCTTTCTAAGATAGATCAAATACAGGAAGGAACACAGAGGTTAAATATAACATCTTTCTTTTCCTTAAAATTTATTGGTTGTCCTTGCTTTAGGTTTTTTTCCTGTTACTTCTGTGCATACAATACAAAATGGGATATGTGTGGGAGAAAAAAGTCATACCAACAGAAAGCCTTTTTTCCACATGCTGCTTTTTACTTAAAACTTACRAAACCTATTGTTTTCCTGGTTTCAGAAAAAAATAGAAGATGCCAGGGCACAAATGCAATTTGTCAATCTAGATAAAGAACTGAAGGAATTAAAGAGAGCAATCATCACTTCAGATAAACTGGCAGCCAGAGAGCTCTCCATTGCTAAAAATCAGCTAAAGGCTCTTCATGGGACTGTTCTCAGAATTAATCAGGAGCGAGCTGAGGTAAATCAACATTGATAATTAACTGCTTGTATATAAGTAGTGCTTTCTAATGCCATCATAACGGGAACAGTCCTGGTGGTGTCTTTTAAATTCAGCTTCAAAGCATTCTGAATTGTCCTGCTGTACAGGAGCTCTTGCTTCAGACAGAGTCTCATCTTGAAATACAGTAGATGAATGCCTGAGTAAATTTGGGTATGGATAGGCTTTCTTGCTGTGTGTTAGAAGGTGAGAGAGAGGCAAGTTTAATCTCTTATTAATTGAAAGTCAAACAATAGATAATACATTGTTACCTAAGATAGAAAAGCAAGAGAAGGGACTATGGAAGTTTGTTCTTAGACTTCCAAGTTTTTAAATGGAGCCATTTTTGGCTACATACTAGCATCTCCTCTGTAGAAATACTGCAAAGTTAAAGGAGAAACATTATTTTACATAAACTTTGCCAGTTTCTGGAATTTCAGAACAGACAAATGCTGATGCTTCTTATTAGTCAGCTTTTCACAAAGCCGCATGAGACATCTGCAAGCTTGTGAAGTATTCTTGCAAACTAAAGCTCAAACTAAAATTTTAATTTTAGGAGATTGAGGAAGCTGAAGAGTACGGTGCTGAGGCAGCTCGTGCAGCTCGGGATCTTGCCAGAGCAGAAGCAGAAATAGAATTGTTACAACAACTCCTCAAAGAGAAGGAAGAACAAGTAGGTTACAGTGATGTTTGCTTTATATTATCTGAGGAGGATAAAATACTTAGGTATATTGGTTCAGTGACTTTCTGAAAATGCTGTATTTAGACGTGTCTGCCCCACCCTTTTTCCTCAAGTTTTCCCAAGTCATAATGTTCTTCCCTCCTCTGACATCTGCCAAAGAACAAAATGAAAACCTCACTGACTAAAGTAGCTGACTTTTAAGAAAAACTATTACCTGTTCACTTAAATGCCTTTATGTGGCTACGTCTGTAAGCCTTGGTCATATGAGGGGATGGGAAGAACAGTTTTGTTGCATCAAAGTGGTACATGCGTTTTGCTGAGTGAGCATTTTTGTAGGGATGGATGGGCATGTGTGAAAAAGTTTTAGCACAGTCTAATTTAAACTGAAGTGCTTTGATTTAAACTTATATTTTAAACAGTTTCAGCATGAAATGGAGAAAGCTGGTGAGAAGACTGTTGCATCAATCTCTCAGAAGTTTGAAATTGATAAATTAAATGAAGCTATGGAGCAACAAAAAGCAGAAATTGACCGTTTAAGATGCTTGTTGGATAACATCGGGACAGGTAATCTCTCTTTTCTCTCCATTTCTTGCGGATAAGCATGGATGCAGAAGACTTCATGTTCTTCTCCATATTTCTCACAGTTTGATCTGAGAAGCTGTTCAGAGTTCTGGAAGTTTATTCTAGGAGAATAACTTTATTACTCTAGGAGAATAAACTGTTCAGGATACCTTCCTGTACAGTTCCTATACAGGATACATTCAGTCCTTAAATCACTGTGCTTCAGTGGATTCTCTGTATCTATGTATATGAAGCAAACAGCAAGATGTAACTTTTCTGAAGTACAATGTTTCACAGTGTATTTGAAAGGCACAAAGTGCAGTTATGTGAAGTGTATGGGCCTTTGCTTCTTCAAACATGAAGAATGGAGGAAGTGGATGGTTAAGGACCATCAGTGGCACTAGCACTTCTAGGTTTCTAGCTGTGCCAGTTGATGTGCCGTGTGACCTTTGGAAATTTAGTTAAGTCCTGCCTCAGTTTGAAAATCAGAATGACAGTTTTCATTAGTTTGTATTAATGATACTTTTTACAACTATTTAGAAAACACTAATTGTGTTACACATTCAGTTTATACTGCTCTAGAACATTGTTAGAGATCTATATATGAGGAAAAATGAGCATCGGTTACCTGTATATGAACTTGTATTTCTACAATCTTAAAATGACAAACCTGCAAGGGCCAGCATATATCTACATCGCTATATAATAATGTTTAGTTTGTTTCCCCCAGCAATTCATTTTTTTAATATTGTTTCAGATTAACAGGATAACAATGAGGGAAAAGCTGAACGCAGTATTTATGACTTAATTATTTGCCTTATATGCCTGTAAAACTGTGACTAATTTACAGGTAACAAAGATGAAATTGACAACTTACAAGATGAAATTGCAGCACTCAAAAATGTGCTTTCATGCCAGAATGATTATATCACCAGTATAGCGGATCCATTGAAAAGAAGGGGATACTGGTATTATATGCCATCATCACAGGTCAGAAATAAAAATCCTATTATCTGGAAAGCCACTTGATATGGGAAAGTCCATTATAAACTTGCTAGGTCTGGGAGAAACTTAAGAAAAAATATTGGCTGGCATGTAAGAGAAATACTGGAACGACATATACACAAATGTTCCCCGATAAAGCCTATTACTGTGTAGTGATAGGAATCTGGTATACGTAAAATTTGGAGACAACTAATCAAAATACAGTACTGTAAATTCATTTAGGTAAAGGTTAAAAGGGGACATTACAGACACACATTTATTGCAAAACAGCATTTGTCTGAATTTAAGAGAAATATTGTTAAAATATATTTAGTCCTCTCTTTAAAAGCGGCATCATGCTTGGAAGTGAGAGAAAGCAGAGTATGTATAGCCTGTTCTTGAAAAATCAGTGCTTTAGAATGTCTACAACAAATAATTTATTTTGCATGATTTGTTATTTCTAGATTAACACATATTATTTTTTCTTTAGGCTTCAACTCCTGCTTCCCGCAGCACAAAAGATTCTGGAGTCTGTTTACTGTGTTCTGGCACATCCCCACCCAGAAGAGGGTGTGGTCAGGATACACAGTGCAGGAAGGAAGACTTGCCCAATCAAGGAGGATGTTGGGTTTATTCACCAGTCAGAAATAGGTTGTACAAAACAAATTCTGGTGAAGGTAAGTCAGTCTCATGGCCTCAGAATGTTTAGGAGCATACTAAAGATGGACTTGCTTAGCGTTCATAGTGAATTTTTTTTGATGTGCATGAGTGAATTATAAATGTTTATTACTGTTGGACTCATTATTCAGTTTAAGCAGTGTTTATTACATTTTTGTACATTACATAGAATGTGTGTTATTTTAAAATGTGCATTTGAAGAATATCTTTTACTGAAAAAGTGATTAAAAATAACTTTTTCTTTCTTTCTTTTGGTAAAGATAGAAGAGCAAAAGAAGATAGTGAAGGAAATGAAGAAACTCGTGTTTCCAAAGACCCTCCTTTTGTACCACCACCTGGTACAGTTATTTACACAGTCCTTCCAGATGGTGCCCCTGTACCTCAGGGAACTGTGGTTTATGGCCCTCCTCCTGCAGCAGCAAGTGGAGGTTCAGTTGCTCCTGGATCTGTTATCTATGGCCCACCTCCTGTGGGAGCCCAGGTTGTTTATGGCCCTCTTCCTCCAAACTTCACTGTCCCACTCATTCCTGTTGGAGTGCTTCACTGCAATGTGCCTGAACATCATGATTTGGTAAGACACAGAGCTGTAAGCTGCAGGTTTAACCATAGGCAACTGACTTATGAATGGATTAGGAACATCTTTTAACATATGCTTTCTCAAAAAAAAAAGTAAAAACCGAAACATCATTTTCACAGATTAGATTAGTCCATTTTTTTTCAAAAAAATAAAAAAGTCTCTGCTAGGAAGGTTCTGGATCTGAGAGAGCTTGCTGATAAGAATGCTCTGTCTTCAGTGTTAACAGTCTGGTCCTTGCTATCTGTAGCTGCTCCTGTGTCTCAGGAGGACTGAAATAGAAAATAGGTCTTGATTTTGTTGTTCTATTTCCTGTACGTAGGAGAGTGAAGTCTCAAGGCTAGAAGACACTGTGTATTATTTAAAGTCTCGGAAATACAAAGATAAATGGTCAGAGGCAGCTGAGCATAAATGCAAAAAAGAGGTGGAAAAATTGCATCAAAACATTGAAGAACTTCTGCATGAAAGAGAAGAGTTGGAACATGAAGTAGCAGAGCTACGAAGAGCAGCTCAAAAACATAACAAACGCAAGTAAGAATATTGCACTAGAATGCATTTAAAGTAAGCATGTGGAAATACCTAAACTTTTTTCCAATAAAAGTTAATTTTGACTCATTTACAATTAATGTTCTTGTCTGTATAGTATGTGTAATGGACTAGAATTTCAAGAGGCTCCGGGCCTCTGGCATTTTGTATTTTAATTCCATGTCTTTCCTCCTGACCTTTTAGGGACTTTATTGAAGGGTATACTGACAACCTTATTGCAGAATTGCAGTTAGAAAAGTCTCTTAAACATCATGAAGATATTGCAGATGAAATTGAATGTATAGAGAAGACTCTTCTGAAACGACGAGCAGAGCTTAGAGAGGCAGATAAGCTACTTTCAGAAGCTGAAGTGGAACTTGAGAGCACACGGAGGAAAGTAAGTAAAGCCATAATTCTAAGTGCATAAGAATTTGCATGTTGCATTAAGATTGCTTTAAGCAGAGGATTTTTGTTTGTCCAAGTGTGTTTTCACTTGGATAACCTGAAGCCTCTTAAAATGCTTCTATTTGAAAATAAGTCATGGGATAACCTGTGCTAAAAGAAAAGATTTCAGTCCTTGCCAAAGAGGAGGAAGCTTTTCTGCTCTGGACAAGAGAGGAGAAAAGGTTCTACTTCATGGTATACACAGGGAGAAAGCTCAGGTGGAATATTCAAGCCAGGAGGAGATCATCTTTAGAGAGCTAACCTGCAGGTTATGGATGTGGAAAGCATAAGATGGGAATGTATTGTCTCAATAATCTTCAATTTTTGCTCTAGACTAAGGACACTATTCAAAAGTACAATCATGCCAAACAGCATTTGTCCCGTACTGAAACTGAGGCAAAGGAGCTAGAGCGAAGGGCTCAGGAAATGGCCGTTAAACTTGTGAAAGCAGATCAGCAATTAAGGTACACTGTTCTTGTGAATTTGTATCAAATGGGGATGAGGAGAAGAACAAGACTCTTTCAAATAGCGAGATAGTGCTTTTGGAGAGGGAGAGCTGTTAAAATGTTAATATGAAAAGGCATAAATGCTTCTTTAGGTTATTACAGGCAGATACAAGGGATTTAGAACAGCATAAGAGGGAACAAGAAGGTATTTTGAAGGAAATGAACAAAATGGTGGCTGCAAGAGACTCTGAGTTCCAGTCGTTAAACCAGAAGATAGAAATGCTAACTGAAAGGTAAGTATTTTTAATTTACCATAAATGGTATTAGATAAAGTAAAGATGTCCTCCTCCTGCCTAAGGTATTCTTGTTTCTTCTGAGTCATGTTTTTATCCTCACTGTCAGTCTTCAGAAGCTTCAAGGAGATATTAAAGTTGCAGAAGGTAATGAAGAACATCACCTCCAAATCCTTAGAGAAGCAGAAAACCTTCTTCAAGGCAAGAAAACTGAACTGGAAAGATTAAAAGATCAGGTAAGGCTTATCTTATTAACTCTGGACTATCAATTTTGTTGGTTTTGAGGTAACTGAAAGCTGAGAAGAGTCTTAAGTTCTGAACTGCCTTGTCTGAAGAACTTAATTCTTAAGTTTATTTTAATGTTGGTTATTTGAATTCTCCTTGTTTTGTCTCATAATAAGTATGATCCCAATCTCGCTGGTGTTTCTGCATAATAAATGTTACTGCAGAATTCTCTATAACAATTCTTACTGTGTTTCAGAGTAAGAAACTTAACTCTCTGAGGTACAGGACTGCACTGTCCAGATCAGAACTTAGTCTTTAGTATTGGCTATATTATACAGGTTTAGCAAATGAAGCTCATTGCTCTGATGGGATCCTTGCGTGTTATGCAATTCCAATAGATCTCTGGCAGGAAACTGTACTGCGCTTGTTCTTGTGCATGTGTGTAGCTACAAAAATAAAAGCCTTCAGATGCTTCTTCTGTTAAACTTCTACATTGTAGATTACTGCTCAGCAACAAGAGCTCTTGTTTCTGGAGCAACAGTTAAATCAAAGAAAAGAAGAGCTCCATGTCCTTCAAGACTGTATTTCTCAAAAGAAAGGTGACCTGAAAGAAGCTCTTCGAGATGGAGAGACTGAAGCAAATGAAAAACTACGCCAAATAAGAGTAACTTTTCCAAATGAGTTTTCAATTCACTCTAACTCTGAAGAACAGCAAAAGAATAGAAGTATCAAAAACATCCCATACAGTTTCCACAAAATCAGTTTTGCTTTCTACCACCTCCCAAAACCCACTGAAAAATAGAACAAGCAAGTTTACAGTTTTGTGTGAGCTTGGGTCAAATGCACAAATAAGCAGTAGAACTCCATAGTTCCAGTAATACTGATAGAATTGGTCCCTTGAGAACTAAATTATATTAAATAGAAGTCTCTGAATGACTTACTGTTGCTGAGACAAGCAACTTCTAAAGCAAATCAGTCTGATCAGTGTGTGTAAAACACAACAAACCTGGCAAAGTCAGCTGTCTGTCTCCATCCCCATTTACTTAGAAAGGATTCTGTACTTCCTTTCTTTCTGAAATAAAAACAAAGTATCAAGGTTAATTATATTTTGTGGGGGCTTTTTGTCTGACTTTCTGTTTTAAGGCCTACTTATTCACTTGAATGACTGTGTTATGGTCAGACTTGGAGATCAAAATCTTTGCAAGATTACTACTTTAAATCGTCAACAAGCAAGACTTTAACCTAAATATTACATATTTTTGTTTGTTTACACCATTAACTGTAAATATAAACTCTGGAATTAAATTGACCAGAATATTGTTGACAGACTTCTTAAATTTTATAAATGCTTAGAACTTATATTTAAAGAAAAACTTTATTTAAAGTGGCAAATAATGGCATTCCTTGTAACACTGATATAATTCCACAGGAAATAAAACTACTTCTGGAAGAGCTTAATGTTGAGAGGAATGAACTGGATGTCCAGATTAATGAGAAAAGAGCGCAGCTTTCGTGCATAAAGAAGGATATTGGAAAAGAGGAAGAAAATCTTCAAGGAATAATTGGGCAAATTACCAGGCATAAGATAGGTATGTCCCTGGCTTTACTAGATAGTATTTTGTGCAGATTGGAAAGCAATACACTCTGAGCTCTGAGTTGTACATTGCTGCAGTCTTCTGTTCCTCACTCCTCTTTAAACATTGTGAATGACTGCAGAGAACGAGTTCCCTGTAATTCTCGTAGTTTATACAGAGCTGACAGATACCCTTTGCTTAAGTTGAGGCAGTGCTTTGTGCTCCTTTGTATTTGGGATGGGAGTTTTTCATGCCAGAGAGAAATGTAAACAGATATGCTGTTGGGACTGATCAGTTAAGCTCACACTTGAGCACTGTGTGGTTAGGAGACATAGCTAATTGTGCCACATTCACAGAAGAAGAATTAAACATCAGGATGTGCAGGGAAATGGAGGAGTCTCCTTCCAAGCAGTTACGTCCTGTCAGCTTGTGGAAAGTGTAAGCAGCGGCAGTTTGCAACTTTTGTACTTTTTCTGAAATATTTTCTTTCATTCTTTATCAGTCAGATACTCTGTCCCAGAATAACTCCCTAGGGAGTTATTTGAGCAGGAGGCTTAGGGACCTGCAACTTGCTGGTAGAACAGCATCAGATATAATACCTGGTGTGTCTGACACAGCAATTGAAAACGTGACGAGTTTTTACAGGGATGATATCAGTATAGTGTCTCTTAATTTTTCCTTGGTGCCTTTTTTTGCAAATAGAATGCATTTAATGTGCTTGTAATAACCTTCAATTTCTTTCATCTTACTAGAACTGAAACATGTTCTGGGAATGCTGGAGCTTGAAAATAATGAACTTCAAGGTTTGAAACTACAACATGACCAAAAGGTCAATGAGCTAGAAAAGACTCAGGTTGCAATTCTAGAAGTAAGTATTTCTTCTATAGCTAATATAGTAACTGGAAGAAGAGATCTGCATATTCTGTGGTTCTGTTAAGATCTGGGTAACAAAGTCCCTACACTTTTAAATCGATCAATTTCTAGACTGATTTCAACTTATCACAGAAAAGTCTTAAGTCTGCTTAGGCCCTTTAAAATAATGGGATTTTTTTGGTGCATATGAGGGAGAGAGGGCAAAAAGACAGAAGGCTCTTCTGTGGCTGTAGAATGATGAATACTGTTTTCTTAGCATTAGCTGCCAGAGTCTTTTTATCTGGACTCTATCTGTGTCCTCACTTGCAAAGAGTAAGTATGGAAGACAGTTTACTAACTCAGCTGGATGATCTTCTCTACCATTAAAAAGGTATTTCAGCTCAGCTAGTCTCTTCTCTCTTTGACGAATAAAGACAGACATTCAACTTTGCTGCCAGCGGGCAGAGAGATCAGCGGCATCCCTTTGGCAGTCTCGTAGTAGCTACAAGATTGTTAGGTCAGAGGCCAGGATAGCCCTCTACTCAGTTGTGTAGTTCCAGAAAATCTAACATCCGTTTGCTAAGAGAGCATTTATAAGCATATGTAAGCAGATATCACCTGCTGCCTATTTTAAAAGACTTTACCTCTTCTCTCTGTACCCTTTCTGTGAAGGACAGGGAAAAGAAGGGACTAGTTGATATGCTTGGTAGCTTTCTATTACCACGCTTAAAGTGGTCACCTTACTACACTACCTGAGCATCTCACAGCCCTTAAAGTGGTCATTCTCTTAAAATGTCTGCGATGAAGGGATGTGCTACTCTTATGGATGGGGGAAAAATGGTGGTTAAACTATGATGGAACAAAGAATTGCACCCCTATCTTCCAGTCCTCGTGCTCATATTCATCATAACCTTCATCATAAATACACTCTAATTAAGCTGGCACTTCAAGCAGTTATCCCTGTTATAATGCAGTAGTTATAGAGGGTACTCTAGCCTGCATATGAGCTCTGTGAATGAAAGCTTTTTAAACTGCTGCAGCTAAAGATGTTAATAACTTGTTCTACTCCTTGACCGTATAAATGTGTTGTTCACAATGCCTTCTTTTGTAGGAGAAGTTAAAATTGGAGAATATTCAGAGATTATTTCAGTGTCAGCAAGGGGAAGTAGATTGGCAGGAACAACTACTTGAGAAAGACCGTCAGGAAAACGAACATCTGGTTTCTCAAATGCGCRCTCTGCAAAATAATATTGAGTCTTTGAATAAAGAAAAGGAAAAGCTTGAAGAAGACTGTCAGAGTTTGGAAAAGAAGTTGTCACAAACCAGAAGGTGGGGGGGGATATTTTTTTCTGCAACGATCAGAAGTGATGGGAAGTGCCTTGAATGTCTGTTTATCATAATTAAAAATGTAGCTATAACTTTGAGGTGCCCAATTATACTGAATATGTCATTCTTATATCCTGTGGAGGTTTTATTTTAAGCATGTCTACAGCAGACTTACAGAAAATATTCAGCAATGAAGCTGATGAATGCAACAGCATTTGTTATATCCTGGCAATGCAATGAGAAACGTTATGAAAAGCAAAATGCTAAGTCTTGGAACAGGACAGCTGTCTTGCTCTCATGACTACTAGGTGGCATCCCCTTGAGCTGAGAGAACTTTTACTGAAATGCAGCTGTTTTTTAGTCCTCGCCAAGTACTTCCAACAAACCAAGAATTCGTATTCACATTTTACAGAGACTTAACTGCTGCTGAAGATAGCAGCAGAACTGCATTGTCCAATGTAGAAAAAATGGAATTGGATGTTAAAAACCTGCAGCAGGAGGTAGATCTACTGAACAAACAAAAAAAATCACTGAATGGAGACATTATTGTTGTACAGAAGGATCTTCAAGGTAAAGATCAATTTTTGGTTTTAAGCTGTAATATATTTTAAGAGAAATTTTGTTAAAAGATACACTGTAACTGTACTGTATGATATTTAATATCCAACATGCTCAAATATCTACAGGCAGAAAGTATTTAACATGTCAAAAAGATGGAAACTTTAGAAACTGTTTTTCTAGCGTTTATTCTTCATTTATGAAAAGAGATGATTTATTTGTATAGGTATTTCAAATTGCTGATTGAAAATCTCTGTCGCCAATATTTTTCTAGAAAAAAAGGAAGAACTAGAAACACTGAAAACAGAATTAAATGATTCCAGGCAACAGCTTCAACTGGTAGAACAGGTTAGTTTTGGTGAAATATGTACTTACTTTCACGTAGCGAGTAGATTGTTGCACAGAAACGAGGGGTGTCGCTTATCACAACTGACAGTCCATCACCTGTTTTTCATCTAAGCACGCTAGCTCAAAATCAGACACTTGCAGAGCTAATAAATAATGGCTAGTTTATTGCCTTGTTCTTGCTGAGTTTGGAGTGGCCTGGACTACAGTAGGCACCTAACCAAATGAAATTTCTGTTTTGGGTTTTCTGTTTAAGTGGCAACTGTGACTCTCCTAGTCAGACTGTTATTACCAAGTTGGAGTGTGGCTTTTTTTGGTTTTATTTTTGGGTTGTTTGGTTTGGGGGGGGGGGGTTTGGTTTTGTTTTTTTTGTGGGTTGGTGGGTTTTTGTTGTTGTTTGTTTTGCGTTTGGTTTTTTGTTTTTTTTTTTTTTTTTTTTTTTTTTTTTTTTTTTTTTGGGGGGGGGGTTGGTGTGTTTTGTTTTGTTTTTTTTTTAAAAAGCAGCATCTTCTAGCTTTTTATCTGGTGATTCCTATTGTGTTAATTCACTCAGTGGCTGGTTTAAATGGAAGGTAATGTTCAGTGTGATTAGGGGTGAACAGTTATGTTCTTTCAAATGCAAGCCTTTCAGCCAGAGAGCTGTTACTCTTACCAGCTAGTTATGTCACTTGATTTTATGTTTTATATTGCAGGATTTGAAAAGTAATACAAGGCATCAGGATGAGTTGCTTAGAGAGCAGGCAACCCTGAAAGAAGATATCCTAGAGTATTTAAGGAAACGTAAGGATTGCCAAGAGAGACAGAAAAGGAGGGAGAACCAATTGCAGCGGCTCCAGAAGGAGATCGAAGAGAAAGAAACAGAACTAGCCAAACAAGAAGCGGTAACGAGCCTGCCGACTTGCCTCACTTTCACCTGACCTCTAAAAATAATGCAGGCAAAGAAGTTTTGGGTGAAAGTTTACAAATAATACACCAGTGCTTTAAGAAACATGAAGCCTCATTTTTAGAGGAATAGCAGGAAACAAAAAGCTTCAACATTCAGTTATATTTTAGTGAAAACTACTGTGTCACAACAAAGGACTGTGCCTTCCTTCTTGGCAGGGACATCTTACACGGAACTGATAACAAAACTGCTGTAAAATCAGCACTGACTGCTGAGTGCAAGAAGGGCTAGTGTAGTGGAAGGCACTGTGCAGTGTGGTGTCTTGGCTGCTGGTGTAGCTGATACAGATGAGGAGATGGACTGGCATAGATTCTTCTCTATAATTCCGTTTTGTCAGCTGCCAAGATAGAGCAGCTGGGTATAGTTCAGAGAACTTCTTCCCATGCTGTTGATTTCTCTTGAGAGATGAGCAAACTATGTAGAGTACCTGAAATGATACAGTGGATTTCAAGTGAAACTAATAAAAACTTAACTCCAGCTGCATTCCATAATTCCAAAACTAAGCAGAAAAATTCCAGGGCTTTTTTATCCTGAAGTTTCCTTTTGATTTTGAGTGGATCACTATTGGCAGCTAGCTTTTGTTCTTCTACAGTATTTCTGTGCAAAGCCCACCAGCTGTTCATGAAAATTAGGGCTTAATCATATATTCCTGGAGTAAAATTAACTTACGTTGGCTGAGCAGTTTCAACAAAGTGTTAACCAAAAGAAAAACTGAGGGAGCTGTACTGAAAATGAGAGGCAAGAAAAACTGATAAACTTTTTTTGTCAGTAGGGAGCATTAGACTACAGTTCTTTCCCATTTATGTTGCTTTAACTTCTGTAATGTCTTTTGGTAATGGTATTTGTTCTCATTGAGTTGGTGCTAGTTAAAGCTTGAAGTGGTGTTTTTTTGGCAGATTCTTCATCGTCTCAAGCAAAATTCAGAGCGTGAAGGGAAAAAACTGGAAGAATGTACTGCTAAAGTGAAAGATCAGAAAATACTATTGGAAAAAGAACTAACAGATCAACAAAAGAAACTGGAACAGGCAACAGCGAAAATAAGGCTGGCAGAAGAAAACATCAGGAAGCTGGAAAAGGAGGAGTCCCAATGTGCAGCACTTGAAGAAACTGTCAGAAAAAGCAGTAAGATTCATTGCACAAATAAATTGTTACCATTTATGGGTTCTAAGTCTAATGCAACCAACAAATATTTCTGCTAATATCGCTTGGTTTCTAATGCAGCGCCTGGATTGACTCTCAATCCTTAAATTGACTTGTTCACAAGAACTGAAATTCTAAAGCCAACTGGCGTTCCGTCCCTTCTCACCTTGTGTCAGTGTTTTTACAAACCATTCCTCAGCACATTAATGTGTTTGAAAAATATCTAATGTGTGTGAAATATGCCAAGATACTTAGATTTCTGCTAATCAGGATTGTTTTAAAAAAATGTTAATTACAGAACATCAGCTCTCAGACAAAGAATTACAATTACAACAAAAAAATAGAGAAATAGAGTCTCTTCAAAAAGAACTGGAAGTCTCCAAGTCTGAGCTAAACCATCTCCAAGATCAGATAGCATCAGAGAGGAAAAAAGCAGAAAACCAAATCTTGAGTCTGAAAGAAGCAATGAAAATGCAAAGGACGCAGCTTGAAAGAAAACTGCACGTAAGTCCTGGCTGAGGGGAGAATGTTTGGGGATTTGGGTTATTTTTAAACAGCAAAATGATAGAACACCCATTTTTATCGTAGGAGGAACAAAGTAATGCATTAACTTCATGACTAGACAGAACTTGAGGCAACCAAACTCTGGTATTTCTAGATTGTGCTGCAGAACACCTCTCTAGTTACTCCTATTTAATGCTGTTTCTGCCTTTTAACTTGGAGAAATTGTGTTATGTGGGTTCTCTTGATTCATTTTTCTGCAGTGGATGCTCACAGTAAAAGGAAATCTTTCTGCATTTTCCTAGGAACAAAAGCACGAAAATAACTGTTTGCAGAGTGATATAGCAACTCCCGAACAAGTAGCACACAATAACTGTGAACGAGCCAAGCACCTTATTAAGGACCTTGGCCAGATCCAACAGGACTCTATGGATCTCCAAACCCAGGTGTAACTGAGTGGCCACACACAGGCGGGTTTGAGGGAAAGCTGTGTCTTCCAGACAAGTTGTATTGGTTTTGAATCTCCTCCTATCTGCTGTATCACAGTTAGAAATAGACCTGCTTAAAATTGCCATGCGATTTTCCAAAATTTGGGAGAAGTTAAGCTTTGTTAAGTATCAGTAGGATCAGGCAGCTCAGTAATCCTGGTTTAAAAATGAACAAACCAACTCCAGCCAGTCAGTCATGTGCGGAGTTCTCAGCGTAGGGCTGCCAAGCTCTAAAGCAGTATTTCATTCTTCAGATCTTGAAGGCCATGGCAGAGTGGCACAACTGCATGGTTGCCTTCCCATCGCATGGTGAATTACAGGCACTGTTTAGGCCAGTTCAAATGGATCAACCCCTCTTGCCCAGTAAAATGATGCCTGAAAAAGAGACCGTGTTCTTTGGAGGTGGGCTGAGCGTGGAGGGGACTAGTCCTAGCTATTCGTTAAGAGTAATTGGATTTGGGTGCTCCTAAGATAGATAGCAAATGCACCATAACATTTGCTGTCAGCTCAGTTTAGGCAATGCTTCAGTCAAGAATTAGGACTCCGGCTCCTGTTTACGTTAAGGTTTGGTAATAGGAACTTGGCATAACTAGAGTCATAATTTATGCAGATCACTAAATGTTATCAAAGTTCAAAGCTACTCAATAGGCACTTCACAACTTGTTAGTGCTAACCTGGGCCAGCACTTTCTTCTGATGATACTCATTTTAAATTAAAAGGTGATTCCACATTGTCTGACTCCTTATTATTTAATAAATCCTTTATGAATTGTTTGTAAGTCCTTTAAAAAGAGGGTCCTTCAGAGAAGAACGTTGTTAGCAACTAGAAAGCATTCAAGGAAGACTATGCAAGACCAGAGTATGAACAAGTTGCGTCTTGGTAACTTTAGTTGCCTCCATTACCATCCGAGGGGCTTCATAGGCAAAGTTAATGTCAGAATTAGAGCTGCATCTGTTCAAAGGTTTTGTGATTTCTGACTGCAATAGTGAAAATGTAAACATCTCAGAAATAAGCCTTGTTCAGTTATACAGGAAAATCCCTCTGGATTGATGCATTTGTAACATGACAGCAAAATGGTGAGACTGTTTTATGATGTAGGTTAAAACTGAAGACGACCTGGAAAAGAGACAAAGGGAAATACAGCATGCGGCAACGTTGCTTAAACTGGAAGTTGAAGATGAAATGAGGATGGGCTTTAAATCTTCAAGCCCATCTTCTCTGGAACCGTTGGAAGATTTGGAAGCATCTTCTGAAGTAAAGGGAAGTCTGCAGTGTGACTCTGATAACTTAGAGGAGACTGGTCCGTTTGCTGCTGCTGACAAAAGACTCCTCTCATTGGAAGAAAAGTTGAATTTTTCTAAAGTCTTCTTAATGGTAAAGTGCTTTCAAAAAGTAGCTGCTACTCGTGCTACAGCTGAGCATGTCGGTATTGGTACCTTTGGCTGTAACRCCCTGTTGCTGAATGTGCTTTTGTTTCCAAAAGGATGAACAATGGCGTGGAGAGGCTCTCCGAGAAAAACTGCAGCATCACGAGGATCGGCTGAAGGTGGCGCGTCTCTTCCCAGTCACACTCACATGTCCATCGGGTCCCTTCTAAAAATAATCTAAACAGCCCAGGAGCGTGGGGGATCCTTCTCCACTCTGTACACAATGACAGGGTGTCTTGGGTGGGGACAGTAAAAGAAAGCCTAGCAACTGCATGCTGTATCAAGATGAATAATTTTAATTAACAGTTAATTGGATTTTTGAGTATTCCAACAAGATTCCCGCATTTACATCATACTGTGGTATATTAGCAATGTGACAAATTACAGTTCAGGAGCACCCATGATCCCTTTAAGTACAGGTGATGGCCAAGTTTAGTTAGAACACATCTGTTGCTCTCGTCAAGCAGTTCATGATAAAGGCCATAAAAATGGAGCTTATTTCTGACTTGGGAGGAGGTGAGCTATTTAAAAATAATTTGCAAACCCATCGCCATCTGCTTGTGGTTTGAGACTCTACCATTACATCCCTTATGGCTTGACTTTAAGGCCATCAGACTTTTTCTTCTTAAATACAGTCTTGAAAATTACACTAGCTGGATATAAATAGAACTAATGATGTGTTTAGGCTCAGCTCCGGCAGTGCATGTCCAAGCAAGTAGAAGTATTAATCAGAGGAAAACGGCAAACAGAAGGCACCCTGCACAGCTTGAAGCGACAGGTCGATGCACTGGATGACCTCGTCAGCAGCACTTCTTCAGATTCACAGTTTCTAGCCCAAAGCTCAAGTCTAGTATCTCTTCATGATGCTCTGAATTTAACAAAAACACAGGTAATGCTCTACTGTGTACAGGAATTCTGGGTTTAGGTTTTTTAATAATTTCTAGCTCACTGGTAGTCTGCTGCAGCCACGTGCTCGCCATCTCAGAGGTGCTGCAGGGGCTTTCTGAAGGGGGGGTGACTGTACTGTACACTTAGCTACTCTGGCAGTAGCTAACTTGTTTGAAAAGAGTAAGTTCATCAAAGTTGTCTGGTTTGGTTTTGTTTTTTTTTTTTAAACTTTGTCTTCCCTTTTATTCCTTAAAATCCAGATTATTTTTCTTTGTCTTTTAAAGATTAATATGACTCTGCTAATTGAAGACATTAATTTATTACTCGGACTTGCTTTTACTGCTTTTTCTAGGCTACTCTGACAAGACTTGCGCGCTTCCCCGGCAGGCCAGCAGGTATTTCAGTGATGTCTCAGACGCTGCGTTCCTGCTCRCGAGGAATTTCGCAGTAAAGCCTGGAGGTGAGCCATGACTTCAGCCCGGTTCGAACCCTGTACTGAGTCACGAGTGTCTTGAAGGCTGTGGGTGGTGGTAGCCCAAGGGCAGGTGTGGGCGCAGGACTGTTCTCAGGCCGTGTTGTCCCTGCCCAGGGAGCGCATTCCTGTGGCTGCCATCCTGGCACTTGGGGGTGGTTTGGCTCTTGGATGTGCATTTGCAAACAAACTGTGGATGAGAGCTGCTTGTAAGCTCTCATACGACAGAGAAATTACTACTGTGTTGACCAACTAAAGTGTTAAGCTACTGCCATCCCTGATCTTTCGTAACGCTTTTCTGGTTTTAATAAATGTATAGCCTAGCATCTAAAGTTCAGTTACAGCTAGTTACAATACCAGCCTGGTACTTAAGTGTTCTTTTTTAATGATTTAAGTTAAAAATATCTTTCTTCAAGAGCTGCCATACATTAGAAGGAAAGCTTCAAGCACAGCTACAGCTGCTTCTCAGGAGCTGCCAGCCAGGAGGAGTCAAGTCTCTCAGGACAGACAAAGCTCCTGCACAGCTGTAAATGCTGCCTGTGCTGAGCAACAGCCGGACAGGTCAGACCACGGGGCAGAGCCACTCACACCAGCTCTCTTCCAGGCAACGCCTGATCTGCATGYGTGGCTCCTCAGCCGTGTGCCATCGGTTACCACCTTCGATGCCTTCTACCTCACTGTGTTGCAAGCCTTTTCTAAAACGGCATTTGCCACCACTAACAAACAGCTGGCTGCAGGGCCTGCTCTGTACTGTGAAGTTTTTGTACGATTAAACAACTGAGCTTTATGTATATAAGTTTTTTTAAAAAACTATTTTACATGTGGATTTAAATGTGTCCAAAACAACTCCTATTTAAGTGTTGGTGTTTGTCAGTTTCCACTTTAAAGAAAACTTGTAACAAGGACAGAGTCATCCCTTTACCTGTGGTCAAATGCACGGATGTTTTAAATAAAACTATTTTTGAGTACTTCCTTAAAATAAACTTTACTGACTGATGCTTACTTTTATCCATGGCTGGTGGTTTTTTCTTTTAAAGTTGTTCTCCAGGCTCTGTGATCCTGGCTAGGACAGCAGTAGCACCCTCTGAACCCTCTGGCTCTTACTTGCAGAAAGTGAAACTTGCCCAATATGGGTATTTGTGCAGTTGTAACTATTACTGCCTGCTCTTCTCTGAAGCACGTGGCTGCAGTTAATGGTTCTCTAACAAAGTTCCAAGCAACTTGCTCTTAATTAGTAGTGGAAAAACCACTTTGTAAAGCCTTTAGGCAGCAGGAACAAGGCACCATGTTACTGCACATAACTCCCTGTCCTAAAGAACACCTCTTCACCCTCCAGCAGGAAGCATACACAGAGTGCCCCTTCCATCTAGACAGGCTTTGAAATCATTCTCAACCTTGCCCTTTCTCATCCACGTTATTAATATAAACCTCTTCTACGCAGCGTCACCTAGCAACTGTGTCACACTTCACTGGGAATAAACACCACTACCCAGCTCTGGCCACTTGTTCTGGACTCAGCACTGGCCTGGCAGATTGTAGAAGAACAGTTCTGGGCTGCAGAAGAGACTGGCAGACTCCTCTCGTGAAAAGCCTGTGAAGTTTTTACCACTTAGGGTGCACTGTAAAGGTTAAACCCAAGCAGTTAACACACAAATACCATCACTAGCAGGAATCCTTGCCTCATCATGGGTAGCGCTCGCATTCCTCTTCCACCAGTTTAATGAGATGCTTTTCTCAAGAACCAAGGGCCTGGCCACAGGCGAGCAGAAGCACCTGCTTGGCAGCTTTTGCAAGCCAGCTGCTGCAGCAGATGGAAAACAGCCTCAGACAGCAGCAGTCCCTACTAAAGAGCTCCCCTCAGACATCACAGCATAAGCAGAGAGGGCCAGAGCAAACAACGCAAGCCACTGTGGTTTATCTAGATACAGGTACTTTATTTACAAATATTTAGATTAATAGCATTGTTACATCAAATGAGGAGTACAGCAGTCCGAACAAATCCTTTCTGTGACAGAAACAATAAGACCTGCTGTAACTTACTCCAGGAGTACAGGTATTGCACCTCAACAAGCTGTAGTCATTACAACATTGACTTCACGTCAGCAGCGGGTCATGGTCCCTGGGCAAACCCTCTGTGGTGCAACCTCGGTTTAAGCAGGATGCATTAGCTGTAGGTCTTGAACATACCCATCTACTTAAGAATATTAGTTAAAAAAAGGACTAATCAGACAAAACAAAGGGACAGTGCACAAGTTACCCAAATCCTATTGTCTGCACATTCCAGTTTTGGCTTTTATTTAACATTGACTGTACAATACTCTGGTACCACTGTTTACTTACAAGTCTGAACATTGTATAGTTTTAGTGTCTAGAGAGGGATTTGAAGACTACTTTGTACTTTAAACGCTGCAGTAAGACTACCGTTGGACATTTGATCATGGTTAAGCACTTGCCCCCTTCCATTTTTAAACCATATGGGATGTTTTCCAGGTGAAGCTTCATGTGAAATACAGCAGCGCTGCATGTAGAGCCGCTCGTTCCAGTCTGACACCACCGTAAACCCCGCTCATAGCCCAGTAACGTCCACACGTGCACGGTCACCACGCGACAGCTGCCCTTCCCACAGGCATTACAGGTTGTGTCGCCCCGTGAAGGATGTACTCGAAGGCTTGATGAAAAAGCCAAGTCTTACAAGAAACCCTCACACGGGACTGTTAAAAAAATACAAMAGTAGTTAGAAATCCCTAGAGAGCACACGCGTTGTTCTGACGGTCCAGTTCAGCCTCTGACCATTCAAAAAGTTAAAGGTATAAAAGCGCAAGATGTGCAAGAGAACCAGCCTTTGTATACGATGCAAGGCAGGTGATGAAGCCCAATAAYGCAAAACGCTTACAGAAGAGAAAAGCAGGTTAGCACACTGCTGATTGCACAGAACAGGATTAATAAAATGGCATAGATATACCACAGTGCAAAGATGAGAGACAGATTCCACTAGTGTTAGTTTCTGCGTCGGGATTAGAGCTCCCCCAGCACAATGTCCACTGTCGACACACGGGTTAAGCCTATGTTAGTGAACTGCAGTCACATCTATTTCTGTGCTAACGGGGTGACGTGGTCACATATAGGTCATACTGTACAAACTGGTATTTTCTTATATACTGTTCTAATGCCAGTAATCATTTTCTTCATTAAAATCATATACACAGGATGTATTTAACTGTTAGCTCAGTTCCTTCAAATTTTATACATATTTACGTTCTGTTAACAAATGTAAAGGATAAAAGTGGCAAAAAAATGACATAAAGCTATGAGCACAAGAATGAATGGATTGCTTCCCTGTGCAAGTTGTACGCTCCTGCGCCAGCCCACCCCTGCCCCCAACACACACCACAGGGAATTCTTTCAACAAAAGCACATTGTTACAGAGCCCCTTGCTACCATCGGAAGTCATCTCACAGCAAAAACTTATCCGTTACTATGGACAGCTCTAAACAGTTAGAGGTGGGGAAGAAAGGCCAAAGAACCATAAAATTAAACCATACAAGACAAAGCCCTGCGAAAGTGTAAAATCATGAGTCCAGCATCAGTGCTCAGTTTAAATTATGTATCGGTGACACTATCACAAGGACAATCAAGGAAAAAAAACTTCTAGATTTACCATGCAGGAGAGGTTTTATTACTCTACTTGCCTTTGATAACCTGATTACATCTAAAGTYGTTTAGCAGTTTAGTACTGTGTTAAACTTGTCTCAGAGTTTTAATTAAACCCAATAAGATGTACAGAAGACAGGGAAGCAGTCAAAAGCACCACTTCCAACAGACAGAGGTGAAAGGTCAGAAATGGAGCCATGAAACAGAGGTCACTAGCAGCCGCAGCCTTCTCTCTGGGGCTGGGGTTCACTGGTTAGCCGCCCCCCCTGCGGAGCTGATGGTTTGTGCTGTACGCCTGATTCTGCGGCATTCAGATCCAGGCTTCCGTCTTGGATATTCTGGTAGATTTTCTTGGCAGCCTCCAGGAATGCATCCTCAACGTTCTCCCCGCTACGAAGAGAGCAGCAGGAGTTATTTAGGCTACGCTTCAGCAAAGCAATGCAGGTTATGGAGGCAGCTGGCTAGACACCCTTGCTGGGATCTGACAGGTCACCAAGTACAAGCAGTTGCTACCCTGTCGTCTTACACGCAAGAAGAGCTTACAGTACTTAAAGCAGACATACCACCCAGTTTGATAACCTATCCTGGGGACAGCCTTTGATAAGGCAATCCACTCCCTAGCCACTGACTCTATTAGGACTAGCCAGGAATAAAAAAAATACATGCCAAAACACAGAAGCAAAAATAAGCTAAGGCACTGAGCCACATGCACAGAGCAGTTTTGAAAGAGGCTTAAAGCTAGGGGAACTACTATTAATCAAAACCTTTTTGTTAGAAGTCCCATGAAGGCAGGCGCCAGTCGGAGCCACATTTGCTAGTGTCACTGGAGATCGGATCCCTCGCACTCTGACAGGCTCCCCAGCTGACACAGTCTACCACAAATAGAGTGCGGCGACTCCTCTCRGCGACCAAAGGGACCGGCTGTTCACTACAGAACTTGCTCAAAACATCCGAGGGAAGGAACATCTAACTGGGAACCACTCTTACCCACACATACACATTCTATATTCAAATGATGTCTTAAAACCAAACCAGTTCACTTAAATTCAACAAGTCTGCCTGAAGTGTAGCGAGAGGTCTAATTTCCAAGTCACCTTCAAGTCAAAGTTGACATGACTGAAACCGCTATACATACCTTACTCTCTAAAAGAACTCAAAAATAATGTTTTTTTCACTTGTAAAACCCTACTATACCTGAACCCTATGGCTGTACTTAGTCATAACCAATATATTCCTCTTACAACAGATCACATCTGAATCATTACTCTAGACAAAAGTAACTTACGTTTTTGCACTTGCTTCAAGGAACAATAAACCTGTTCAGAAACAGAGGTTTAACAGTCAATGCATAATATACTTCAAATAGCCCTAAGTCAGTCACGTCAAGACCGTCAGATTACATGCAAGACACTATTTTAGTACTAAACAGTATTTTATGACTAAGTTACGGCATCAGTACACAAGCTGATTTCTAGAACTAAGCACAGTTAGAGTTAAGCCAGACTCTCTGAGGCACAGCAGAAGTTTGTACATATAATTACATTACTTGGGAAGCGTAAGCTTGCAGCTATCAATGCTGAGGATCCACTTTAACATCGCTATCTTGTAGGAAATGTAACAGCTCAAGAGAAAGAAAAAAAAACACACCATTTTCTTCAGCAAATTGTTTGGCTTCTTCATATGTAACATCCCTCTGTGCTTCCAGATCTGCTTTATTTCCTATGAGGATTATCACCTAGTTCAAAAGAGAGAAAATTAGTCTGGGAAAAAGCTTATTAGCTTTATAGCTACCACCCTCTTTAATAAAGAGATGAAAAACACAAAAGGAAACACGCAGAAGAAGTTTAACTGCAAAACCCATGCATCTTCAGGAAAACACTGCTCTAGCAGTGCACCCTCTGTAAAGTCAGGAACAGCATCTCCAGCTGTCACTTTCAAATGCTTTAGGCTGTTCACATGAGATGAGGTCCTAAAAAGCAGTAGTCCTACTCTTTATTCATGAAAAGTTTTACTCGGAACCACTTCTTGCATTTGTTTAATCATCTGCTAATCCAGCCAGAATCTTTAAGTTTTCTTTCATCGCAGCAGAGAGTCTTCCCATGAGCTTGGTGCTAAAGTATTTGAAGGGCATTCAGAAAAAGACTGAAGGACAACAGTTTTGTGGTATGGTCAAAGAGACACAGACGAACCTTCCTCCCCCATCCCTCCAGAAGACCTGGTCAGCTTTTGCTGAAGATCCAATTTATATTCCAATCTAAGATGAGACAGCATTCACCTCATCACTACCACAAAGCAAGAAGAAGCAGTAACGAAAGTTAACGTTTGTTCAGAGTTAATCACAATTTTGTTTCCAACTGCTGAAAATAGGCCCTTGAAAGGTGAGTAGCACAACAAGATTTTTAGAAGAAACCACTGCTTTCCTGCACAGGAGCCTGCACTTTTCTGCCAGTTACAGTAAGGGAAGAGAGTTGCTGGTATACTGCAAAACAGGAACATCAGGATAACTCAGGGCTAAGTAATTGAGAAAACACAGGCAGCTTATTTAAGAGAACACTGCTACCACTGCAGATGCTTTGGCCTAAGCCTTCCACCTCTTGCATAGAGATAAGCAACCTTGCTTTCAAGCTAAATAAAGTCCAACTTACAGTATTTGGATTGGTGAGGTTCCTTGCATCTGTCAGCCAGCTGCTTAAGTGATTATACGTACTTCTTCTGCAAAGAATCAAGCGAGTACAGTTTTAGCTACAGTATTTTTTAACATACGCAAGTGCCAACAGCATAGTCAGCATCCATTAAACACACTAACATCTGTCATCCCTATTCTTCTCCCCAACCTCAAGAAAGACAAAGCAGCCAGCATCTTGTTTGGACTCAGACCAAGATTTCAACAAGTCAACTTCAAACCCACAGAGAAACTCATACAACACAGGTGGAAAGACAGACCAATTCACACTTCTAGGATGTGGTAGTTTTACTGTCTTCACAAGGACATTTGTATTGTTTTGTACAGAACACATTAAAGGAGTTCCTGTCAAATACTCTTATGGAACACTGTACAGTAGAATAGCACTTCAGTAACAAACAGTGCATAAGATGATTTATGTTTTACTCAAGATTTAAGCAAACCGGAGATATACCTATATATGCAGAAAAAAAGAAGAATATCAAGAACAGCCCCAGAGGAAGATGGGAGACATGTGAAAGCAAAAGTATTTCGCGTTGCACATCTGATTAATTATTCTTTTAGCAGCATCTTCAATTTTCATCTACAAAAGGAAGACACGGTAGCTTCTATGCAGTCTCGTTTTGTTGGACAACTAGCCCATGAAGAGGCCCAGAAGTCAGACTTCTCCAATGCTCTCATCTATACAGAGTCTGTTAAGCACATTTAGATAGCCCACTGCAACAGATGTAATATTCTGTCCTGTGCCTACCCTAAGAATATTCCTGCCAGGTAAGCAGCAGTATCCATTGCCTCCCAGGAAGAGAAAAATCCATGTACTGAAGAGCAGATTTTAAAGGACAAAGCCAGTTCTTTAAACAACTTCAACACAGGCAGTCAAGGCCTGAAATGGCAAGATCCTCAGGTCTGTCAGCAGTGTAGTCTTCCAAGAAAAGCAGCTCTCACAATTCCCTATGTTTCATGTTCAGCTCTTCAAATACTTGAAGTATTTAGACAAAGAAGTGTGGTAAGCATCACACAACAGAATACAAATCCATCCAGACAGAGACAGAGTCCTTTAAATCTAAGTCAAGGGGACAGACAAGACAGTACATACAAGGCTGTGGTATCCAAACAGCTTGTCAAGCACACAGAGCTACGATACAAGATGCTCCAATCAACAGCACCTTACCTGGTAATGTCATAGACCATGAGAGCTCCTGCTGCTCCTCTGTAGTAGCTTCGTGTGACAGCCCTGAATCTCTCTTGTCCTGCTGTATCCCAAATCTGTAGTTTAATTTTTTGGCCACTAACTTCAATTATTCTTGTGCCAAATTCAACACCAATTGTGTGGGGACAGTCCGCCATAACTGTCATGAAAAATAAGAGCAAAGATCAGATCTTTCTAGTACAAGGTCTCCTTGCCACAAAGATATTACTATCATCAGTTTTCAGTTATCTTTACTAGATTTTTTCAGTCTCTAAGAAAGCATTTTTACAGCTACAGTACCCAAACCTTATCACTTAACCAGAAATAAAATGAAGTATTTCCTGAACTGCTGTTAGTTTTAAAAACAGTTATAAAATTCCTTGCCTTCTCTGATGCATGTATACTGATGCTGTTTGGCCATATATATCAGAAGGTATCAAAGTCAGTTGATTCTCAGTCTATCCTTGCAGAAACGGTTAACTATTTTAATGCAGTAGGAAAAGATAACTTTTAGGGAACTACCAAGATACAGTTAAAAGTCTGTAAAACAGCTTCAAAAACAAATATCCAAGTTGTTTCAGACAGGGTAATAGCATGACTGTCCACAGGAAAAAGCCAGTTTCATAAGTAGCTATCAACACAGCAAATCAAAATCAAAAAGGCATCTTTCTAGTTATAATAAACTCATTTTAATAAGGTAATCTTTAAGAACAATCAAGAAAATACAGAAAGGATGAGTACCTATTCAAGCTATCTACAGTTAGTGACAGTCTTGTAGTAGAGGTGTTTGGTAGTTTGTTCAGTTGTACTGCTTCAGCTTAACTCTGACAAACTAAGAACAAGACGCAGCCCCGTCAAGACTTTGACTGTATGCAAAGTAGCATTTAAACAATTGGCTGATACTGGATTTTAATTAAAAGCAACAGTTAAAAAGTCCTATTTCTACTAGAACACAGGAATATTTTAAACTGTAGCTCCTACCCACTTATTGCCACATCTTGAGCAGCACACAGTAAAGACTAACTTTGTACTAATAAATACCTATGGACTTATCCATTGAGTGTGAGCTTCATGGAAAGTCGTTAAGAGCTAATAGCCACTGCAAACTCCAACGCAACGCACATTAAGAAGAATTGAAGCTAATTCTTAATTAGTCATGATAGCATACATGACAAAAACATTACAGTTGAGACAGACTGCAGTAAGCCTTAAACACCATCACACAGGGCAGTCCAAGTGTCATGAGTCACAGCAGCTACAGAGAATGACAGTGCTACTTAGGTCTGCAAACAAAGAGTCAAAGAAAAATGAATCCTTCTTTTCTTTCTGAAGTGCTTAAAAGCACTAAAAGACTCCAACTGCTTGTGTTCAAGCTACACCAACACTGAAAACATGCAAATTTCAGACAAGAAATTTCACTTTGTTCCATATCAAAATTCCCTGGAAAAGCTCTAAAAACAGACAGTCTTCCCACTCATCACAGGTAGGACTGACTGAAGCAGCAGTTTTGCCATTACTACATCAACATTTTGTTTCTACATCTGCAGGATGTAGACAAAACAAAAATCTGACCAAGTACAATACAAACCCATACAGATTAAGACAGACACCACATCAAGCTCATGCACGATGGAAGCAAAAAGGCAGGAAAGAGGGATGAAGCATACCAGTTAGAATAAACATTGTGAATTGAAATACTCACACTTCTTTTCTGTAAATTGATGAAGCAAACAGGACTTTCCTACACCCATGTCCCCTGTTACAGAAAGAATGGTTAAGGCTGACATCACATCATTGTTGCAACAAGCACATTTTCTTCATCCCACACAACAAATGGTACAGAGGCAGGCCTTTCTCAGGTCTAGTAGGCCATGTTCTATACCTGGCTACAGTCCTTAAATTTATCAACTTTTGCACTATGGTTTTGGCAACAGGTACAGAGTTGCAAGCAAGGGTGGAGCAGAAAACTCCAAAAGAGAAGTTAATCTGTATTACTGATTTTACAACTGTATTTCACAAGGTTATGAGAAGTAGACCTGTAAGAAACTGAAATGTAAAATACAACTTTTGAGCATTTGCCCTGCTCCTGTCTTACCTGCAATTACTGGTAAGGACATCAAAAACACTGACAACCAACCAGAACACACCAAGAAATTGCTTCACTTCCACTGATCCACTTACACAATGCCAATAGTGAGAAATAGCAAGATCTTTTAAGAACCAACTTTTCCACAGGCTGAGGCTGTCACAGCAGCCTGACTTACAAACCATCACAATAAGATTGCAGATCACTTACACAAGATCATTAACAATTAAACAATTAAAAGCAAGACCAGTTCTTCCAGGATAGTAATAAATGCAATCAAGTCCCTGACTCCAAACAGCCAAGGAAGCTGCAGCCAACAGCAACATTTAACACACAAAAATATAGCCTGACAGAAGTTTATAAGCCTGTCTAAAGCAATGGATTCCAATTAGTATTTGTGTCTTCAACGATTCTAAAACCTTTGAGACTAATGATGCAGAGACAGTCAAAGTGCTACAGTAAACCTAAATCAACACAACATCCCAGTTGTGTTGATTCCCATTACAGTTTTTCCCCATTTCCAATGGATTTAGCAATTTTTCTAAACATAAACTTGATTTAGGGAGAAAGGGACCACATGCACGTGTTTTTAGAATGCCTTTTTTTCTAGTGCTATGCAGAGGGCTAAGCATTATGGCCGTAACAGTGAAGATATTCAAGAATACTGAAGTATGTATGTCAAGAAGAACAGTCATTTTTAACAATAACTCAGCAATAAATTGAACTCAGTACAGGCACTGGTACTTGCCCTCACTCCCAGTTCACCTGCCACCCATCACAGCTCTCATTCTGTGGCACACAAAGGCATTTGCCTTTATATTGTCAGCTGTGAAAGCTTTAGAGCAAGCATGGTGATCTGTGAGGGTCTGAGGCTGAACAAGTAACTACTGAAAGAATCACTACTATATAGCAACAGCATGCAACAGAAGTCAACAAYAGTGCAGCCACAGGGTTTGTAGGTAGGCTGTCATGCATATACACATTGACATAAACAGGTAAGTGCCCAGTGATACTTACCAATAATGATGTACTTAAAGATGTAGGAATAGTTGTAAGGTGCAGTTGCCATTGTGGCACTAAAACAAAAAAACAGAACACATCAGAACTGCTACTTGTTCACCAAACTCAACCCAATTCATCCAATTTAGTTCATATAAGCAAACAAAAACCCCTTCCCCTTCCTCTCCCCACCAACTATCCTTTCATTCACAGATCAAGTTTTGTGTACTTCCCCACGGTCACTGAATTAGTGCCAGAGACAGATAGCAAAACTCCCTTATCATTTGCTCTGAACCCCTGTCAGTAAGGCCTCTAAGTAGAAACATGCTCTGCATAGTATTGATACTCATTCAATTTTATGCAGAAAGACTTAAAGCTGTTGAAAAGCTCCAGTAGCTTCCTGCATTGTACAGAGCCACTGAGTGGACCAGCACTTGCCAGCCAAATAGCTGATACATGAACTGAAATTAAAATCTGACTCCAAAAGAAAAATCTGAAGAGATTTAACAAAACCAGCAATTTGGAACTATTACCTCACACTTTTGAGACTTGCAACAGGAGCAAAGGAAACAGTGCAGCTTGCATCAAACAGCTAAGAATTACTTAAAAAGACAGCACAAGAATGCTGTAGTAGCCGTAACTGGGGTCTGGACTGCTACATGTCCATGTTAGAAAAGCAGTACAAGCCACAAATCAGATGTTCAGGAAGTTAGTTAACATCTCTGTGGCTTTGTCAGCATAGCAGCATTACAGCAAGGTTTAGCAGTTTCTCTCTTTTTTTTCCCCCCTTAAATACACCTCACTGATTTGGTAAGATTTACTCACTAATCTATGCTCTATAGCAGATTTAAGTGATAGTCAAAATTAGATTGGGGTAAGTACTTCCAATATTCCAGAGTTTTCCTATGCTTTCCTAGATGTAGGAGGAATTAGAAGTGGCTTCAGCTGTGTAAACCTGCAAGGGGTAATAGCTGACTTATCAACTAATATGTCAGTTAACGAGGATTACAAGTCTATACAGCCCAGATATTGCCAGTTAACATAAAGGATGCAAAATGCCTGCTTTTGTCCCAGCTTTTAAGTTAAACTAGATATGGTRTGATAAGTTAAGCAAGTGGAAAATTTCTACTAGGAATTCACCATTTCCTTTTCTGCTCCTGCATGGCAGATAGCCAGCCATTAGAAAAACATGGTACTTTTTATAAAGAACATTGCTTTAGCCTAGAAAGATTTTCATTCAGTCATGTGTCATGCACATGACAAACGAAACCAGTACTGTAAAGAAATAAACACACAGGAAAGCTTACAAGCCTGTAACTTTTTCAAAAGCAAAGTATTGTTTCCTCAACCACAACTAATCCGTAACAGTGAACTGTAGTCATAAGAAAGAAGGTGACGGACAACAAATCTCATCCGCAGTACACAGCCAACAGCCACCGCTTCACACAGCAGAGGTTTAAAGCAAACGCTCTTATCTAGACCTTGGAGGGGGAACAACTCCAACAGGCAGCTAAGAAGGGTTTACTGTGTGCCAGTCACTGATCTGCACCTTGCCATTCCTTCATGCTTGGCTCGTGATAAGGAAACTCTCAAGTCCTTCTATCCCAAGCAGCATGCAAAGCATCTAAGCTAAGTCCTATATACACACACGCTGTTCTGTTAAACCAAGTTTAATCCAAGATAGTAAACAAAAGACAATTTTGGACAGTAATTCTTGTATTTGTTGGCAAGACAGAATTCCACACCAAGTGCTGCACAGGTTACAAGGACAGTCATTTCAATCAAGAAAAGTTTTAGAGGAAACTCTTCTGCCGTAGTAGAGGGAAATCTCACGCAGCCATCCCACACCACCTTTGTCCTCCTCAGTCTCTGGCAAATAACCGCTCAGTGGACAGACCACTTCTTATCGCCGTACTGGGTAAGAATTCATATCCATGACTGAAAAATGCACTGCCCTTTACCAAAGAAGCCAGCAACTTTACTGCCTTATTTCCTGGAAGTAGAAGATTCCAGAGTTACAGTATCAGCTTCAATACGTGCACCGATTATTTTCAACACCAGCAAATAAAGACAAGTAACTGTTCCATATAGAGTTCAAAATTAATGTGTCATTGTGGAAACATCCAATACTTCAAATTTTCTGAACACATCATGTTCTTCCTCTTCTCCAGCATGTCCCAATAGCAGTAACATTCAAACTGAGCATCTTCTGATCCAATCCGCTTGTTCTTACAGGATACTTAACTTGCCACTTGCTTTCTAAGTAAAGCTAGGAGGACTATATTCATGGCTCAATTCAGTTTGATAGCAGACAAGGTTAAATTGGAGGATTACGAGGTATGTAAGTGGAAGTACAAAAAAAAGCCTGAAAAGGCCAATTTATATGCGCAAGTACTTCAGGAGGATAGCACGAAGTGTACTATTTTCCACAGAAAACAGGTGGGTGCTACAGCCACTATAGAGAAAGAAAGGCGAAAACACAGAGCGCTAATATGCATCTAGTTTGAGAGATCTGTGGTGCGTTCTGAGGATGGTAGTATCTAGTAACTTACACTGTTTTTAAAAAAAATTCAGCATCGTAAACTCCCAGATAGGGAACCACTCGTGTGGCTATGAAATCTGTCCTGCAGAAACCTAGGTGACTCTCTCTTCCTTCACAATACTAGTTGGCTAAGGAATGCTAAGCACTCAGAAATACTTAAAGAAGTTTCATGTTTCTGAGCACATGACGTAATATTCCTGTATATAACAACAAGCGAGGGGAACACATCTTATCATCCAAGCTTGTAAGCAGCATCACTGGAAGGTGAGGAAAACTTTTTTTTTTTTAAAGAATGTACAAACTGGGAACTCTGTGCAGGCTATATCATAAGAGGCTCATTTCAAATGCGGTTTAACTAGAATCTTTACTGCTAAATATATATCTCTGTTTATTTGACAGACTGTTTTTGCTTGCTAAGATATGTCAATTTTCATTATACCCTTTAAGTAAAGAAGTCTAACTATGCTATTTCAATATAAAAGAAACTGTCACTGCTTTGCAACATATGCATCAAAATCACTTCCCACTTCAAAGTGCAAGCGAGAAAACCAAATTCTGAGCTTGGCAACAGAGTCTGCTAAGAAATGGGTGGGAAGGGAGGACTAACTTCAAGCCACATCTCATTGTTAAAACTTCACCCTCATTCTCACAGTGACATTAGGCCCCCAAAGGAGGTGAGAGATACCACACCCCACTGTGTACAGCCAGACCTAGCACGCTCTCTCCATTAACAGATTATTAATAGCAATACCGATAGAGAAATTCACTTATACGATGCAGCTAGACCTTCTCTCAAGTCCCAGAGAGTTGCTGGAGAAGTTACTGTGTTTGATAGACATACATACTGAAAGCTTGCAGAAACACAGTTATTAAACTTAAAAATAATTTCTGGAGTTAAACTGAAAAAAGCAACACTTTGGTATTACATTTATTCCAAGGGTCACGTTACAGAAAAGATTCTGAAATACTCCAAATTATTACTAAAGGTCAGGAATCTTTTCTGGAGAACAGATGACTTCTTTAAAAAAACCAACCAAACAACAAACTTTTAAACACTCAAATTCCAATAAGGATAAGCAGGAATCCAAACTCTACTCAGATCTTGGAATAAAACTGATATTCCAGAAGGACTCCCTGCCAAAAGGGAAAAATAAATGCAACAAACTAAACACAGAAGCCATGGCAAGAATTCAGCCTTAGAAAACTTACAATCTCAGCATTTACTACAGATGAAAGAAGGAAGTCTAGACAAGAATAGCACACAATAGGATTCAGTAGACACAAAAAATATTAGCTACATTTTAATGCAAGGTATTAATATATGTTGATAGCATCAGCCATCTGTAGAAACTGGAGTTCTACCTCCACTTCCCAGCCCTCTGTTCCAGACATGTGAATCTTAATAATCCCAGTATGGGGGTTTGGGGTTTTCCTCTTGGGAGAGCAGGAGAGCAAGAACTGCAGGACTGAGAAAGTTGCACATAAGTATACGCAACTTACCTTCAGCCACTGCTGACATTATACAATATGACATCAAAGCTAACCAACCGTGAATTTACTGTTAACAGAAAGTAAAAGAAGTTTAGCCTGGAAGCTTGGTCTACCTGCCATCTTTCTTCCGGGAAAGTCTGCCAACTTAGAACAAGTTTTAGCTCCCTTTTCAGAGATAACACTTCCCCAGAGTTTAGAGCATTATTTCAGGATGGCAACTAGCCAGAGGATCATGCTTCGCTATACACAGATTGCTGCTAGTTTCAAAGCCTGTACAATTAATTTCTGTATTACAGTTAGGACTAGAAATTCTACAGTGAACAGTGTCACCACAATCTGTTTTCCTTGTAACACCTTCTCCCTTAGAGGCTTTTTTTTTTTAATTTATAAAAAGTTAAAGAGGATCTCAATGAGATACTAGTGACACCTACATTTCCTCCTCTAATCAACAAGCACTACACAGGTATTTTGACATCTCACTGAAGCCTTATTTCAAGTATCAGCATACATCTGTACAAACTGAGATAAGGTTGTTCCAGGCGCATTGCCGTAACATTCTTTATCAGAGTAACATAACTGTAAATATCATATCTATACCAGCTTTCATGAGACCCATGCAGTTCCTTCTAGCTCAACTCAAGGACACAGTCAATTTTAACTCTTCACTGGATATCATTTGCATAGAGAAATTTCATAGCTTTATGCTCAGCAAGAAGCAGGTATGTTACTAGAAGAGACCAGAACCTGTATGCACAGGTTTTATTACACACTGCATGTAGTTAATATAATCAGCTGGCCAATCCACACAGAGATGACACCTCTGAAAACAGCTATCAGCTTCAAACTCAAGACTGCCTAATTATTACAGGTTCCCCTTAAAAACATAGCACTCTGCAGCCAGAGGACCACTGTTTAGTTAGTCTCAAGCAAGAGGCATTTTGTATTTCATCTGGCCATCCAGGTGTTCTTTCGGTCATTCCTCAAGGATAAGCAACAGGAAACGATCTCACAGCTGAAGTCCAGTTCCCTTCTATAAAAGGTAACGCCTCATATCATTCCTTTCATAAACTGAAACAACTTTTAAAGAGCTCTTAGTTTTTCATTTGGAAGAAAATATTACTTGCATACAAGGGAAACTCCATGCAACCAATAATAACTATTATTTAGAACAGCTTCTAAATCTCTACACAACATGAATAGGTAGTTATCCTCTTTCCCATGGCACAATCTTCCTTCTCTTCCCTGCATATATTTACTTAGATGTTAATTAACAGTGAACACTGAGAAGAGATCAATAAGCGGGGGAAGAACTGGGGAGAGGTAAAATTGTTTCAATTCATAATTGCACTATTCCCCAATGAAGACTTTTGTCAAGCACACAAAACAACACAGTCTAACTGGTACCTTACTTTAGAAGGCTGCTAGAAATACAGTCTGTAATTGCTTCAATTGTGGTCTTCTGTAAAATCACACCATACTGGAAGGCAATAACAGTTGTGTTATCAATTAATACACCCAAGCAGTGAATTCCCATAAGTCTGTTGTCCATAGCAAGCTATGAGGTCTATTACAATTAAATTTCATTGTGGTTCTATGACTTCCACACACCAAGGACATTTACATCTTCCTAAACATATAAACATCTCTGCCCTCTTTAAGATGATGGCCCCACAGCCTCTCTGGTCTGTTTATTTATTTATTTTTGCATGCTTGTCTTTAAAAAGCCCTCTTCTGAGACTGATCCCTCAGAAGTCTCATTAGCAGCCTGCTAGCAGCCCAGTACTTTCTCTTTCACATCTATCTGACAACATTACTTGTCTCTGGCCAGTTCCTCACTCACTCGTTCTTCAGCTCTTCTAGAGTCATCCTCTCTAGCTCTCCCCCTTTGGATTTCATTAAAGCATCTGATTAGCACAAGACAGTAAATTTGGCTGAACTAATCTTTGAGCAGATAGCAACCCAGCAAGCTTCTTATTATCTGCTGTTTAAGATCACTTTGCATTTCCTTATTATTTCCATGTCCAGTTATTCCTTCTCTGAAAACACAAGGCCTGCATGCTACTGGGCTCAGACTAACAAGCTTGCAGCTGTGCAGAGCCCTGTTTCAAGCTGTTCTTGAAGAAATGCATTTGCTATATTCTTTAATCATGTAAAACACCTTAACTCTGCCTGAGGCCTAGTAAGTATTTCTGAAGACTTCACAAGCCTTCACTTCTCTTCCTATATGAGAACTTTGACTTTATTTATTTTTAAATCAAGGCTATGTATCATACTATCTTCACTTTTTGATTTTCCTCAACAGCTATCGTCATACACACATTGTGTTGGTAATCCTTTTAATGGTTTCACATCCTGCTCCATCAGGTTCCTCCATTTTGTTTCCTAAACTTTCTGCATTTATATGTACACACCTCATTTCTTACTAACCACACCCTAGCACCATAGCTGAATTAAATATTGCATACCTGTCCTCATCAGTAAGAGCACTTTCTCGGATGTCCGTTCTCTCAGCCATAGTTCTTTATGTATTTGTATATCCTCATTTATCCTATTTTCCTCTTCCTATAAAAGAGTCTAACCTGTAGCACATGTCTGCGTTCGTAGCAGGAGCATCAAGTCCCAGAGATATCAGGCAAGTTTAGGGACAGTACATAGAGAAACCAGAAGAGTTTTGTTTTGTTGTCAGTCTAACAAATCAGAACAACATGCAACTGTCTGGAGTCTTTGCCTTGGAAAACACAAATACATTTTAGAACAAAATTAAGTAAGGTCTACCTCCTTTGTTGCAGAAAGATACAGCAAAATGAGAAACAATCATAAGCAGGTTCCATTAGATACACAGGAGTAAGCAAGTAATTTTAAAAGATCTATTTACATTTTAAATCCTAGTACCTCCAGTATAACAGGTTTGTTTCAAACTGCTGTCCTTCATAGCAGCTTGCTTTTTTTTTTTTGTTATTTATAAAATGAAAAAGAAAAATAGAAGCTTCTTCCTTCCACTCAGATTTATGACATTTTCAAATCCCTACAGGAAGCTAGCAAATTCCTCTTTAATCCATATTAAACTATGTGATATTTAGTTATTAAGTCCCCCAGGGTTGAGATTTTCTTCCCATTCCTGAGCAATGCCCAAGCACAAGAGACCCTCAATCCAAACCATGATAGAAATCAATCCCCAAAACAATGCATTCCATATGACAACATCTGGCTACTGGAAAAGTCAGACTTCTGACTTGGGGTTTGAAATTATTTAGGATATAGACAACCTGAGTAAGTCTTGTTCACAAACAGGTACTTTTACCTCTGTGAAAAAATACCATACAACATAGAACCACCTGTTTCAGAGGCCTAGAAAGCAAAGTCCACATCAAATAACCTCCATAGCAATAGAGCCGTTGCCAGAGAGACCCCAATGCACACAGACACCTTTTCCTGGCTTTACTGCAAGGATAATTCAGTACAATTTTAATTCAAGACAAAGCTATCCACAGATGTTATAGAAACCTTCAGAGTGTACTGCAAACAGGCAATAAACAAGTAGGTGAAAAAACAGAACTTAATTCTTCTATTTAGCCCAAATAAGCATTGACAAAAGAAAACAGAGAACAAGTCTAGAATACTTTTGTCACTTTCTTGAMTAGGAAGTGGTATTCCCCTCAGCCCTCATGAAAGTTATTTTTCTGTCAAAGTTCATGACAGCACGGGTCAACGTAAAAATCAAAAGTACAGATAACACCACACATCGGCCACATACACAGCGTAATATATACATGCAGCAAACACCCTACGTGCAACTACAACAATTAGTAAGGGGCACATATATATACTGCATGTGCACGAGTACTCGATGGTGGCGTGTGACACAGGAGTGTGCAGTGCAGAAGAGGAGTGGGAGGCGGTGGCGACAAACAGTGCAGCAGCGGCCTAGCTCCTGCCCAGCCAGCCTCACCCTCCTCGGCCCCACACGGACTAGCGGCCCCCTCCCCTTTCTGCCCGCCGTCGGGAGCGAGGACGGCCAGACCCGCTGAGGCCGGGGACCAGCCCGCACCGCCCTGAGGTGGGCAGCGGCACACTGACGGGGAGCGCGGCCCCGACTAGGCCTCAGCTCCGGGCAGCAGCAAGAGGAAGCGTCGCCACCCGCGCCGAGTGGCGGCCAGGAGTCTGCCCCGGCCTGCCGGCGGGAGGGCCGCCCGCCCCAGTGGAGCCCGCCGGCGGCCGGGCACCGGCGCGGGGCCTAGTGCTCTAGGCCCGGCCGGGCGGAGGGACGCCCCTCCCCGGCTCCTCCGTACCTGGGCTCGGGGAGCGGGTGGCTGTGCAGCGTGGCTCTGTCGGCGGCAGCCCGGTCCCCCCTGCGGGCACTGTAGCGTTCTGCTTCAGGCTGGGCAACGGCCGGGCCGGGTCTCCGCCTCTCTCCGGGGCTCCCTCAGGCTCGGCTCCGCTGGCTCCACTGCGCCCCCATCACCCCCCTTATCCAAGATGGCGGCGCCCCTCACACGGGGTTTCCCCTCCCACTCTCGACGGGCGCCGGGGCTGCACAAAGGTGGGCGCGAGAGGCCGCGCCGGAACCAATCGCAGACGCCGCGCGCCGGAGCCGCCCCGCCTCCCCGCCGGCGTGCGGGGCGGGACCGGGCGGGGCGGGGAAGGGCGGGAGGCGGCCGCGCGCCCGCACTCCCCGTGCCTGGGCGCGCGCCGAGAGGCGGGCGGGAAGGCGGGGCGGGCGCGCGCTCCCCCCCCCTCCCCCCCCTTCAGGCGGTGCCTCCTCCGCGGGTGCTCGCGCCTCAGGGCGGCCCCGGGAGGCGGCTCGGCCCGCAGCGCGGGGCGCTTCGCGGGCGGGCCGCGGCTGGGGGACGCGTAYGCGAGTGAACGCGTTATCACTGAGGAAAATCACCCAGCTTTTCGTGGTGGAAAAGTGAAGTGATCCGCCTGGAAGCCCCAGCCCGCCAGAAAATCGTACTGCCCCTGGGCCTTCGATGTTCCGCCTTCGGAAGTCACCGGTGTCGCTGCCTCCGCATTGTTAAAATTCTCTCCAATTTCTATTTTTAGATAATCTCTAGAACCAAGAACATTAATAAAGTATAAAGACAAAGACTCCAAGATATTTCACAGGCTATCAGAAGGATTACGTCCATGTTTCCTGTCCTGCCTCAGAATCCCCACAAAGCCAGTATCCTTTGAACAACAAAATCTCTCCCATCGTTACTGAGGCACCGTTATTTGTTCTGGGGAAGATACAACAGGAACTGTCTGGCAAGGTACAGGTACACAGGACATTTATACTCCAGCATAGTCCAATATCCAAAATCTCTAAGGAACTGTAGAAAGCTCTGTTTCTGTTTCCAGTTTCCAGTAAAATTAATATTGTATCTCGTTTCTTTTACAATGTCCTGTAAAACACTCTAACCAGTTTGTTAATTTTGGCTTTGATTTCTTTAAACAAGCTTTTCAGACACTTGTGGCAGGCGATACTAAAGACCTAAAAATGCAAGATGCTGCACAAATCTCACAGCTCATGGGATTAAAAAAACATACAGTGGTTCAGGAGATGAAAAAAATGTAATAAAAGTAACATTATGAAGGATTCTGTGTATCTCCAACTCAATAAACTTACTCAGATTCCCAGCTCAACATACAAACTTTTATTACATGAACACAGAAATTATAGAAACAGTTAATGAGTTCAGACATGCAAAATTAAGACTCCTGGTATCCCAGATTAATATTCAGATTTTCAGTTTCACATTGTGCTTGACCGATACTCCTTTGAGATTGTTTTTTTGGAAAGCTTTAGGGCCTACAAAGCTGTTAAAGGTAGTTACATCTCTATTTAAAGAGAAATTACCGCAAGAGCTGCTAGAGGGCAGCCACACAGCATGTTTTCAGTGAATGATTTATGCTTTTGCGAACGAACAGGATGCTTCGTCAGCTTTAGTGCCACAAAAGCAAAGAGCTTCAATTAAAGCAAGTGGAGGGATTCTACTTATTTTAGAATTGAGAGTTGATTAGGGCTTAAGTGTGATTGAAAAGAGCTAATGTTTCTTCCTGCCCAAATACATATTAGACATTGAATCTAAATAATGTAATTTCCTCTCCTAACAGACTGCTGGAGGACAATAAGGATTTTTTTTCAGTCCCACACATTAATGGAAAGCATCAAATTCTGTTGTGTATCAGTGTCCAAGATTCAGATTGCCCCTTCCCATAAGGCAGCATGCCACTGATATTAACATTCCTATGGAAATCTCGTTCCAGAATGGGCATTTTCCATCTCCATTACTATGACATTAGTCATTCCATTTTCTTAGCGTAGCAATGTACAGGGAATCCTCTGCTTTCTGCAGTGACTGCTTTCCATGAATCACCCACCCCCTAATTATTACTCAACCCCTACCAGGGAGGCACTGGATGCTGCACTCCACGTCATCTGGGCAGAAGGCTTTTACACAGGCCGAAAAACACAGATGAAAAACAACCAGATTTTTTTTTTTTTTACATCTACATAATACATAAATAAATCAACCAATCTCTGAGTAATAAAAAGCAAGGACCCAGTAGAAAGATATAAAATCTGCTAGCGATCTTCTACAGTTGTACGACTACTGTCAGTTATTGTCAGGGTCCTAATTTTTAAACAGATAACACCATGCAACAGAACCATTTTCAAGTTTTGCAATACCTTATATGGAGTGACTTTTACTAGAAAAATAGGTCAAAACAAGTCAGTAAGAATGATTTCCACAAGAGGGAGTTGTTAAACGGAAAATGATCTGACTATTTTAACCCAGTTACAGTTTGGTTTACTGTCTTTAAAAAAATACAGTTCCTTTAAGCACTTGTAATTTCCCCAAATATTATTCTAATAACACAGACACTATAACATTTGCTTAACAGGTTTTAAAATTCAAAATTGTTAAAATATCACAGAAAAATCCATCGACTGCTTTTCTATTTATGGTTCAATCTTGGTAGAGTTAGTCAAATGGTGTTAGCTTTCCTGTTTTTACAAGATGGAATTCATGACAGGTAGTCATCACCGTTATCTGTGATGCCCTGGAAAGGACGACAGACTGCACAGCCTGCAAAGGGCGTAAGTAGCTGATTTGAGTGGTATCTTCTTTTCCAGTGAAAATTCCAAGCAGTCCTAGCCCTTTCACTCTGCAGGCATACACACAGCGGCTGGCTTTCCTACAGGGTTTAGTAACCCCACCGCCTTGTTCAGAACTGCTTCCCTAATATAGAAGCAGAACATTGCACCTCTTCGGTGACACTAACAGGACAAGCACTTCTCCCCTCCAGTGGCCACAGATACATCTTCAGGATTACGCAACAATTCTCAAAATCACTTTAATCTGAAGTCTGGGTTGTGGAGAACATATTTTAATTCTGAACAGAAATGAAAAGCAGTTTTGGAATATAATTACTGTTATTTCTTATCTGMAACAAAGAAAATTAGAAGCCATTACCTAACTATGAGTAAGATTGGTCTTTTTAATCTGAAACTCCCAAACATATTTTATATAAAACTGTCTTCATTCGTCAGCTGAGGTAAAAGGCAATACAGATTTGCTTTGAAGGTTCTGGTTTTGAATCATTTTGTATGCTTTTATCAAATATTCCTATAAAGTTTAAAGTACACAAAAGATGTGAGCAAGACAGAAGATTGGGTAATGGCATCTATATTTCTCCTTTGATTCTTTTATTCTTGTGAGTGCTTGAAAGCCTGCAGCAGTTTTTCAACAACAGTTATTGAGAAAAGGCTGACTTCAGCCTATTCATTCTGAACATCTGGACAGAACCTAACAACAGTAATTAAAACCCACTAAATTGGTAACAATACCAAATTGCTAGAGATGGAATACTGCCTATCGTCCCACCCTTCTTTGTGGATTTCTGCGAGGTCAATACAGCCTGCTCTTGAAAAGCCTTTTCTACGTGTCTCTCTCTGAAGTCTCTGTCAAGAAAGAATGGCATCCAAATTTTCTGGTCATATGAGCATTGCTCTTGGATTTATTTTTTTACCACAAACCTCAGGAAAAATAAAGACTCAGAGTTAATACAGTTGATAGAAGGTTTGAGGATTCTGTTCTTTTCAAATAAATTACATACAATGATCTGTAATATCTGCTTCCTTGTTTTAGAATGCATCCTTGTAAAATACTTTTTAAATAATGATTAAATTACATGTCAGCATTCCTGAAGAACGTGGAACTGAACGGTACAGAAAGTTACAGTTTTTTATCCAAAACACTTTCTTTTTACTGAGGACAGCAGTAAGAAGGCTTGCTTTAACCACTCCACTTGGACAGAGACACCTCCAGGGCGGGAAGTTTTGGTCCTCACCCAATCTATTCAATCCTTGCCAAAGTCTGCTGTCAGCAACTTCAGTATGATCCTGCTACCCCCAAAGTCACCGGGAGCAAAATACAGCTCTCTCGATTCCTGCCCCTAGGAAATGCAGACCGGAGGTGTACTGCACAGCTTGCTTACCACACATATTTCTGAGACTGGAGGAGAAGAGTCACCATACCTTTCTTCAGGCCTCTAACACTCCTCTTTAACATAGCTCAGCCCGAGGACCAATGGACAATGAAAAATGAAAAAAGCATGTTATAAGCTTTCAGAGCAGAAGGGGACTAATATCTGCTTTATAGCTATTCCTAAGAGAAACACTCAGTGACCCCTTTGCAACAAGCTGCTTTAAAATACTCTAAACAACCAATTTATTATATTATATCCCTACACAGTATTATATCCCTACTGGTAAAAACTGTCAACACTATATTATTTTAATCCTACAATAGGTTCCTTTCCTAGTATTGTTCCAGACACTCTCTGAAAACATAATATTACTTCTTATATTTTCAAAATTCTCTACCTTCAATATAATAAAATGTATTGGATCTACCTATTACACTATAATTAATATTTTGCCAGTAATAGGTTTTATTATTATATAACTCCAAGTAAGTGCTTTCAAAACAAAACAAAACATAATCCTCACAACATCCTATGAAGGGAGGTATTCTAATCCCCATGCTACGAATACAAAAACTGAAGATCAGTGTGATTGAGGGCTTTGCCCTAGGACACAAATACACCAAAGAGTCAGAAATAGGAGCCAGGCTCTCTAACTCCTAACTCCCTGTTCAAACCATGGCTAGGCTCCCACTTCGGTGGGACCGTTGCTTTAAACAAATCATTGCATCTCAGCCAATTTTTAGTTTCCTTATTAAAATAGATTTTCACAAAGAAAACAACAAAAAAAATTAAGAACAATATCACAAACTTCTATAACATTGTTCACACAAGAAGCTTGAGAAACTCCACGATTAAGATCTTTTAATGCCCCTGTGAGGTGGTTAACTTACTCAGTTACTTTGCGGCTCTATAGACCTACAATTCCTCCACAGCTCAAAGTGCACATGCACAGACGTAACAGTGAGGCTCCATTAAACTAGTGAGCATTTGTCTTTTGTTGCAACCCAGAAATCTTCACACACTCATCACATCTGAAAATATTAAGAGGTGACAACAACACAGAAATGCAGAAAACAATGTAGAAAAATACATTTGAAATCACAGAGGAAGCAGGCCTCCCACCGTTCTGTATGCATGGAAAAACTAGGGAACATTGTGCGTGGCAGACAAGCTCAGCAACTTAGAGTAAAAGCAAATGTCAAACAATTGGTCACTAGTTCCTTATTTGCAGTCACAACAGCTGCTCTGAAGTCATAGCACAGGTACTCAATGTTGCTATCACTAACACAAGTTTGCTTATCCTACAGGAAATATTACTTTGTACAGTGCAGTAGAAACCTTATTATAATAGAAATGATCCATGAAGCGCAGCTACAGAAAACAACCGCTGCTGGTACTTATAGGGCAACATGGAAGCAGTAATTAGCAACACTTAGGAAAATCTGTTACCCAGCAGCAACAATGACCAGATTGTCAGAATTTAAACTGCCACATCACAAACACAGTCAATAAAAAGGTAGCTAAAGTAAGGTATGTTTGTTCAGACTTGGTTCCTCTTTCTTCTTCGCCTGAACCCCAGCTTTTTTTTCTGGCTTTGTTCAAGCTTATGTAGGCAAATACAGAAAGAAGCATGGGATTTTTCAGGAACTATTTTGAAATATACTTCTGTGAGAGTTGATCATGTAACACTGGATTGGTCTGAAATGACTAATTGGTCTTTACTTGTATTTTAATTTTGAGTTGCTAGGTTCTTCTTTCATATCTTACCATTTCACTTTTGTGGTGTCTGTAGAAATGTCCTTGTGGCCAATTTTTTTGTTAGTTCCTTCTTTATCTTTTTTTAGTTCCTTCATCTCTTGTAAAATAGGTAGCCCAAAATCATGTTCCCATTGGCACTTATACAATCTCAAAGCTTCAAATTAAACTTATTAATAATATGAGAAAATTTGGGCCAACAGTAATTCTGGTGTAAGAAGATGCAGATCAGCTGGATTCTCTCTGTTAATGCTATATTTCATTGAAGGCAGGGAATGGAAGTACAAAACGGAAGCATACCCCTTTGCCTGCCTGCCTTTCAACAGTAACTTTCAAGCATGGCTTTCAAGTACATATAGCAGTGACTCCAGTTGACCGGGTCAGTGCTCAGCATGACTCCTTTTATCCTGACTAAAGATAAAGCCGAGCTGTATTGGCTTTATTTGACTTATTTTGGAGATCACATTTACAATCTGATGTCTGGTTCACTTCTCCTTTAGCCTAATCCTCAATGCTGCATTCAAGCTTGTATGCGTCATTTAGCAAGTAGCTTATATCTTAGCACCAAAAAAAAATTGTTACAGCAATAGAACTGTCTGCAAAAGACCAGCATCAGCCTTTCAAAGACATGCAAGTTGTGTGGTTTTCCTGGTTGATATGACAACATACCCATAGACCAAATCTTAAAAGTGGTGAAAGAATGTATGAGTCAATTGTCCTGCACAAGATTAGATCCATGCAGAGCTTCTTATGACCACAAAGCAATGAAGCTAACAACAAATAGCTTTAGATATTTGTGCACAATTTCAAGGTATTTTCTTGCTGAAGGACAATTATGTAGCAGTACTTTGCAAGTGCAGAACGTAAGGCTGGCACAGCACAACAGTTTGCCTCAAAAAATTTCCACCCTTCTCATTCACAGTGAATCCTGAGGCTCTTCCTGACATCAATATCCTATCTTGATTCTACTTTAGATGTGGATGTAATTCCACATCCCACTCTCTCTGTAGTGAGAGAGGTTTCTTCCTGAAAAGCAACTATCTCAACTCTTTCAGCACACCAAGCTCACTTTTTTATATGGTCAACAACACAGCTGTAGCTGCATTTCCAGTTGAATAGGTTTGTTGTGGAAACTGGGACCTAAGATTTCCATGGAAACATTACAATTTTAACAATACTTTTTTTTTAACAATAAATAAATAAATTGAACACAGCGTTTTTAAAAGGTTGAATCATTTTACATTAAACATATTTGACTGACAGTTAAAGAATTTTTGGTTTAGCTGTGTAACGATTACATTATAAATGCAATTCATATTATGCATTATAATATGTCTCTATCTTTAATTAAGAACAGAATTAAACATTTACATGTGGAATGAAAACACATTTTGAAAGAGCAGAATTTCCCCTCGTTATTAGCTCTAATGAGGAGCCAGTCCCTTTGTAGCTCTACATAGTACCTTTGCTTGATATGAACGTGATGCAAAACATCAAGTAGATAATTTAAGTTATGAAAACAGAATCCGTGTGACTGTGTAACAGTGTTAGTACCTCTTTGTAATGTATGTTCCTGATCTAATGAAAGGCTTACTATTGCCCTGGTTATGCACAGTTCTACCAGATCGTAGAATCAAAATGGCAGACTGTTTTTAGCCCTCTAAAATATTCTGGATAATAATGTTCTCATAAAACAAAAGGATAACAGCAATCTTCTTCAGTTACAGCGATGACAAAGGAGAAATATAGACCATTGGCTTTTATCATTAACCATGTCATTGTTACATTTCCATGCAATTCCAGCAGCAACTGAAGGCATTGTTGATGGCATAGAAACTGTTTTTGTAAAAAGCCATACCAGGGTGCCACTGTCTCGGTACAATGCTTCTCTCAAGAACACAAGACAGTTCTCTGATTACATGATGTAGAAAAAGAAAGAAAAACAACAGCCATCTGTGGCCTGCCTGCCTGTCTCAGATTTACCACAACTCACTTGTAGTATCTAGGAAAAACTACATAAAAAATGGAAGAAGTCAGAAATTTCAGTTGTTTCTGAGTAATGTTGAAAATGTATTACTAGCTCTCAGATGTGTTACCGCATGCAGTGGTTCACAAAAAATCGTTAATAGTAAATTGATTTTAAGGATCATGTTCCTTTCCAGAGCCTCAACACAACCATGGGAAGAAAGAATCTGCTCTGTATGATATATACCAAGTACATGAGCCATAAGTCCATGTCTTCGTGTGTGTACTAACTCATTTGCTGCTGATAGACTTTGGAAGTTAAACATTATGTGAAATTTATAAGGAGCTTAAATGGGTTATCTAACCAATAATTATAACTTCTGTTACCCATGTCATCACAATTTGTTTACCAGCTTCATATACACACTATGCCCAGGGGTGCTTACTCTTGCGAAGAAGATATTCTGGGGTACGTTGTAGCTAGTAAGCACCAAATATTATCTTCACACGGCTCAGGGCCAAAAAGACATCTACATATACACACATACATATCTGTGCATACATATACGCCATGTCTTAGACAACTAGCTGGAGGGAGTGAGTTTCTCAAAATAGGTGGCAGGAAGGAAGTGGTCGCTGGCCTCCAAGGCAATTGCCAGTGCTGGCCCCAGCAGTCCTGCTGGTCCTCGCTCCTACTGTTGCAGACAGCAGGGATCACAGGCTATGCTCCCAGACCACAGGACTGGTTTATTAAGACATTAAACCACTGTATCGTAGAATGATGTTTGATTAATGACTATAATAAAAGGAGACTGTACTACAGGCTTCTTGTACATGTGCTTTTGTATGGACATACCAATACTTGCATGAAAGTATATAAAAACAAACAAGAAAACTCATACAACAAATTAAATCATTAAAACAATATCTGGAACTGAAGAGGTGGGAAGACGTGGCAGAAGCAAACCCATTTAGAAGAGCTTAGAGTAATATATCAAGAAACAGGGAAATATTTGCCAGTTAGTGCAAAGTTTTCCACACCACAAGGAAAACCCCAGCTAAACAGAAAAAACAATCAATCTGACTTGGATGTATTTCACAAGACAGGGATAAAGCCAGGAAAAAACTAGTAACATCCAGAGAAGAGAACAAACCTCAGCATATCTTAACATACTCAAGTTAAAGGTATGAAGAAACGTGGAGAAGGATGAGTTGGGAGGAGAGGCTGTGGCCATCTAGAGCTGGAGAGGGGTGAACCGGGGTTCAGAGACAAGCTGCTTATCATCCTGCAAAAAGCTCTGCAAAGAAACATCGACCCTATGTGCGCTCACAACCCAAATACCGCAGACACGGCTTCGGGCGGCGCCGCGGAAGCCTCCCGCAGTGTGAAAGCCATGGCCCCACAGTGCTTACTTTGCCTTCATCTCCCGCTTTGTCACCCGGTTTTGAGAATCAAGTCTTCCAGCACCACTGCCTCGCCGTAGGGTGACACAGCCGCCGAGCCTCCCACGGTACAGAAATGAAGGGCTGCTTTGTTCAGCAGGCTCAATGCACGCGTTGTTCCTTTGGGAGCAGAGGGGAGGCACGGGCCGGCCAGCCTGGAAGGAGATGAGAAGAGGGGTATGGGAGCACCAAGCTTTCCCCAGATTTGCCAGTGACCGTTTCCCCGTCCGGGCCCCGGGATGGCGCGCCTTGTCGCCCCTGCCTCACGGCGATGCGCCGACGGGGCTGCCTGCTGTGTGTGAGAAAGGGAGTGAGGGAACAACCTCTCCCTCCAGCCACCCCGGCCCGCGGTCCCGCTCCGGCGGGGAGGCCGCAGGAGTTAGGGGCCCCGCGGTGGACTCGCCTCGGCGCAGGCCGGAGGGCAGGGGAGGGCGGGCCGTGCGGGGGCTGAGGTAACGCGCGTGCAACAAAATGGTGGCCGAGGGCCTGGGCAGGCCGAGGCACGCACCGGCGCTGGGGAGATCACGGGCGGCGCCGGCACCGTTTCTGGCTTCGCCGCCACGGGCGGCCCCGTCCCCGCGCGGGCCCCGCCGGCCGCTACCGGCCGTGACCGGCAGCCGCGCCCCCTGGC
>JAYKAV010003099.1:779624-870775 GCA_035582835.1 Phoebastria nigripes | reverse complement strand
CCCTGCCCCGCCCGGCCCCGCTCCCGGCAGCTGCCTCTACCCCGCGAGCACCAGCAGCAGGTAGGGCCGCGCCGGGTGCCCCGCGGGGACGGGTCGCAGGGAGCCCGGCGGGGAGCGGCGGCGCGGGCTGCCCGCCCGCTCCGCCATGGCGCGGGGCGCTGAGGGGGCCGTGAGGGGGATTCTCCTCCCCGCGACCCCTCCGGCTGCCGCACGCCTGGGCTGAGGGGAAAGCCGCGAGATCCTCGCCGAGGGGGCGCGGGGCGGCTCCGGGGAGCGGCGGGGCGGGGGGGTACGGAGGGAGGAGGCGGCCGTGGCGCCCCGAGGCTGTCAGCCCCTCGCAGGAGGGAGGCGGGCGCCCGGGTCCCGGCTCGCTGCGTTTCCTACGGCATCTGCGAGGACGGCGGCCGGGCTGCGTGACCGGGCTCCGTGACTTCCAGCAGCACAACGCCTCAAACTTTGCCGTGCCTCGGTGTAACAGTTACCGTCCGTCAGAGAGCTTGGCTTGCTGCCTTAACCCGCCCGGTGAAGCCGGAGAGTGTGTCGGTGACATACCCCGAGGAAGGAAGGGACAAAACACCGCAGAGCAGCCGGGCTGGGCCTGAGGAGTCACCTGTGAGGAGCAGGGGCTGGCAGCTGGCGGGGGCTGGGCTGCCTCCGCTCCCCACCTAACTTAGGGTGCGTGCGAACGCTGGTAAAAATAGTGCAAGTCCCTTACGTGATGGGAACAGCGGGGGTTTTGTTTGTTTTGTTCTTTGCCTGGGGGAAGAATGTTTGAAAGCTCTATTTGAATAGAAATTCAAAAAATGTAGACACTTAAAACGTATTTAAAATGTTTCCTAGGAAGAGTGTTTAAAAAAAAAAAAGTTATGGGGATGACTTGTTTCAAGGAGGCCTCATTAGTAAGTAGATCCTCTTTGAATAAAACTGCTTTGAATGTTATTTGCTTTTGGATGTAAAAAATCCGACTTTGCTAACAAGGATGATACTAGCATTGTTTCCCCTTAAGTCTCTTATTYTTCTTACTGATCATTACAATTTCCATTTTCCACTACCAACTTTCTGCATGATGCAAGTTTATCAGCAAAAAAATTTCCTTTGCTGGGGTGTGGCATGGCTCAGCTTAGGGTGTCCTACTCTGGAGTCACATGGGGGTGGGGGTTCCTTAAACATCTCTCATCCTTTAGGATTCTCCAGCTGTTTTACAGAACATTGTATAACATCCGTCTGGGCAAATGAAGCGAAACCCGAGTACCGAGGAATAGGTCTCGCACAACCTTGGCTGTTGCAACTCGTTTTTCTCATCTTGTCCATGAGGTAGTTTATTCCGTAGTCCCTACTACAGAGAGGTGAGAGATCGAAGTTTAACCCATAGCACTAGCAGAGAGAAGCAGAAGTCAGCCTTGTTTAACATCTGCTGCTGGCATTACAGCCGCCTCCCTGCCCGCCCCACTCTGTACGTGCTAGGTGTGGATTCAGGCTCTGGATTGAACTCGGCTGTTCACCTCCAGAGCGGATAATGAGAATGCTGTCCTCTGCGCTTCTGCACCAGCCCTGGGTGTCAGCATTAGTTTGTCTGTACCATCAACGGGCCCTGTCGCAGGACTGACTTGCTGGAGTGGTGAGAAGTCTAGCTCCATGGATTTCACTAGAATTCAGTATGAAGATAGGGCAGGAATTGTAGTCACACCTCATCGGTGGCATAGGTGGATGGTGAACTTGTTAAGTGTTTAAATACAGGGAGGGATTTTCCAGTGGTTGTCTGAGTGTTTAGATAACAATTCGTTTTAGCGAGAGCTGAATACCTGCAGTGTCCCCAGAGAATGTCTCCTGCTCTCAGAAGAGTGGAGGCTTTCTCCAGCTGGATGAAATTCCAGTGCTATGGGGAAAACACTGGGGTAATTGAACCAGCCATCAATCTTTGGCCGCTTCTGAATGTCTAAAGGGTGACAAAGCAAAAATGCTACTGCTGGTTTCAACTTTGATTTTACAGGAACAAATCCAACACGTTTGTGAATTTGTTCCTTTCATCACCAAAGCAGGAGGTGAGATAGTGTTCCACAAACGAGTTTCATGGTTCTGATAATGTTACCAAGGGGGATTGCTGCCAGCTCCGGCTAAAAGACTGGTTGCCTGACATGTTCCATTACAAGGCTGTTTTTGTGGATAATTTATATTCTTTTGTGAGTGCTTCAGCCACTTACTGAGTTTGTAGTGTGGTCAGCAGTGTCTCTAAGGGGGAGTGCTTCTTCTGTGGAAGAGAAGAGGTAAGAGCCTTCCTACAGGACAAGACAAAGCAGCTAGCTGTTTTCAAAGACCCATCCTGAACCAATGCTTCCCCCCACCCCAAATTCAGATAAAATAACTTTTTGTTGTAGGTTGGGTGTTTTAGAGTCCCGGTGGGAACTAAATCATTCTTAAAATAGCACTGTGACGTATTTCATTACTCAGGATTTGTATCTGCTTTCAACTCGCTTTACGAATACAAGCTTTCTACTTTAATTCCAGTCTCAGACATTAGCATTGCTACTGAGTAGCATGTATGTGAAAGAGGATGTTGGACAGGAATATGCAGCTTCACAAACCAACCATTTCCCAGTTTTGCTTTGGAATCCTGACACCAAAAGAAACAGGGTTTTTTTCTTTTTCTTTTTTTTTTTAAATATGAGCTGTAGTGATCAAGTTGCAGATTGGTTGCAGTAAAGCAGAACATGGTTAAACACAGATATAAAGTAGCTTGGGCACGATAACTAACTTCTGTCTATGAAGAAGCAGCTGCACTTGGTTTTTGTTCGCTTTCACAGCACTTAGGAATTGCCATGTGAGTAATCTTGTTCTGCATATGTCTCTGCCTGATTGGTATCAAATGCTTTTCATGAAAAGGCAGAAAATTCTGATATGGGCAATTTGTCAGTAACAAGTTGTGTATTATTTCTGTTGATTAGTGGTTGTCTGATTCTCCAAACCAGGTATTTGATATCCCTTCTAAAAACTTAAACTGAAAAGAAAATTGTATATATTGTTATTTTATATGTCCACTTGTAATCTCTTTTGAATCCTTTCAAACTCAAGACTCAAAAGATGTCTCGTGCAGTGGCTTTCAAAGGTCACTGAGGTTTTACATCAAGAAGAAAACCTCAAGTTATCTTTTTTTTGTGCAGCTTATCTCTTTGTGTACCTCTGTCATGTCATTTGTTATGCTTATCACAGCATTAGTTCAAGTCCTTGTCTTTTCAGTCTCTTAATCATTAATTAATCGCTTCAGATACTAAGAAGGCTAAGGGAATTGGAAAGAAATGCTCTGGATGATTAATTCTTTTCCCATAAAAGCAATAAACTTGCTGGAGTTCTCAGCTATGAGCCATGCTGGAACTCTTTTTCCCATTTCAGACACAAACTCCCTAGGTGGGGATAGTGCACAGCTATTGAGCCTAAAACTGTGTTTTGTCAGTTTGTGAAGTATTTTTCTGCAGGAGGCTCCACAAAACAATGGTAGTGTGAAAAGGCAATGCAGTCAGATACAGTCCTCAGGGCACAGGAGCAGAGAAGCTGTCACACTGGTTCATCAGTACCTCACTGACAGCAGCTCACAGCAGACGTTTAGACAAAGGAAGAGAATGGAAAAATGCATGGGCAGTTTTTCTCAGGTCTATCCTTGTGATTTTTGGCAGTCAAGAACTGTCGTGATTAGGAATTTCCTGAATTGAAGGTTGCATTCAAAATTTTTTTTTTTTTTTAAAGTAAGGAGAATAAAAGTAAATGAACTGTCGGTAGGAGTGTCTGAACAGACTTTATATGCACCAGGCCTGGATTTCAGAGGATATGCTTCTGCCTCGCCTCTGCATCCCAAGAAGTCATGGACGTTGGCAAATTTCTGATATTTACACTACGTTCTACAGTCTTCAACTCCCCAATAGCAAAAGTACACTGATTGCCAGAGTAGATTCATCAGGCCTCTTATGAGCTGTTTGGCACACTGCTAGGTGACTCTTTTTTTTGTACACATACCGATATGTTCATACCATCCAGATACAGCTACGCTGCTGGTACTTGCCTGATCATAGCAATGAATGCTTCTCTTGCAGTAGCACAAGTCCTGTTATGTCCATCACTGTACAGAGACGCTCAGAGTACGTAGTCTGCTGATTCGGGTGTGTATCCAGGGCACTGGAAGAGAGCTGCCTGATAGTATGTCACTGTTAAATCCCATCATAGGTGAAATCAGATCAGACAGTGTTCATAGGATGTCAACTTTCAGAGCTTCACACCTGCTCAGTGAAGGAAAGTATGGTCAGAAAAATCAGGAAAGGAAGTAGCAGCCTTTAACAGTAAGCGTTTGACTCTCAGCAGGATTGCCAAGGATTTATCTCTGATTATCCACTGATGATGCATTTGCAAGGTTAAATAGAGCTCCAGCAGCTTTGTTCTGGGGTGCTTTGCAGTGCTTGGCAACCTGAAAATGCCAGACCGGAATAGCCGTGCTGGATCACTGACACTCAGCTGAGGGAGGGTGGTGGTGCCGCTGACGTTGGAGTGGTTGATTTGGTTGGTATTCTGGGGATTTCTGCCTGTTGACACTTCCTTCTGGAGAATAACCTTTATTTTAGTTTGTCTGTTTGTTTTTTCCCACCTTGGGGTGGACTAGGACTTAGCTAGTAACTGCATCCTCAGTCAGGATATTCAAACCAGGTTGTCAGGTTTTTTTGATCAAAATTTGGGATGTGATGGTGTCTGGGTGGAAGGGTTAGATGGTACAGACTCTGAAGTTTTTTGTTTGTTTTTTTTTTTCCTTTTACCCATTTCAAAGTGTTCTTTTCTGACTACAGGCTATGTTTTTGGTCTCTCCCTTCCTCTTCTCTTCTTTTGTCCCTCATTCACCTCCCACTGAGAACCTGAAGAGCTGGAACTGGTCTCAGCTGATGTCCCAGCACAATCGGGAGAGGGAGAAACAACTGTTTGTCTGTATTAGGAGCTAGTCAGTCAGTGGGATGCCATCCAAAAACAAAGTTTAAACATATGTTATTTACTGAATGTTTCCACACACAGTAAAAATACAGCTACAATTCAAAACAGCGTCTTTAAAACACTGGAGGAAATGAATCATCCCGGGATCTTTCAGGATGGATGGAGGCTGCTGCGCTGAGAGTTATCACCATTAGGACTTTCCCTTTTTTCAGGCTGTCTGCTTGTGGTTCCTCAACACCAAAGCTTGAATCCTGCTAAAAATAAAATAAAAACCCTCCCCTCTGTTAATCACCAGAGGCAGACCTGCAAACACTTTGCTGTGCGGAAGAAGGGAGTATTTTGGCATGTCTGTTTATAGCATTGCCCTCTTGTGGCTGTGCGCAGCGGGGATGGCAGCCGGGCGCTCCTGCTGCCAAGGCTGTGGTGACAGCTGGTTTTGGAGCTGAAAACAGCCTTCGTGAGAAGGTCTGTCTCTTCAAGCCAGAGTCATTAATGCAGTGGCCACACCTGCATATGTTAGGAGAACTGATAGCAAAATGGAAAGGGGAGCTCTAATACCTCTGTATGTCTCCACATTGACTTACTCGGAAGTGGGTGTTTGTGAAGAAAACCACTTCATGTGAAATGGGGGAGTCCTGTCTCCTAGTGCAGAGCTGCCTGCTGGGTGCAGGAGTGGAGGATGCTTTTGACCGTAGCAGTAGGTCAGTCTCTTTTGCCTGTCAGCAGGTAAATGCAGGTACCAAAAACCTACATTGGTTGTAACTCTCAGCCATGCCTCGTGTTCTGATCGTTGTCCCCGATCTAGAAGAAGCACTTTGATTTTTGAATGTATATTAAGTGAACTAATTTCTGTTAATTCTGAGTTGCTTCATGTCTCATGTGGAGGTTTTTGAGATGGAAAGATAAATTCTGTGTGGAGTTGATTTGGAAGGCAGGAGCTCACTGAGGCAGAGTTTCTGTGCAGGCACCCCGGGCTCCCGCTGCTGCTGCAGCAAAGCAAGGCCAGGCCCCGTGGCGGGCTCACTGTAGGACTTGGACGTGCTGTGCTGCATCAGTGTGGCATAAGACAAAATTTCATCTACGTGCTTTTTACTCACAAACCTTTTATTCTCAGCCCTCATATTTGCATGTACTTCTCTTGTCCTTGTCGGACGTGTAGCAATGGCTTATTATAAGTCCTTTCACCTAGTCGCCTGTGTCTGATGCTACACTTAAGTGCAAGGCCAAGTTTCATGCTTCTCTTTTGGACTTGTTTTAGGCAATCTCTTCTGGTTTCCAGCCCTTCTTCTCCAGTAAAAATATATTACTCTGTTCTTCTTTGGGTTATGGATAATGGATTGAACAGGCTTCTGTGCTACAGAGGAATGTATTGGCTAGTTCTCAGGGGAAAAACAGTTTGCATAAAGTTGCAGACGATTCCCCCTGTACACAGGGGGACTGCTGACTGGAGGAAGAACATCTGTGTTATTTCCCTGCAGCTGACCACAGGCATGTCTTCACTGCCTCCATTAATGTCTTTTGGCTGTTACCACCAGATCGCTCTATGGGACATAATATGGGGTGGTAGTCATATTGTAATGTACTGGATTATGTCTTACGGGTTACATAAGCACTCCTTTAAGACATGTTTTCAGCACGGAACAATGAATTGTGTTTGAGTATAATTCAGGATTCATTTTTGCTCACAACTGAATGAAAGTAGTCAGTGGTTTCCACGGATCCATACTTATCTATGCTGTGTGTATTTAAGTGAGCATGATTCAGCTCTCACGTATGCTCTTAAGGCAGGGCTTTTAAACAGTTGATTGTATCAGCAGATTTTCTCTGGGTGTGTTTCAGATGGGAGACCTATATATTCTCCAAAAGTTTCTCCATGTAAGTGATAATATTCCCAATTTACATCAGTGCAGCTGAGAAGAAACTCAGGCTTTTGTGTTGAAGTTTTTAGCCTTGGTGCATTGGGCTGAACCCTCTGTGTTCACTAAGTGGATCATATTCAAAAGGTAGAGACCAGAATAGAGCTGACATGACTCATAATGCAAACAAACAGCTGGAAAAAGTGAACAATACTCAAATCATCTGGGTGTTCTAATTTGCTAAAGTGGTTTAGTAGGAATTTTAACTTATGAATGCAAAAACCTACTTGCCAGTTGTACAGATAATGCTGTACTTTGTGTCCAGGACTGTTGATCTGAGTTCTTCTTGGAATCAGATGCATATTTTAAATGAAGGAGGAAGCTGCTGAAGGGACAATGCCAGTTTGAATTTTTTGGATTTGTGGCTGGCTGTGTCTGTTAAGATGYAGCTGCTAGGAATACTATTAACGATGCTGCTCCTCATATAGAGAACTCAAATAGTTTATGCAGTCACCATGGCTAGGGTAGGAGGAGACTATTCCATGCCAATTTTTCTTGTCCCAAATAAGCTGTGTTTACTAGCTTCTTCAAGGGATGGAAGGAAAGGAGTTGTTTATAGTTTCATGTGTATATGAATTTAGGGCTGTCTGGAGACTGAAAACTGATGTAATCTATCATTTTAGGTATTTTTCAATGCCTATCACCTTGGCAAAAAAGCTGAAGTCCCACCAGATTTATTTTCAGTGTCTTATTGAAGAGTTAGTCATAATATATACTGTTTTGGCAAGGAGGCTGTAAGGAATGGACAAGTATTTTCGTTTTCAGTATGCACTGTCATCAACTGTTAATACTGTGCTGAACTGTCTCCCTTTCTGTGTTTTATGCAGCATCACGTCTTGAGTTTTTTATTGTCAGAATTTGAATGACTCTGTAGTGTTCACTCTCACAATCTTTGTAAATTCATCAGAGTTTTTATGGGTCAACAAAGGATCAGAGAAAAAAGAAATGGCTGTGTGGGTAGTCAGAAAGTATAGATTCTCTTCAAAGTGTAGAAATAGCTAAACCTGAAGCAGGCAAATAACTTTATTTGTGGTATGTTTGATCTCTTCAGTGTCATTATTTCAGACAATGATCTGGAGAATGCAGCTCTTACTCTGGGAGTGTTACTGTCACAAGTACAACCTGTTGATTTTGTTGGGATTGATCACGCTAGTAGGATTGTTGTTGCAGCAGAAATACGGTGGCGATTTACTTCTTCTGGTGCTTGATACAGGAGGTCTGGAATGCTGTGAGACAAGGGAGTCTTTCTTTTCCTGAGGAGATATATTATTATTTCTTTGAAGCAGTCCATATTCTCCAGGCAATTTGTGGCAAATAAATAGAGGGAAAGAGAGAATTAGCTGGGTGGAAATGCAACTGTTTGCCCCCAAGGTACAATAAGGATTGGTGCACAAGAATCATTTTTGCAGCATGAATGTTGTGTGGATACAGACTCTCCTAAGATTTACTGTTCTCCCCATATTTTAGAAATTCAGTCTGTATTTGCAAGTTATTTTGATGCTCTGTAAGTATTAGCCATTAAAATAAAAAATACAGCCTTTGCCATCTAGAAATGCAGAAATTGTTCCAGAAGTAAGCAGCAAGTGGTTTAGATACTCTGTGGTGTAATATTATGTTGGCTGCAGACCTTCCTGTGTGGGCTTTGTTTATGCAGCAAGTTTAGACAAATTAACTGAACCTATCACGAACTAGACACTGGAGCTGTAAATGAGAACAACCACATGGTGGTCTGGCCTACCACCACTTATTTCACAGTCTCATTTAATTCAGCCAAGCTTTCCTGAGCAGCCCTGTGCAGGTAAGTCCTTACTATATTTGTGGGTATATACATGTGTGAATTGCCACAAATTAACTGTAGCTCCAAAAAAATGTTATGCTCATTTTTCTCTTGTAAATGGCCAGTTACTGAATAAAAGCTGCGAGGAGAGTAAACTATCGAACAGTGGTTTTTCGAATGTGAGGGAGATGGAGTTCTCTCTCTGATGCATTGTGAGACAAAGGAAAATAAGCCCTTTCACCCCCACGAGCACTCTTTCTTTTAAACCAGTATGCTGTTAATGTAGTGATCAGACCTCTGGGTCTCTGTTTCATGTAAATACTCACTTAAAATGTCTCTTTCCTTTGCAAGACATAGGCCCCTTTACAGCTGAGTCTATTTAAATGAACCACTGCACTTATTTATTTTTTCACCCACTATTTTTACCAGCAATTTTCCACCTCTTCTTTTCCGATTGCCCAACTTCAGTAACTATCCAGAAAAAAACCCACCCAGAAGCATCATTGAATGGCTTAAAAATATATGTGCTCTTTATAGTCTTAGAAACATCAGAGCACAAAGTGTTGTGAGGAAAGCCCTGTAAGCTAATATTTGCTGTGTCATATAGAGCAACTGGCTACTAAATATTTATACTCATTCCATTGTATTTAATCTTGCTTTAATAATTATTTAATTTAAAAATTGTCAAAATATTATCATTACTGTCTTGTGCATTTTGTGTTCTGAAATACTCTGGCAATACCAGAAATCAGAGAACGTTTTGGTTGAGTGTGTGCATTCCCTCAGCGTTGGTAAAGCTGCTCTGAATGTTTGTGGTTGAGTCAGGATCAGACTGGACCCTAACAGAATAAAGATTTTTCTCTTCTTTTTTCCCCCCCTGTCAGTATTGGATGATATAGTCTCGTAGAAAGATACTTTAGATAGCATCATTAGATGCTTTAGATGGTGGTAGGTGTGAAGATGTGACGGTACATGTGATATGGAGGAACTAGGCATTAATTATTCCCTCTAATGGACTTTGCAGTGAGATGAGACAGACTAAGAGATTCTGGGCTTTGTGTCCACAAGTTTTTCTTGAAGGGAACAGGACATTCCTTTCAGTATAGCTGTGCTGAGCCACATCTGAGCAGTGCAGAACTGGGCACCTTCTTGGCAGAAACAAATTCAGAGGAGAGTAAAGACAAATGGCGAAAGTGCTGATGGCATCAATTTATGAGGGCGTGGGGTGACTCTGTGACAAATGAATGGGAGGCACAGCCACAGAGATGAATGTAAAGAGCATAAATGGAAGTATGTAGGGAGGGAGGCAGAGTGAACTGTTTATTACAAGCTGCAGGGTGGAAATAAGAAAGGTGTTTTGGATTGGATACCGGGAGAGAAAACTACTGAGTCCTGGATCGGAGGTGGTGGAAGCATCAGCTGTCAGGGCTTCCAACAGCACTATAACAGAGGATGCACAGCAGGACAAGAATATCAGGTTTGCTGAGCAGAGAGACTGCATGGTCTCTCTGACTTTTCTGGCCTTTCCTCTGAAGCAAGCAGCTTCCAGCCTCAGGAATACCATTTAACACTTTCCTGAAGAAGCAATCTCTAAATTCTGCCATTGGTCTGTGAGCCAGACGCAGACTTTTGCACAGCGTCAGCTTCCCTCACATACCAAGTCTCGTGTTTTGTGTTTGGTAAATAGGGAGTATATCCCTGTAATTATTTCTATAGTCCAGTCTCCATTATATGGCATTCTCAGCTAGGCCTGTCATGATTGTGTTAACTGCACATCTGGATACCATAATAAGTTGTTGTCTTCCACTCTGTGCTCAAATCATTGGACTTCTTTTCTTAAGCTCTTGTTTTTATCATTATGCAACCAAGTGTCATTTAGATGATCCATCTGCACTGAAATCCTGTATTCCAAGCCCTTTCCTTGTTTTCCTTAACTTTCCTTTGCATAAGACGTTGGCTCTGCATAGCACCCTTTCTGTGACTAAGCTGGACAGTTTTATTAACATCAGCTTGAAATTTGCCTTTTTCCCATGTCTCCAACAGGACATCCTTTTCAGTAGGGTCCTGGCAATCTCATCTGGCATATGCCCCCAATAAAATGTCCAGAGCACAGATTTCTGTGGCTTGATTTAAAAATGCAACATTTGCTGACAGCAGTAATAAACCATACCAGCTGTTGGACTATATTACACTTACTCCCTTCAGACATGCTTCAGATTAATTTTTACCAAAGCACGCTATAATATACAATTTATTCATTGTAGCCCTCTTTCCCTCTTTTGCCTGTATTTACATTCTGCAACTAGTTGGCAATGCAAGCTTGGACTGAGGGCAAAACTTATAAAATGCCAAGTTAATTAGGAGACCAAATAAATTGTTTTTCCAAAAAATCATATATGCTTATGGGCATATATCTGCAGATTTCATAGAATCATAGAATCATTAAGGTTGGAAAAGACCTCTAAGATCATCAAGTCCAACCRTCAACCCAACACCACCATGCCCACTAAACCATGTCCCTAAGCACCTCATCTACACGTCTTTTAAATACTTCCAGGGATGGTGACTCCACCACTTCCCTGGGCAGCCTGTTCCAATGTTTAACCACTCTTTCAGTAAAGAAATTTTTCCTAATGTCCAATCTAAACCTCCCCTGGCGCAACTTGAGGCCATTTCCTCTCGTCCTATCACTAGTTACTTATATCCTTATATGCGCTATATATACTTATATACACTATAGACTTACTATATTTCAATATATCCTAAAATGGGATGCTAACAAAGAAGATTATCCTAGGTCTTTTTGCCTTCAGTCTGTGAAGTTTGCCCAAGTGTGGCACTATACACGTATTTATTAATAAAAAGTCCAAAGTATTCTTCCGTTTGGAAGGGACCCATCTCTTTCTAATGTTATGCAATCCACTCATCTTGGTTTGGGTATGCTGCAGCTGCAGAAGCCTTTCACAGCTGGCTTCCTCGGAGTCAGGGTTCCAACATTTTTTTCACTGGGTCTTAGAGCTCTGACACTCTGAACTTCTTTCACAGAGATCAGAAATACCAGCAAGACTAAGACATTGTTTGTATTATCTATTTCAGTTTGAGAATTTCCAGTGAAATTTTCAAAGGTACATTAACTAAATCAGAGTTTGCCAAGGTGACATTTCAAAACAAGATGCATCAGCTTGGACAACAGAGAAGCAGTGTTCTAATGAGAGGGAGAGAGAAAGAAAATATTGTCATGGAGAGCGGAGAAAGCACAGACAAAGTGGGGTCTGATCTTTCCCTCATGGAAGTTTTGTTGTGGACTTTTGTGGGTGGAGGATTTGGCCCCTTATTTAAGCATCTTTTGAGAGATTCTGAAAGTGAGAACCTCAGACTGTCAGTAATTCATCCCTGGGTGCATTAAGAGCAAAAGAGTAACCAGCAGCACAGCCACATGAAGGCATTAGTTAGGTTCCTCCTAGCATTCTTGTTTGACCTTCCAGGATATTCACAGCCACATACCAGAGAGCATGTCTGAGGCAGGTCTCTGTGCGTCCCTTGGGCAGTGTTTGGCAGGTGCTGTTATCACAGGCACTGCTGCTTGCACCTCCAGGAGCCATTCCACCCTCTGGTAAGAGCATAGGGCTGCTCTGTTCCTGGGGTCCTGCAATGGAAAGTGGGACACAACTCTTTCTGCACAGTTTACTTACTGCAGACACTTGGAAAATGTGATAGATTGGCTTGCTGAAGCATGAGACGGTTGGAAGAACAAGGTCTTCACTGGTGGCAGATCATTGGTTTGCTACGATCAGCCATACTATGTTGTAATTCCATTGAACTGAATATTCCTGTCACAGGGTCTTGCTACACCCGCAGTAATACTTGGCTGTGAAATTACTGAATTAGCTCTTGTTCTGTCAGCTACCTGACTATTAATGCCCTTTTGCTAACACATGAGCTGAAATACATTGGTCCATCTCAGACCCCTCCAGAGTGTATTACTCTGATAGTAGCTTGTGTGGAAATTGCATTCAGGCGCAAGACACAGAAAGCACATGCTGAATTTTGCATCTTGCTCTTCTGACATGTTCAGAGAGATGAGGGCGTGTTCCCTCCATCCCCAGGTTATTCAGCTGTAGCCTTTCAGTGCTTCTCTGTTGTTCTCATCTCCAAAATCTCTTTCTCTGCAGCCCTTGCCATCTGGAACAGCCTTTCTGTTCCTCTGCGTCTCATCAACTTTCCATTTATTTGCAGTTTTCAGCTGACAAAATGTCGCCTCTGTTGCTGATGTCTCTTAATTTCTTCCTCTCTTATTGGCCTTATGACTAGATATTTGGCTTGTTTGAACATAATTGCACTGTTGGCTGTAATGGTTAACATATTGTCTTGAGTTATTGTCTGCTGGAATTAAGCATCTGTAAATGGCTGAAGGAGTCTCTGAGACTTCCAAGAGGTCTGTTTGCACAAACATGTTACGCCCCTATATTGCGGAGGGGGTGGGTGTGTTTGTCCCTGATAAAAGATTGGCTTCTGCGGTTCATCTTCACTAGCAGCAAGAGGAGGAGGGAGCTGGGACTCCCTACAGCTTCTGCAGAAGAAGGGAGAAGCCCATTTGCTATTAGAAATCATATTTTTCTCACCTTTTTTTGCACAATGGCTCTGAAGCTGAACTGTGTTAGCTCCATGTCTGTTGCAGGGCTTGGATATGTTGTTACAGCAGCTGTTGTGCTTTCAGCTGTGGTAAGTGATTAACATCACAATTAAACATTGAAAAACTTTTGTTTTTCAATTACTTATGAGAGTCATGCTCTCTCTTAACTCCTCCTAAGGAGTTTGTCCAATTTTGTAGTGGGAATTTGGGCGAAACTAAGTCAGGCTGACTGGAATCATAACGTTAAAAGTTCATTGTTTTCCATCTTTGTTTGATATCTGATTTCAGCTTAGGAATCACTTTGGTAGCTAACTTGCTATTTTGCTTTCTAGATTGTAACATTCTTTATTTCTGCCTTGAAAGCTGAGCATATTGTACTTCTGTCCATCAGCTACTGTGAACTATCTTCTCTGTCAAAATACTGTATGCTTCTAACATAACATTTTATTTTTTTCTTCCCTGTTATCTGATACCACTCAAAGGCATGCTGTAATATATAGACAAACTTCCTTTGCCAATACGACAGAAATGTTTTATTTCCTTTCAGTATTACCAAAGTGAATTCTTTTATAATATAGTTATAGAAAAGTGTTCATTATGTTTGTTAAAAGAATGTATTGCATATTGTTAATACATTGCATTAGTATGACAATACACATATTAAACCAAAATTGCAATGTCCTTAGGACAGGATGTTGTGTATATTAGTGTAATTCCTATAAGGGAACAGTTACACAGAAGTAGTGAAGTAACGTGTCAGAACAGAAGAGATAGAAGAAACCTGTTAATTATCTAACTTTGATGATATTCACAAAATTTTCCRGAAAGAGCTGGATAAGATAACACAGGTTTTAGAAAAACTGTAAATAATGTTTGTGCAAGATGTACAACATGTATAGTTAAAAGGGGTTTATTTCCTACAGTCTTGAACGTCATGCAGCATTTATAGAAAAGAATAGTCAGCAAGGGGATTAGTCTTTCACTTATGTGCCATATTATTGAAAAGCTATAAATTAGTAAAGGAAATGTGTAGAGTAAAATCAGGAGAGGTAGACAAAAAACAGAGAAAAGAGAGTCTAGGAAAGAGTAAGTCAGGAATAAGCCAGGAAGTAGAGTTGATTGGAAGTGAAAATTAACCATGATCGATTGAGAGACTTCCCCCCCACTTTTTGTTTTTCCTTCAAAATTCAGTGCAAGAGAAAAAAGGAAACTTTCCACTTGTTGCCTGGAGCAATAGTTAAGAGATCAGAAGCAATATAACTTAAACATGCGCTTCCTTGTACTGTGCATATTGAACAACATTCTCTGTCTCACCCCTAGCCTGTCAGCATGGTGGAACACGCTGAGTTTTCGAAGGCTGGGAAGGAACCTGGCCTTCAGATTTGGAGGATCGAGAAATTTGATTTGGTACCAGTGCCAAAAAATCTGTATGGAGACTTCTTCACAGGAGATTCCTATCTGGTGCTGAACACCATCAAACAGCGGAATGGGAACCTCCAGTACGACTTGCATTTCTGGTTAGGTAAGTCTGATGGGAGTGGCCCTGCTGAACTGGGAGCCCAAAGTGAACTCTGTTCCTCTCGCTACACCAGCCTTGTCCAGTAAGTGTTACCCAAGGAAATAAAAAGCAAACTGGCAGTACAGTGAGAATGCAATTTTGGGTGCATATAGTGCTACTGACCTTAAATATTTGAAATGGTTTCTGCAATAGTGAGTACAGTCATCTCTGTACCTAGAAATGGCTTTTTCTGATCATGATGACAGAATAAGTCCCTGTTCTCCAGAGGCTCACAGAGAAGACAAAATCTCAGATGAAAGGGGCGGCTGAAATCCTTTCTGTTTGAAAGGATGGAGGTCAGTTGTTATCCTTCTGACTCAGTGAGTGGGATTTTTCCCCCTGAAGTTCAGACCTCCTAACTGGCCTTCTGCAGTAAAAGTCATCGAGTAACATGGCAATGCTTTCTCCACATCCTGCAAAACGGAGACTCTTTGACAATATCATAGTTAAAGCCACCATGCAAGCCACCTTGCATGGTGGCTTGTATCTGCCATCTGTCAATAGGTTTTCCACACCAAAGAGCTCCAGAAAGGCAAACTGCTGTGGAACTGGTGCCCCACTAGTATCTAAAGCCTTCATAAAGCCTGATAGTGTCTTCCTGCAGATTCATCTGTCTGTGTGTTTGCTCCATAGCAAGTTTCCTTCCAGGACAGGGTGAAATGCCAAAAGAGAAGTGAATGATGCCTATCAAAGAGACAGCTGTGAAGCAGTGGGGCTGCGGCAGTTACGATGGTATTGTAAGCCTCACAGAAAAATACACAGTTTCTACTGCTGTTTGGAGTCATTACTAGAAAAGTTTGGAAATAGCTATTCTGCAGACCTTCCTGGAAACTAAACTTCCCAGTAATCTGCTTTCTCCCTGGTGTTTTTTGCACAGTTGAACGTAGAGGCAGAAACCCTGCATGCCCTCCAAGTTGTTGCCTTTTCATTTCTTAGGAGATGAAAGCTCTCAAGATGAGCGTGGGGCAGCTGCCATATTCACTGTCCAGATGGATGACTACCTTCAAGGGAAGGCTGTTCAGCATCGCGAAGTGCAAGGCCATGAGTCCTCAACTTTCCTGGGGTACTTCAAATCTGGCATCAGGTACAAGGTAGGTGATGACTGGGTCTTTATACTACCAGGCTGAATCAAGCTTGCAAGAAATGGCATCCTGCCCACTGCCCAATTCTCAGAAGAATGAGAATTGCCCTTTTTCCAGTTGCTTAAAAACCATTCTCAACCAGATGTTTTCAATGAGTTGGAACTGACAGGGTGGAGAACAGCAGATCCCAGTGGGAGAGCTTTGGCTGAATTAATAATACACAAGCAAAGCCCCAGGAAACTTTAGGAATCGAGGCTTTGTTTTTCTTCAAGAAGCAGAGGAAAGAACAGTCCCAAGACGTCTGGAATGAATTTAAGAAACAACGATCTGAGTTAATGGGAAACGCCTACCCAGTAGATTTAATTTCTCTCCACTTACATAACAGAGTTTGACCTTTCCAGTCTTTTTCTGTGCTTAGCCCACCTCCTTAGCGTACGTAATGTTTTGGTAAAGTAGACTAATAGTAGTGGGAGTTACTCTTCCATGCCATTGCAGTAAAGTGGAATAGAAGAAGTAGAAACATACAGTCAAGAATGGTAGTTTGTTAGGAATCCAGTGGCACAAGGAAAGTGATATCAGGTCAAATGCTTGCAAAGTGCTTACATTTCCTCATGTCTAAGACTTCCCTAGTCTTTCTGTTTTGCTTATTTCCCACTCATTTGTTGTTACTTTCATGCATTTGAATTTGGTTGTGCTTTTTTTTGAGGGTAACTGACATTAGTCCTGTTGCCTACATTGACAAGTAATTCCAAGTATCTCTTTGTCAGCAGAGAAGGTGAATCCTGAGGTTGGGATAATTTCTGGTAGGCAGGACATATAATACACATGGAAATAYGCTCTTCACCCTACCAGTCAAAATCCTATTAATACCTCAACTTATTGTGGTGATCTTCAAATGTGGAGATCTCCAACTGTATTGTATCAGTGTCCCTTAGATGCTATGGGAATGGATAGCTGGGATGTGTCGATAGATATATGCTATACGAAAGCCCAGCCTGGGCAAACTAGCTCTCTCTGCAAGCTGCCGATGACCCTCTTTCCTGTGAGAGGCAAAAACTGCTCACTGATAGCAAATCAGTAGGATTTGCATTTTTTCTGAAGTAACAGCACAAGCGTGAATTGTTGTTTCTTCGTTTTCCCTTAGGCTGGTGGTGTGGCTTCTGGCTTCAGACATGTGGTTCCCAATGAAGTTACTGTGCAGAGGCTTCTGCAGGTCAAAGGCAGGCGAGCAGTCCGAGCTACGGAGGTCCCTGTGACCTGGGACAGCTTCAACACAGGGGACTGTTTCATCCTTGACCTTGGCAGTGTAAGTACCATGTGAAAGATGAGTTTAGCAGACTTGCAGGGGCAGGAGATGCCTGTAGTTCATGTAAGAATTTTTTTTCCCCACTCTGTTGAAGCTGTCTCAAGTGCTGAGCATTCTGAAACACGGTATAGCCAGTCTTTTAACATCTTTCAGTCCCAGCCATACTGCCATCTTGTCTAGAGAGAGTGTTGTTACTCTCTGACTGCTGCATGGTCTTTCTCTTTTCCCTCAGAACATCTTTCAGTGGTGTGGCTCCAACAGCAACCGCCAAGAACGGCTGAAGGCCACTGTGCTGGCCAAGGGGATTCGGGACAATGAGCGGAATGGTCGCGCCAAGGTCTATGTTTCAGAGGAAGGATCAGAGCGGGAGGAAATGCTTCAGGTTATTCGCTTTGTCCATTTTTCTGTGCTGGAGTGGGAAGGGCGGTATGTGGAAGAATGGGTGGGATGGGTAGACAGGCTCAGTAGTGTGTGTCTTTACATATGAAGTGTTAGTGCTATAAACACTCAATTCAATGCAGACTTGGTCCTCTGTGTCGCTGGGACATCAGAGTATATTTTCACTGTTATTGATCTAGAAGTTTCTTCTACTTGTTCTTGTGGCTGGAGCATCTGGAGAACAGAGATTCTCTTGGATTGGCTGGTAATTTTTTTTCTCTCTCTCACAGGTCCTGGGACCAAAGCCCAGTTTGCCACCAGGAGCTTCTGATGAGACCAAAACTGATACAGCCAATAGAAAGCTGGCTAAGCTCTATAAGGTAACAAGAAACCCTGACAAATAACCTTGTGGAGAATGGAGTGATCTTTGTGCAATTACATGGAGCTGGAATAGCAGAGAGGAGCTGAGCTGATCTGAGTCCTGCTTCTGCCTCATTCTGCTGTTAGCTTTTTATGAAGTTTTATGGATGAACCTTGATTGCTTAGACTGCATACCCACATGCTTTCTATTGTCTTTATCACTGCTGTTGACTAGTGAGGCAGCTGGGACTTTCCAGGCATTTTTGAGGGAAAGGCAGAGTGTGAAATGAATAGGGAAAAAAGGGAGTTTTCTTTTGTGTTATCAGGCATTGTGTTAGGAAGATGACAGGAAAGAACTAGGAATAGTGAGCCTGAGAACCAGGATCTACCCCTTTCTACATCCAGTGAGCATGATGAAGCAACGATTTGGAAGGTAACATTTGCCATTAGCTAGTATAAGTGTAGAAGAATGTCCAAGACTTTTTGGGAGGAATCTTCTCTACAGCAGTGTCTGGTAATAATGTGGTGAATATCTGCCAAGATGGTTTGTAATGTGGACCTTTATCCATTAGTAAGTACAGGAACTCAGACTATTAAACCCACTTGACACAGGGAGGCCTATTCACAGTTACCAGGACTCACTGTGCCCTTCAGTTCTTGGGTGCAGTTTGTTTGCTTTAGAAGATATTTCTTGGCTGCTTGTGCACCAAGGATATTTATAATTTTGGATCAATCTTTCTTTGATTGTATCTGCTTTGCTAGAAGTACTTGAAATCTTCAGAGAAAGTGTTATGTTTTTGTCATACTGTTGCTGTGTCAAAGGTATCCTGTTTGAAAAACAATAGTGCCTGAAGCAGCCAATGCATTCAAATTTATTTCCCTTCCACTCCCTGAGTTTTGGACTATTGCCATGAAGCTGGAGGGGAACAGACAATGCCTTATCTAATCTCTATGCTGGGTTATCACAGGTCTCCAATGGGGCTGGGAACATGGCAGTTTCCCTGGTGGCAGATGAGAACCCCTTCTCCCAGGCAGCCCTGAGTACAGATGACTGCTTCATTCTGGACCATGGCACAGATGGAAAGATCTTTGTTTGGAAAGGTACCGTAGAGACACGGGTGAAGCTGATTATGATCTTCATCCAGTTACCAATCGCTGTTTCTTTCAAGCTGGGTAGGGGAGCATACACTTGATGGTGGTGGTGCTTTTCACGGCAAGTTCGGATAGCATTAGCAATGTCAGAAAAGCGTTCTCATCTGAAATGTCAGGTGCTGAGGTACAGGGTCTTTAGCGTAGAGAATTAAAGGGAGAGTCCGGGGAACCAGGAAGAAAAAAATTAAATAATAATGTAAGTAGAAAGGCAATTGTGCTCTCTCAGCTGTCACAAAAGGCATAAAAGAGATCGAACAATTGTCATTTGCTATTTGGCGTCATCTAGCTGGAAGGCTGGGCCCTTCTACTGTTGCAAAAGGTAGAAGTACCTGGGACAGTTTCTTCTCTGGGTGTGCAGAACTTTTTAAAAGTTGACCTCTTTTCTCTCTATTTTTGTTAAAGGCAAGAGTGCCAACTCTGAAGAGAAGAAGGCAGCACTGAAAACAGCTTCTGAGTTCATTGATAAGATGGGTTATCCGAAACATACCCAGGTAAGGACGTGCAGCCCACCTATGGCCAACCCCCAGACACCACTGGGGTTACTTTTTTGCCACACAGGCCACTAACTGCAGAGCACAGCTCATGCGAAGTGCCACTAGCAGTCTTTCAAGTAGCTCCTGTTTTGGGTGATCTGCTGTTCTGCAGGGAGATATTGCAGTGTTTCTCCTGGGCTAACACTGTCCTTAAAATAGCATTTACCCCAACACAACTAGTCTTTAACATTTCTTCCTCTCAGATACTTTTTTACCTTTTCCATGACCTTCTCCAAAGAGTGAAAAAGAGAAGGCGTAGATAAACCTGCCCTTCTTGTTCTTAAGGAGATGATTCTAAGGGCTTAACATCCCTTCAGCCTTCCTTAGAACTCACCTGAGGCTGACTCTGCATCCTATAGCATATTGAGACCCATATTGTTGGTTGCGATAGTATGGACCTTCCAGGTGTAGTTACCCAGAGCCTTAAAGATTGAATAACACTGGCTTGAAAGAAACAGATCCCTTCAAACTAGTGGTCACAAGCAGCAGAAAACAGATGGTTTGTGAGGTGTCTTTTCTCTTGGAAAAGATCTGCCCAGTATGGTAATAGCTGGAGGTGCTATTGATTGCTGTGTCTCTGATTATGGCGTCAGTGAGACCTGACATTGCTCTTAATACCGCATCTTGGCACCAAGCATTTCACTGCTGTGATCTCGGAAGAGTTGTACCAGGCAATTCTTTGTTAGCCCGAAACCAGGGCTGACATGAAGCAAGGAGTAACCAGAGCTGGAGCTGTGTGGGATGGGGGCAAGGCTGCTCCTGATGGGCTGGCTCATTTGTTTCAGGTCCAAGTCCTCCCTGAGGGTGGTGAGACACCTTTGTTTAAGCAATTCTTCAAGAACTGGCGGGACAAGGACCAGACAGAAGGACTGGGGCAGGCTTATGTTTCTGGTCACGTCGCCAAGATTGAGAAGGTACCTTTCGATGCTGCCACTCTGCATACCTCCAAGGCCATGGCTGCCCAGCATGGAATGGAGGATGATGGCTCTGGCAGGAAACAGGTGAGCAGTGTCAGAATACCTTTGGGAACGTTTCCAGAATTTTCTTTGCTACTTGATGGCGTTCCTGCAAGAGCAGCGAGACAAATGGAGGCCTGAGAATCATCAACACTGCAGTTTTGTAAATGCTGGGGGAATTTTTAACACCAGAAATACCAGCAGGGTCTTGAGAGCCCTGCAGTTAAGCGGTGTAGATGAGTTGTTAATTTTGACGCCAAAATTTCCCTGGGGGCAATGCTTCACCCAACAGCGTGGACCCAGACTTCTTTCTCATTCCTCCTCCTCCCTGTTATTCTAGCTGTTGCCATCACATGTGTGATAGGTGCTCTGAGACAATCACCCATCTGATGCACCTGGATGCATGCATTTGCACATAGAAGCAGTGGTGGAGGTGAGCTTGAAAGGGCTGAGTACTGTCCAAAATCCCACAGAGGTCCTAGCCAACGTTAGACTTTTGAAAAGTCCCCAGTAAAGCCTAAAAGCTCTATTCCTGACCGTCTAACTGAGAGAAATTGAGATGATCACGTCAGGTACAAAATGGGCATCAGTGCTGGCGGTGCTAGTAGCCTGACTCGCATTTTCTCCAGTGGTTCTGACAGTTCTGATGACTCTGATCCAGGTTTGGGAGCTCACGATAGGCTGAGCTCAATGTGCCCAGCTTCCAGGCCTGGCTGCAGGCTGTGGAATGCCAGGCTTTTAGCGGCGGTCCCCAGCAGGTGGGGCTGCAGGACTGCGAGTTCTGGGAGGCTGAATTTGGGAAGAAAATGGAACAGGAGCTCCATCAGGGAAGTCTGCTTAGTCTGCTGCCAYGTTGAACCCAGAATATTTCTGCTCCTCTCCTTTTCTAGATTTGGAGAATAGAAGGCTCAGAGAAAGTGCCAGTGGATCCTTCGACGTACGGCCAGTTCTACGGAGGGGACAGCTATATTATCTTGTACAATTACCAGCATGCTGGAAAACAGGGACAGATCATTTACACTTGGTAAGAAAGTTTTCCTGATGCAAGTCAAGAAACACTGGGGCTATGCGGGGCTGAGAGTCCACTTCAAAAATGGATCACTGCTGGTTCCCACTTACAGAGGATCCTCGGGGTATAAAATTTCACCCTGGATAACCTTCCCCTGCAAACAAAACAATACCAGAGGTCTGGAATGTTTTGTTTGAAGTGGGACAATGGGGGGAATTACTGTGCTAGTATTGCCCTCCTCCCCCCGCCAGTTACTACTCCCTTCTTTGGATCAAGCTCTAGTTCTTTTTGCAGAGTTCCTACATCTTTTGAGACCACTGTAACTAATTTTTGATACTCTGCCACCTCAGCTGGTGGCTTGTGACTGTTGCAGTTCCCAGACCATGTCCTTAAAGAGGAGTTTTTCAGCAGGGAGTCTCACAGTGGTTGTCTTCCTGCTCGTCAGCAAGCAGAGAGGGCACAGGCAAGCTGTCTAACTGAAACCAGAAAGGATGCAGTATAGGTGCTGCCTGTGTAGTTCCTGATAACAGTACCAACAGGCATGTTTTTAAACTAGCTGCTAGAAAGGTAATGAGAGATGGGCATGAAGATACTGAAGAATCTGTGCTTATTATCTAGAAAACGTTCTTATCTCCCTCTATAATCACTGTGTTACAATATAGGATAATGAATTTCTCCTTCATGTTGAATGAAGTGCTGCAGGGGTTTGGTAACAAAGGTTTTGCTTACTTCTTGATCTCTGTAAAGTGCGTGTGTGGGGGGAAAAGGGCTGAAAATAAAACTCAAATTTTGCCTTGTCTTTCAGGCAGGGTGCCGATTCCACTCAAGATGAAATTGCAACCTCTGCATTCCTCACGGTACAGCTGGATGAGGAGCTGGGAGGCAGCCCTGTGCAGGTAAAAAAACCAAACACAACCAACCAACCAACCAACCCCAACACTGGGAATAAATTATATATATATAGTTATATGATACCAGTTGGGAGTGGAGAAAACCAGTCATGTAGTGGCAGCCTCCAGCCACAGTGTAGGTGTTACGGAGTGGCTGCGTGCCTAACCTACGCTCCAGCTATTACGCAAGAAAGCTTTACAAGCGGCCTGTATGAGACAGGAGGTTTATTATGGCTGTTAGTTGTTACCTCTGTGCCAGTGGACCACTCACCAATTAAAATGAAATGGCAATTGTGAGAGCTCAGTTTAAACACTGGTCCGTTTTTGTGCGGGAGGTAATAGCTAAGCTCCTGTGACCAGCTGGGTGCTGTATGAATATTCCAGCTGGAAAGATGGTTGTAAAGGCCATTTCTAGTGTATCTTGTGCTACTCTTCAGCAGCAGCTTAAAACTGACAGCAAGTTTCTTCTTCTCTAGAAACGAGTAGTGCAAGGAAAAGAGCCACCTCATCTGATGAGTATGTTTGGTGGAAAGCCCTTGATTGTTTACAAGGGTGGAACCTCTAGGGAAGGAGGCCAGACAGCACCTGCAGAAACGCGGCTGTTCCAGGTCCGATCCAGCACCTCGGGAGCTACCAGAGCAGTAGAGGTATGTGGAAAGAGAATCAACTTTCGTGTTGTATGCATAGGCTGTCATGGGAACATGATCCCTTTGAACAGAACAAGGGCCAAATTGAGCTTTCTGATGTAAACTGAAACACACTTTGAAAACTTTACCAACTGTTAAAAGATTCCTCTTTTCCCATGGATAAGTAGTGATAATCTCTATTTTCTAATTAGTTTATAAATATCACCTTGAATACATTTAAGCTACTTTCTCGTAAGTCCCCACTAGATGCTGTACCCTGCATACTATGATACTTTTCAAACTGTTGAAAACCATTAGGATCTGGCCACTGTGACTTGTTCTAAGCCTGTGTGACAACACTGCTGAAGACAGAACGTGTTAAATACCCTATATGGAAGTAGAACTTGTGCCAGGACGTAGGTTAAGAGCCCTACTCCTTTGAAAGAAAATGCACACAAAAAAAACCCCTGTGCACCAACAAAAGAGAGACTAAATCCTAGCCAATAGCTACAGGTGAGGCAAGAGCACTGTTTTATGTCTGCAGCAACCTCCTAAGTTTCTAGCTTCAAGATCGCATAGAGGACATTACTATGTTGACATAGAGGAAATTACGTTAATGATTCATCAGCCTCAGCAGCAGGGATACTGCTCTACAATGGTCCCCCAGCAAGTTCTTAAATCTCCTGTCATAACCATAGCCATAAAGACTGGCAAAATGACAGATGCAGGCATTCTTGCCGTAGGTCATATGTATCTGTAGATTACACGCAGAAACACACTTTTATTTACTCTTCTCACATGATGAAGTCTAACTCATCACTCAGATATAGGCAAATATATAACATATCGTATAACCTTACACGCTTGTATGGAATACCTTGTTTGCAGTTTATTCAGCGATAGGTACTGATTTTTATTTTGAAATAATGGGATCTGTGTAGAGGATGATTACATCTGACATGTGCAACGTTCTTTCTTTGCAGCTGGATCCTACCGCCAGTCAGCTGAACTCCAACGATGCCTTTGTCCTGAAAACTCCCTCTGCTGCTTACCTTTGGGTTGGCCAAGGAGCCAGCAATGCTGAGAAATCGGGAGCACAAGAGTTGCTGAAGACACTGGGAGCTCGCCCGGTACAGGTTTCTGAGGGCAGAGAGCCAGGTGAGGGAGGCACAATGGAGTCTGAGATCATTTCTGCGTAGCTGCACGTTCTCAGTAACTATTTAATGGATATTTTCTTTTGTCTCTCAGAACAACGAAATGTGGACATAGGCACAGAGAGGCTTCTCCAAAGTATCTTCATTATGTTTAACAGCACACTCATGTTTATAGGCCTTTGGGACTTTCTGACACAGAACTGTGCTTCAAGTCCTACCCAAACCATACTGCTACTGTGGTTTCCACGAATAGTTGAAGCATCAGTATCTCTTTCTCTTTTTTAGATAATTTCTGGGCAGCTTTGGGTGGAAAAGCTCCTTACCGTACCTCTCCCCGGCTGAAGGACAAGAAGATGGACGCTCACCCCCCTCGTCTTTTTGCATGCTCCAACAAGAGTGGACGCTTCATTGTGAGTATCTAAGAAGATAGTCAACTGATTCAACATCCATCTGACAAAGCTGGGAGAAACTCAGTCCCAGTCTGCTCTGAGCCAACCGACAGGCTGTTTGTTATACCCTATCTTCCTTTGCAGCGTTGCCTCCAGAAGGAAAGCATCGGCACCGTTTTTCTGCAGACAGCAGCTAGTTCTATTGCGCTGTTGTGTCAGCACAGCAACTTTCTGAAGCATCAAACTGGTCCTGCCCTGGTTAACAACTAGGATTCAGACTCCTCAAATTTTAACTTGTGAATCTTTCAAGTAAAAAGAGGCAGCATTACAAGTCTGGGCATGAGTGAAAGAGTTTCTCTAGGTAGAGAGAGACTGATTTTGTTTTGTGGTCTAAGAACACTTCTGTGACATAGCCTGAGTTGCATGGTCAAATACCATGCCGACGTCCAACTTAATGCATCTCACCGACAAGAGGTGAAACGAGAACCTCTGTGAACTGGCTTTCTCCTGTAAAGGTAAAATGGCACTTGAAGTATGTGCTCATCTTTTAACCTTATGTTTTCCAGATTGAAGAAGTTCCTGGAGATCTGACTCAGGATGACCTTGCTACAGATGATGTTATGCTCCTTGACACATGGGATCAGGTATGTCACATTTACCTAGTGAAGAGGGAAGCAAAGAATAGGCACAAATTGGCTCTAGATTGAGACCCAAACTACAGTAGCTGGAAGAGTTGTATTATAGAGTCCTTTCATCTTCAGGCCTGAGAACAGATCACCTCACTAGTGACATTGAAGAGAACTTACACCCAGAACTTGAGAAGAGAATTGGTGTCCTGCTGTTTCTTTGGTTAGCTTAAGGGCTGAAGAAAACAGGCTGTTTGTGTATCATCCTATGTGCTCCCCCAGTCTGTAACCTTCTCGAGGGCAGCACCCTTGTCCTGGCTGGAGAGGACCGTGAACCATTGTTAGGAGTCAGCAGTTTAAGATACTGACGCATTTTCTGTTATGTTTCAATAACGGCCTGTGCACAAATCAGCCAAAAGGCAACTTAGAGATTAATTTTGTATGTTTTATGTAAAAATGTTCGAACATCTGCTACTTTTTCCTGATGTTAAGCTAGTGTATAATTTGTTCATGTATCTAGAATTTATGTAGATAAATTGCAGTCAAAAAGCTCCTTGTTATCTACCAATACCTTTAGTCACGTAGGTGAACAATCCAGGCACACCAATACGAGTATGTTCTTGTTCTGTGTCATGCTCTGTTCACTGAGACTTTGTCTAAATTATCCTTTCTTTCATAAAGAGATGGATTGTTGCTGAAATAATTCATACGGGGTTTTTTTATCTTTAGGTCTTTGTATGGATTGGGAAAGATGCCCACGAGGAAGAAAAGACTGAGGCTTTGAAATCTGGTAACGTCACATTTTCCTCTCTGAACTAACGGTTTCTTATTTTCCCACTATCTGATCATAAGGCAGGCAATTTAATATACTGAGAAACACACCTTAATCACAACATAAAATTCAGTGTTGTGATCAAAGAGATCACATCTCTCAAGAAAGGAGGATCCCTAAGATCAGCATAAAGAGGTGTAGCATTCAGACACACTGTGCTCAGCCCCTAACACTGTAAAGTATCCTGGTGCGGGTAAGCGGGTGTAGGCTGCCCCTGTACTACGGCATTTTATAATCCTAATGTCAGTTTTCTGCAAACAAGTGCCAGTCTTTGAAGAGGTGTAGATAAAACCATAGAGCAAAGACTTTTGTGGCTTGTTTTTTTTTTTTATTTAAATGAACAATCTGAAATTGTATCTCTAGCATCCATTTAGCTACAATTAAGCTGCTGCAGCTGTTGCTCCATGAGACTTGTTCTCTATGMGATTTCCTTCTGCTTGTGTGTTTTCAGCTAAACGGTACATTGAAACTGATCCGGCCAGCCGAGATAAGAGAACTCCAGTCACAGTCGTTAAGCAAGGGTTTGAGCCGCCAACCTTCTCCGGCTGGTTCCTGGGCTGGGATGACGACTACTGGTCTGTTGATCCTCTACAGAGAGCAATGGCAGATGTGGATGTCTAAGTAACAAGTTTTTTCTTTTTTTAAATGGAGCAAGTTTAGTGCCTTCAATGCCTTCAAGAGCTACTTCCTCCTGCAGGATGCATGTTAACAAGGCAAGGATGTTGATAGCCAATTAGCTGTGCAATAATTACCGAAAACAATCGTGACCAGTCATTGACCCTACTCCTTGCTTTGATTATATTTAATACAATAAAGCTTGTATGGAATATGTGAAGACTAGAAATGGTGGGGTTTGTTACTAAGAAGAAAACATTAAACAGAACCTGTAGATCCCACATTTGAACTTGCTTGAAACAAATAAGGTTTAGTTTTCTAAGGTGTTCTTTGTGCCATCTTTTGCACATGCACTTTTTACTAAATGGTTTCAGAAATGATTTTGGGGGTTTGGGCGTTGTTTTGCTTTCCCCTCACCAGAATAATTGGCATTTAAGACCCTGATAAATTAACAGTATTCTACTTTTTCAGAAAGTCACTTATTAGTAAACAGCATGGTTTTTTATTCAGGCCGAGAGCAAAAACCGCGCTGCTGGTGTCAACAAGAATTCACAGGGGTGGCCATCTACAGCAGCAACTCATCTTCCCCAAGGATTAACCTCAAGCTGTGCCGTTACTCTGTTTCCCACTTCAAGTGCGTGAGCACAGTAATGCTAATTATTACATCTTTGTTAACCATGTATTTCCCCCCCTCCCCCCAGCAAAAAGTCAAGCTCAGCTTACATTAACTGAAGTACTGACAAACACATGCAGACGGGTAACTTGCTTTTATGACGCAGAGGAAAAAAAAAGTTCACAGCAAACAGGCAGAAGAGAAACAGCGCCAATTGGCTCAAACCCTTACAGCGCCTGGGATCTCTTCTAACAGAGACAAAGGCACAGCGTCTCAAGGCACAGTTAACAGACCTTGTCCTTACTAAAATACCTGTCAATACAGAACTGATCATAGCAGAAAGGTGACAGAAAACAAGTTAGGAACTTTATGCTGGCCAGTGTGAGAAGGGCACTTACATCATTGATCCTGGCTTTTCATTTTCATTGCTACCTCCCAGTAATTAAAGAGACCAGATGCCAAACTCGGTGATGGTGGTAGCCTAAAGAGCCTCTCCCCCCCCCCCCCCCTAATTCTTCTCATTTTAATCTGTAATTACATCTGCTGAACAGGTACAAAAAATGAATACAGTTTAACAGACTTACAGTTCAAGACTACATGAGCTGAAGATTACATGCTTTTGGTATTAAGTATAAGCCCTTATTGTCACAATAAATACTACAGGTCTGCTCAGAAGCAGCATCAACAGGTAAATCACTAATTTGTTAGAACCGATATATGAACAGTACAGCATCTTCTGTTAAACATCACCACACCCCACTAATTACAGAGCTCTTACTTCYTAGAGAAGCAGGTTTTAGACCTGGATAAAATGCAGGAGTCAGTACTTTCGCTTTTTTAAATCATTTTTAAGAGAGACAGATAAAGGCAGACCCAACAACTTTTCAGTGCTTTAAAGAAGCATAGATCTATACAGGCACACCACCGTAACAACAGAACAGCCCATCAGTGACTGCGAGCATATTGTATCCATAACTACGGCATGTTTATGCCATTTCTGTGTGGCAGAACAGAGATGGAAAGTTCCACTTCAGTGCCCTTGGCTAACAACTGTTTCTCATGAACGGGGGACTATTTTAGGGACTGTAAGCCTGATTTTCAGAAGTACCCAGTATAGTATTCTCACTCCTATATCAACTTCCATTACTTTTCCTTGTGTGAGCTAGAGAACCAATCCCCATGACAGCAACCAGATGACTTCATCACATATAGCTACACTCCCAAGAGAACACAGTTAGGGCTGTTCCACTTCCCTTGCAGGGCTACAGACCCATTTATTAACAGGAATACTTCTCTTTCCAAATGTTGGATCATTTCATCTTCACCACAAACATTTTATATAGTATTTGAAAATGGGAGGTTAGAGAGTAAAGGTATAGTATGGATACATGCTTATTTAAGATCACGATCGGCTTGTACTCATTTTGAGAGGTTTTCAATTTCAGGTATTTTGACTGTCCATATTCACAAACATTACATGTAAGTTTTATAACACACTTAGTATAACAAAAGAGGTTCCTCAGCAAATCCACTTTGTTAACATTGCCACAAGCTATAATACACAGGGAATTCAGCGTTGCAAACATTAGCTGTAGCAAAAAAACCCACCCCAAACTCTCTCCTCCCACTCTACCTAGCGATTTGCACCTATCATGCCCTGCAGCATATTTATGGGCAACGGGAAGATGATGGTGGAGTTCTTTTCCGCAGCAATGGTGTTCAAGGTCTGCAAATAACGAAGCTGAAGAGCAGCAGGGGACTCTGCAATAACCATGGATGCCTCTTTCAGCGCCCTGGAAGCATTCATTTCACCCTCAGCTGCAATTACCTGGGGAAGCAAAATGAATGAAACTGAATTCATTCTGGCACAGTCATAAACTAGAAATGTGTAGGAAGACGTCAGCCTGAAGTCGTATACCAAAGACACTGCTCATCACCTTGATCAGCTGACCTCCCCTTACCGTGTTCTTTCACCGGTTCTGCCTTTTCTCTCGCTTGGACATATGCTACTCCTGTCTGCTTTCAAGGCCCTGTGTGCCTGTTTTCCTCCCATTCAGTATCAGGATGCCAGATCACAAAAGCTGGCACCGTGTCTTGAAAATGCAACGCGTGCAATTGTTCTATTTTTGAAAACTTCTTTTGTGCTTCTTTCAGCACTGCCTTCAAAACCAGAAGGCACTCCCCATACATATCTGAAAATACTTTTTACTTAAAGCTGTATTTTTTTTGTCTCTACATGGGCTTGATAGGCAAATGGCATGTTTCTTACTGGGGAAATAGCTTTTTATTCCCTCATTCTTTTTAATTATGGGCTCATTAGGGACAGATTTGTGGTCATGCATTTCTTTACAAGCAGGGCCCTTCTGCATTTGGACAATACAAATATTTTCTGAGTATTTGTAAAGGATGGCTGGATTGGAGGATGGCACTGTTTTAACAGGTAAGTTATTGGTGAGGCAATTTACGTGCATGTCAGCACAGGCAAGTGCATATTCCCCTACAGAGCTCTACCGCAAGGGCACAATATTCTTTTAAATGTCAGAATAAATAATAATAATAAAAAAAAAAAAATCACAAAGTAATTGAGCTTCAAAAAAAATATGCAGAAGTTAATACTTGGAGCACTAATGTGGGCTTAAAGATTTTTTCCTAGGTGCACCACCAACTTCACATTCAATAATTGCTAGCCCTGAAGTCTAATGAAATTCAGTTTAGCATTTATTTCCCTTGAAAATAAAAACCAAAATTTTGATTAAAACCTAAAGATAGGTTAAAGTTAATGAAACTCCTAATTAATGGCAGATATGAAAATCAGTCATATATACGTGCATAAAAATCACTCACACGTGTGTGTGTGATGAACATCATAAGATTAGATGTAATTTTCATGGCATCAGATGAACTCTAGTAAACCTCCCTTTGCCAAGACAAATTTTTAGTATTTGGAATGCAAGTTCCATTTTTCTAGGGGCAGGCAGCCCAATAGACCACTAATATCTACCAGAAACCCTCATCTATCAGCTTAGTCTACCCAAAAAGTTTTTGTTTGGACAGCCAGGGTTTATTTGTTTTTTAAAAACGGAATCTATGGTTGTATCTATGGCGGTCAAAATCAGTTTTCAAGACAGGATTAACAAACCACCAGAGGAGACAAATAGTAGGGCACAGAACACTAGGGGAGAAAGCTAACTTGCCTAGTCCTGGAAGAAGACAGCTCCAACTGCCCCTGAGGATTTTTACTCCAAACTTCAATATTTAGTATCACCTTCTCCCACCTCAGAAGGGAGTAAGATGTCATGACCAAACTGATCACTGGTCAGCTTATGGGTGACAAAACTAAGTATTACAGCTGTTTTATTTCTCATATGAAGTAACAAACAGAAAACAAAGGACTTGCCTAGAATCAGGGCTAGTCAGGAAAAAGCTGGAAGTAAGTTTGGCTTCTAATTCACTGCAGGCTCCAGCTAATAACCTCAAAATTGTTCTGTTTATGATTTGTTCTTGGAGTGTCGTAAAAAATTTGAGATTCTGCATKTTTGAAGGAAATCTCACCTGCATGATCCAAGATGAAATAGAGCAAGCACCCAGACACAAATCCACAAAAATCCTGCCCTGCACTCCTGTTTGCTACAACACAATCTGGCTGAGAATCTTCATCCTCTACATCACCACATTAAATTATTCATGAAGACAAAAAAAAAAAAAAAAAAAATTAAGATAAATCCAATCCAAACCCACATGTTGATGTTATTACCTTAGCTCTCGCCTCCCGGGCAGCTTCTGCTTCTGCAGCCATTGCTCTCTGCAGCTGGACAGGTAATTTCACATCCTTGATCTCCACACGTTCCACCTTAATGCCCCAATCATCTGTTGCCCCATCAAGTGTCACCTATATAAGGCAGGACAATTAAGTTAAACCATCTACCTGGCTGCAAACAAATGTCCAAATTTGAAGAATGACCAATAAACCAAATGAATTCTCTTACAATTCTTGGACTTTAAGGGCTTTTGTATTTATATTATGATTTGGTAATTATAAAAGCATAACTGTTGTAAACTAACAAAAAACCTCCAGAGCTTCATTAATATATTGAAGGAATTCTGTGGCATAATTTCCTTCACCAGCAGCATATTGACATAATGATCCAGGCAAGCCCTCCTCTCCTRTATCCCTCATTCCCACTTGCTAGCCCCACTGGTCCATTACTGCTTTAGTCACTCACTGTTACTATACAGAATGCCAGCCCAATAGCTCTTGAGAGGGCTTTGCCTAAAGCTCCAAATCGAAACTTGGCTTATCACTTGGAAAGTGAAATAAATCCTGACCTGTAAGTTATCCATGGGATTGCTGCTTAACTGATTGTTTGATGGATTGCTTAGGTAAAGCTGCTCATACCTGCATGCTGTGTGCAATTTCTTCACGATCAGAGAGAATCTGAGAAAGGTTTTTGGTCCCCAGAACATTCCTCAAAGTAGTCTGTGCTAAAAGACGGGTGGCTGAGTCAGCATTTGTGATATTTGCTACAGCAAGGGTGGCATTCTGAACTCTGTAGTAAACCACTCCATCTACATTAACTGTCACAGAGTCCTTGGTCAAGATCTAAAAAGCAATGGGGAAAGCAKATAGTAATTAAACATATATTTATTCAATATAATGATAATTACATATTTGTTTTACTAGACAAACGCCTAGTTTTTCCAGGGTAAAGCAACCGTCTTGAAAACAAAAGGTCTTATACACGTAGGCTGCACGTGAACATGTCTATGTACAGATGCCCAAACCTTCCAGTATGGCTCTGCGAAGCTAAGACTAAATATGGGATCAGAACACTTCTCATTGAAAAATAAATGCCGTTAGCTTTGCCATAATGTTATTTCTAACTCACTTCTTCAAATTCACAGAGGGATCTGCAATTCGTACAAGTGACAGAAAAAAAAAAATCAGAAATAATTTACACCAAAATACATATGCTCTTTCACCTGGGAAACTTTAACCTGTTATTCTGAAACTAGCAACATAATCATAACCAGGTAGGTCCCCCCCACGGTATTTCAGTGAGGCTTATAATAACAGATGTGTAAGAGGCAGACTGACTGTACAGGAATGCAAGAGATATGCGTAATGAAGGACTGAGGTAACAGAAAAGGCTCCAAGAACATTAGCACTCAAAGTTATCTTGTTTAAATGCAGAGATGGAGATATGGGACCACTATATTCAAAATGGGTTAAAGCACTCCAGTTAAGAGCACACACTGGAAACATTTATAAGGGAGGTTCATTTCATGTTTCTGTGCAGAGAAAAAAGGCTAATAATGAGTATCATTGCAAATATAGGACATGTTAGATTTTCACTTGCATTTAACTTCAGTCACAAGACTATTGATTTAGCAAGACATACCTCTGCAGGTGTGTCAGTTTATAAAACAAGGGCAAAACAGGCAACCTATTTAAAAAGCAGGTGAGGGAAGAGGGAGTGTATTTCAGCTGCACTTTCAAAGAAACATCACAAATGAGAGTTTCCCATACTGCAGGTGTGACCGTAGCTGAAGGCAGTTCTCAATTACTGCTTATTCCGTAACATAGGAATGGCCAACGCTAGAGACTCTAGCACAGCAGGGGCTGTGTAAGTTACTTTATAGAACTGCAGAAACTTTGTAAAAAAGGATGTCAGTGTATAATGAAGCTTAGAGAAACGGAGCGCCATGCCCATGAGATATTTTAGAAAAGACAGGAAGGTTTCACTGAAGTATGTCTAGCTACTTACAAAATCGGTTTTGCCTGTCCCAACAGCCTGATGTATTTCAGCTGCACGGGTGTCGGCCTTCCTTCAACATTTAATTAGAAATATCTCTGTTATTATCTAGCAGTTCATTGTCCTTCTTGCAGGTATTTCTGATTGAAATGCCACCTTGTGCTACTATATGAGTATGTGGTGATTTCTAGACAAGTTGCAGAGAAAATCCAATTTGTGAACATCCTCAGAGCCAGATTCAAGTGATTTACTGAATTTAACACTTGTATGTTAAGCAAAAGATGTACTTGCAAAGATAAAGACAGATATTCTTGAAGGTTTAGAAGAGGGTACACCAGAAAGAAGCATTAATATTAATTATATTTTAAAGTTAAGTTAAAAAGAGATGGAAATATGCCGCACGACCATCAGAAGAGGTGTCCTAATTCCATGTCAGACAATTGCTATTATTATTTGACAAGAGAGAGGGATATGTGAGTTACTTAACCTTCAAGACTTACCTGCTCTGTCCTTCCCCAAACTACCTATTTTAGCAGGCTTTTCATAATAGCGTAAGATAAACAAAGAATGAGAAGCATGCACAGAAACCATGTTACAAATAAAAATGTATTTCTGCTTTTGCCTACGGAACACAAACCTAAATCCATAAGCATAATTTAATCAAGTCAAAAGAAAAATTGTAGAACTGATGGCTTCACTAATGGCACATCAGCAGCTGCAAGCCCATTTTGCCTGCCAGTGATTAGGTTTCTACCAATTACCCTTTAGAGTGTACCATGACAGTTGCCATTTGTCTAAATCTCCAACTAATGAGGAGCAATAAACCAACTAGCAAATATGACAGGAAACAGATGCACCAGACAGGTTGCGTCAAGCATCTTTCTCGTGCAAAATACACCAGATACATGAGGGATACAGTTATAATCATCAACATACAATTGTTCACTAACTTATTTTTAGAGGGCTAGTTGTTTTTTATTCTTTTGTTATCCATTGCGTTGGCATCACTGAGTTCAGCTAGCTTAATGCTGTGGAGAGATTCTGCTAAAAAATTAARTGTCCAAGGAAAAACAGACTAGAAATAAAAGTAATTTTTTTGTTCTTTAGGACCTTCAAACTRAAAGACGTCAGATGACATCAGGTGTGGTACACCTTCATAATGTTCCTGTGCGTCGCAGGACACAGAAGCAACATGTACACAAAACCCACATAAGGGAGTGGACAACTACCCTGAGTTGCTATTAATAGCATTTGATGTATAAAATAATTTCATCCCATTATTTTAGCTAGTTTATACATCTAGATAAATAGGCATAGGAAAGATCACTGCTGCTTCTGGAAATCTTCCAGATTTCACAGAAACCATTAGAGAATGTTGCATGAAGTCCAGCAGTCTTCATTCCAAACCCCTCCCATTCTAGCTCTTAGACAGTATTAAGTTATCTTATTTGGTCCTTAGAGGACAGCATAATTTGTTTTCTTTCAGAGATCTTCTCTTATTGAATGATATTACTAAAGGATATATGTATTCTTCACAATACATTGAACCTGCACAAGAAATCTACATTAAAACTACATGCTCCCAATACTGAGAGGGGAAAAGGAAAAAGAAAGTGCAAAAAAATTCTGCAAACACTTCAGCAGATACAAAGGCAAGTGCAAACTCACCTCTTGGGGAGGAATATCAAAAGAGACGGTCCTCATATCAACTTTGATGAAGCTGTCTGTGCAGGGCAGGACAAAAAACAAACCTGTACAAAAAAATCCATTCAAGAAGATGCGAAAATGGGTCATTAAAACAGATGAAACTTGCTACTGAAATAAGCTTAAATCCAACCACTGTAGCTGTATAGCCCTCTTTGGAATGAGCTCAGCAGCGTCTTCGTTAGTGGCTTTCAAACCAGGATAAGACTTTCAAAAAAGTATGCTGAGAAACTTCAATTTATTCAGGTCTAACTTATTTAGAGATCTTTAACATTTGGAAAAAAAACCCCACAACTGTTAACAACTACTTTTGAAAATTTGTCCCACATGGTTACTTGTGGGGCCTAATTCCAGCAAGCAGAAACTATCAACCTCCTTTTGTTCTGGTGGATCACTGTAATTCTTCAACTTTTCAGCAATGTGGAAGTATTGCAAAATCTGGATGAAAATGAAGGAAGAAGCTATTGCCCCTTTCTGTCACTTTGAGCAGCAGGAGCAACAGCTGCAAATAACATTCTTTCATATCTCATCAGAATTTCTAATACACACAGGAATCTTTCCAAAACTTTCAAATAACTTAATTGTTTCTGTTTCTTTTGAAGAACATCGAGGCTTTCAGACCATTTGGGTTTTAACTGACATACTAAACTTCTTTTTTAAAATGGCACATTTGATGCCATTATTCCTCCCTCTACATTCTGTGCTTCTGATTCTACCTGAAGACCATGCATTAACTAAGGAGGTCTGGGTAAAGCTCACAGATAATTAGTTTACTATCTTCTCCATGTAAAGTAACATATCCTCTTACTGGAAGTTACAAAATTCTTGAGAAATCCATTCACGAGGCTAATGCAATGTCTCTAGACAGCTATTATTTTGCCGATGACTTAATTAGAACAAATATTAAGAATGCTCTCCAGGACATACCTGGTCCCTTTGCTCCCCCTTTTAAGATGCGTCCAAGTCTGAATATGATGGCTCGCTCGTATTCCTTTATAATCTGTAATAAATAGTTGGATGTCATGCAAAGGTTTCCAGAGGCCATGGGACCGATTCCAAACTATGTGTACGCTAGTCTAAGATGGTCTTAAGTCTCAAATGTAACATACATTACATTTCATTTCTATACTGACTGCTTTTGAGAATTTTAGCCTAAACTTTATTGTCAAAAAGCAAACAGCAAAAGGAACAATCAGGACAATATTCCACAAGAAATATTCTCCAGACTGTGGCACCATCTATCAACAGCTGAAGCAAAAGCACGTCATCTGGGCAGGACCACGCACTAGAAGCGGCCATCAGGAATATCCTGGCAACAACAAAACAAAGTGCAGTATATGTGACCCAGCAGAGATTTTTCCAGCTCTAATTCTGATGCAGTATATTAGCCAAAACAAAGCAGGAGTTATTTCCTCTGGTCTGGAAACTGAAAACATCAAGCTCAAAGAGATCACAGATGACACATTCTCTAAGAATCTGTCACATACAGCCACATTTATGTACATACTTATATATTTATATTTACATACTTCATATTTACACACATAGGGAAAGATCTCCTTAAAAAAAAACAAAACACAACACAAAAAAAAAACAAAAAAATGAAAACAAAACCAAACAAACCAGTCCTCCAAGAGTAATTATGTGTTCTTGCAATTATTCTGATCTTCCAAACTAGCTTATATACTCATGACAACTGGGTAGATGTAGTAAAGATATCAATGCAAAAATCGTTTTGACTAAACCCTGTAATCGCACTTTTCTTTTTGGTTAATGCACTGAAATGTTGGGGTCTGCTATATACTGTCTGTTATAGTTCAAGAAAGGATAGAGTTAGATTAATTTGTGTTTAAAACAAATAAATAAAATAGAGAACAGTAATAACCACTAGGAAGCATCTGCATTGCTTAAAGTTTTAACCCAACTTAGCAGTGAACAATTTTACCTTTACACACATCCAGATTGATATAGGAAATGTAATAACAGTGAAAAAAAGTGAAATGATCACCAGGATCCATCCACACAAACCAAGGCCAGTATCAGAGTCATCTGCAAGAAAAGAGCAGAAATTTTCAGATTTTTAAAACCAAGAGTGCCTGTTAAAGAAAGGGCCTACAACTGGGTATTTATGTTGAATATTCCTTGAGATAAGCCACYGTTAGCACTACTCCTCTGGCCAAACTCATTAGGTTTAGATCAGAAGTCAAATTAAAAGCCAAATTCTGCTTTCATTTTCATTAGTCTCTAGAAGTTGCATGAGATAGCTGAAGGCAGAATGCGGTCCAAGTAACATTTATGCAGAATTAAGTATGCTAACATTTAAGTATAGACTCTCAGGTGCCTCCCTCTTCCCCAGTTTTCTCTAGCAGAATGACCAATAGGCAGCAGTAGAAATCCTGTTCTTTTATTGTCTAAGGAAGTCAGAGCAACACTTGTTTAATGAGCGAAATGCAAATACCCCATGGCCTATCAACTCTAGTGACAGGACATTTAGAATTTAGTTTATGTTCCAGTTGTCATAGGTGCAGATCTAAGAAAATCACCATTCTGAGAACTGTTGTATCTAGGAAGTAGGATAAGATGCAGTGCAAGATTAGTTGGACATGAAATAAAGTCTCTGTAAAGCATTTCTTGGCCAAAGACTCCTTATGCTTAGAAAACAAACATGATAGTTCTCTRTCATGAAATGACACCAACTGAAGGTATTTCCAGAATCAGCAAATAACAAGAGCTAGTGGTTTCAAATACTACACAGCTAAAAAAAGCAACGCACCACGAGAAAACGCGGACGTGCTGGGAAGCATTCATAAAGCTATAGGAAGTTTCTTTTCCTGCCAGCTAAGACTCCTAACAGGCCACCAGGAGCCCATTGCCAAGTGGGGATATCCCAGGGTGAAATCGAGCACTCGCAACCTGATGGTTCCTACCATTCCTACCATGGAGATACTGAAATTCATCTTTCTCACTCCATCCTTTAAAAAGTCAAGTAGTACAAAATGCCAAGAAGCACCCGCAAAGCTTAGAAAAACACAATTCTCACATTTAGATGAAAAAATGTTGCTTCAGGACCACACTTCCCGATTTTGCTGACCTGTAAATACCCCCTTACAGTGCTGCAAATATGCAAACGTTATCCTAACTTGATCAATGCCACAAATACTTAAGGGACTGGAGGCTCGTTATCTAATGGACTGCACTCAGCAGCTTGCTTAGAAAGAAATTGCATTAAAGAATCTAGAAGTTTTAGTTTAGTTCTACCTGGAATTATATAATGAACTGTTTTCTGTATTCACCAAACACAACTACAATTCAATTTGTACAACAAAACTGGCCAGTTACAAGAAATAAGTCTCTGAGTCTCCACCCTAACAGTTATTTTAAGTAGAACCCAGTTCATTATAAAGCAAAATCTTGAAATTGAAAAATATCCATTGATTTTAACAACTCCAGATGCATGAGTAAGCATTTTATTGTGCTCACAATTGAACTCAGCATTAGCAGTGATGCCTTGGATAAAGAGGGAAGTGAGACAGATCAGTCATTAGATATCGCTAATCTTGAAAGTGAGTAACAGCAAATAATAGTATATACTTTGCAAATTTAGACCCACAGTATTCGACTAAAGTCACAGAAGTCAGCAAAATAACTGGGAACCAAAACTGAAGTTTCCAGTCCTCTTTTTTACTGATTGTGGGTCTTAGAGCTACTCCTAGCCTTTCAAGTAAGATGGAATATGGAGGTGGTGGAGAGTAAGTTTTTGTCTCACACAGTATCTTGAACTTTATGAAGTTACTCAAAGCTTCTGAAGCCAATTGGCTATCTTATCTATAATTTGTATCCCTGTCACATACCAGTATAATAACCCTCAACGACGTGTCAGATCATGCGTCATTTTAAAGTTCCTCTATGGAAAGTTACCTAAAGATGTTCCCCCACAGGTTTATTATTACATACTGAATATCCCAGATTAAAGGAGTCATTTCCAGGCCTTCTGTGAAAGTCAAGGATATGCATTACCTACACATATCGGTAATAAGCAGCTGTCAGCATAAGCAATATCTGTAAACTCATTAGTGAAGGGAACATTACCTTTCATTTAGCAAAAAGGTATTAGTCAGCCTAAAACCATAAAAAGTATTCACAATCTACACCGATAGGGAGGAAAAGTCTCCCTCTCTCTTTTACTTAAATACTTGTACTTTTATAAACCTAAAGGAGCTGAGGATCCTGCGTCAGTTCTACGCCACAGTTTAACATCAAGTCTCCACCACCAACCAACTACCTGCTCTTACCAGAACTACAGCATGGAAAAAAAATGATCCATTTGCTTCCCTGTTGAACATGAAGGTAGAAGTCACAACTCAAAAAATCTAAAATTTCAAGACTGAGTAAGCGCAGACTTTATTGAGCAACAATGACTGTCCCATCATGTGGTATATTTCACAATACAAAAAGCGAGAGAGATGCTGTCTCGTGAAAAACTATATGAAATACAAGAAACATGATTGGCATCTGTGGCATGAGGTTTCTTATTGCAATTTTTGAACATCTCATTCGTGGGACTTGGATAACTTCATCAATGGGCCATTCTTGCCAGATTTCTCAGTCAGGCTCTTGATACTGGACTCTAAATAGCTAGTTCAACAGCACTGAAATGAGACTGACAGAGATGGTGCAGGTATAACACAGCCTCAGATGCACATCTCGCAGATGATGCATATCCCTGCCCACCCAACGGGCTGAAAAAAAAGAAGATTTTACACCACACTAAGTGCTGGCTACAGCATACTGCCTCCCAGCCCTCCTTCACCCATCACATATGTGAACCTTTTAACAGAGACAAAACATATCTTTGTTTTTGGCAGGCAGTGTCAAAGAACAGCTCAAAGAGATATTCTTTTCACTAAGTCCCCATAAAACAACTAGAGAACTACTGAAAACAGACTTTCAGCATATTTTGTGATCCAGAGGCAAAGCAAGAATAAAAAGTTTGTCTTTTATTTCTCAGCTGCATCTGTAGCATTCAAGATTAGCCAAAGCGAACTAGAGTCAGAAATAAGGAAAAATGGTTTCATAGCGAGAGTTCTGCCTGGGAACACTAGAGAACTGGGTTTTGCTTCTCCCTAAGCCAGACTCCCCCTGTGACGTTTCTGATACCATTATATAATCAAACTCAAAAAGGAGAAGTGCAATTTACTCCTCCCAAAGAAAAAAAAAATACCAACAAACCCAAAACCTTGCTCATACAGCAGATGCATGATCATTAACAATAATTGCTGGGGATATATTTAAATATTAGTATACTGTAATGTATGCAGCTGCTGAAAAAGCAATGAGAAAAACAATGTAATGGCTTCAAAAAACAGACACCACCAAAAACTCAGATGATGTTAAAAACATACAGAGTACACTGCATTTTCTCCACTGCTATTGCTGTTGGGAGCTGTCCCTCGTTTTAAAGGCACTATGACTTGCAGAGACAAGGCCTAGAAAATATAATCATGAAAGAAAAAGACAAATCGATGATCGTATTACAGCTGTTATTATTAATCATGGAACTGTTATTAATCATAGGAATAATTTATATTAAGAAATAATATTCTTTAATGATGAAAACATTGACTCCGTTTCAACTATTCTCTGTTGGCCATGAAAAGATGCTCAAAGCCCCACTTATGCCAGAACAAGCCCAACTCCACTATCTCTAACTATTCCACTGGAATTTTCTTGTAAGTTAAAAACCAGACAAGCCCACAACTTGAATTTATAGCAGGCCATTGGTGTGCAAATCAAGGCAACCCATCAAAAATGCAAAAATTCTTGAGCAACTGTGCAACTTGAAGGCTTCTGCACTGTGGCACAATCGCTTCTTTAGCACTCCTGCTTAACTTTTCATGTGACCTTTATTATTTTTAAATACATATATATATTTAAAAAGAAAAATCCATTCATATTTCCTAGTTTATTTCCTTTCCTTGTCAGGAGACAATGTTTGTTTCATTACAAGATGGACCTCCACCCACCCGGTTCCTCCATCAACTCAGTCATCCTCTGTGGCATTGACTGCCATATGCACATGCAGCGATGTCAGATACATCAAGCATTTGGATCATTTCACATTAACAGACAAAGAGGATCCCTTCCGGTCTGGAGATCCAGCATTCACATARTTTTCTAACAACCAGACTAAAAAGAATGGGGAAAACACACCCTGGAACTCATTTAATTAATTAAAAGTCAAACTACTTACAAAATATGGGTGCTGCAGATTCACCCAATGCTTCCATTAACATTCAAAGTCCACGTTCTAGAAATGGTACATTCTTTTAGATATCTATACAATTTTTTTTTCCCTTCCTTAAAAGGTTTTAAAGCTTTACGTTTATTTCAAATAGAGTTCAGGGAATTGCAAAATATGGTATCATTCCAAGGGATTAAACACAGAGATACCAGGTATCGGCTAGGCCTCTGCTTAAAAGCAAAAACTGGTTCTAATCTCAAGCAATTCATAACTATCATCTTTTCTCTTAGAAACAGTGTTGAGTTTAGGATCTTTTGAGCAGATAGATATATGCAACTAGCTGTTGGAATAATATGCTAAAGGCAGTATATGTGGAACAAAATTAAATTTTTTCCATAACAGTAAGAGATTTTAAATTTGCAAAGAAATTATCAATTTCAGTCTGAAGAAGTACATTTGAACTAGCCATACCAATAGAGGAATATGAGCTATAAAAAATAGAAAGCCTAAAAATAAATCAAAGTTACTTGAAAATAAGTAGTATTAGTATTCTAATATTTTATTAAATACAAAAGTTTAACAACCTCTCTTCGCAACTTCAGCTATCATGAATAGCTATGATTTAAAAGAACTATTGACACAGAAGAGTTGCAAGGCTTAATTAAAAGTCAGTTGTGAAGCAGTTCTCCATGCTGCAGATGCTGATGAGGCACCAACAGCAGAAAGTCCATTTTTTTAACTTGCAGTAACTCCAGCTACTCAACTTTGGTTCTCTCTTGCTTGATTTTCTAAAGTGCCAAACACTCTGTCATATACCCCTACATCTTCAATTCAAACACTTGCGATATTCTTGCTCTTTTGTTATCAAGATATCAAAAATTCACACCTGGAATTTAATCAGAGGAATCTTATTTGTGGACAGTCTGCAATAGATTATGTACCTCTTTAAGAAATAAACCACAAGGAGAATGAATATTAAAAAAAAAAATTAATTGAATCAGCCTTTGATCCCTTTAAGGCTGACTGGAACAGTTATTGTTACTTTAGCAAGAAATTATCACTTGGATCATCAAACAGTATTAACAATTTATAATAAAAGTGCTGGAGGCTGAGATGGAAGGGGGAAGTTCTCATTACCGCTTGAGGTGTGGCATACACTTCGTAGGCGATTTATTTTCTTCTGCAAAGACTACACAATCTGAACAAGCCCATCACTGTCAAATAGCAAAAATGCACAAGACTCCTAGGTACCACCAGAGGAAGACCTTCCCCCACAACCGTGCAAACCGCCCACCAGATTTAAAACCAAACACATATGGGAGATCAACTGGACTGAATACAAGGCAAGCAATACTAGACAGAGATCTCCACTTTCATGCTGCTCGGTCAAATCCAGGATAGTCTGAGAATGATTAAAGGGTGTTACTCTACGACAGTTATTCAACTGTTTGCTAATTAGCAAACAATCAGGAATAAGGAATACTGCTTTCAGTGAGAACTAAATGTCTTTTCAGATGCTTCTCAAAGCATTTCACATGGGAAAGAGCCAAAATTATGTCTAATGCCGTTTACTCCGTAGATACTTTATTATGACAAAAATAATTGGTAGCCAGCTTTAGCCTCCAAAACAACACATCACACTAACTACAGAAGAAACAACCTCAGTAGCATGTAAAGTGAAAGGCTTGCTGAGTCCCAGGCAAGGTTAGCACCAGAGTGACCGCTGTTAGGTTTTAATAACTAACATACTTACAGAATGAAATGTAGATCCTCTCCAAGGATACAAGAACTAGCATGTGCCATTTGGCATGGGGCCCAAATAGATACACAGTTATTTATACAACAACTCAGAYGACCAAGCCAAAGCCTTTGTATGTAAAGCAATCTTATAAATACATTTCTTTCTCCAGTTGCAAATCACAAAACCATAAAATAAATAATCTCTTTTCTGCAGTCTGTTTCTGAACAACGCAGGTAACAGGAAAACGCTCCAGCTTCCAGGGGCAGAAACTGTTAGTTGTGTTATTTTAGTGCATCATCTCCAAAACATCCTGACCCAGGTTACACTCCCACCTACTAACTGGAAGGCCAAAACCCCCTAGAATAACGATACGAGGAAGTACAAATTAACTACTGCTTCATTGCCCCACTTGAAGAAATATAATGCACTTTTATCACTTGCTCCAGTCACACCTATCTAACGTTTTGCTCAGGTGAAAAGCACTAGCAGTGTAAACAGCCAGTCCCCAAATTTTTGTCCTCATTTAAGTGGTGCAGTGCCTCGGGGATTACTTCTGCTGACTCTGCTCTTAATTATTTGTTTAGCTTTCCCCTTAGTGACTCGAGTTACCGTATAGGAAAACAAAACACACACAAAAAAACCCCTCAAGTTACGCAATTGGGGCCAACTCTCAGCGATGCTCCTCTACCTTCCCGTGCGCCAGTTCTGAAGAGATGCGAAGCGGAGAACTGCGGCACTGTTGAGCAGCACCCTATGCCGGGCTCCGTCCCGCCGCGGGCGGGCTCAGCGCCGCCGTCAGCCGGGGGAGCCGCGGAACGGCGGGGGGGCCCGGCCTGCGCTGGGGCCCCGGAGGGGGCCGCTCCGGGGAGGGCGGCGGCCTCGGCAAGGCCCGCGGAGCTGCTGGGGGCTGAGGAAAGCGGGAGGCTGCCCGGGAGGGGAGGCGGAACCGCTCCTCGCTCTTTCCGCGGGATTAACTTTGGTGATGGATCTGCAAACTTTCCTCAGCGACTGAATAAAATAATAATTAAAACCGAAACAGAAAACCGGAGAGCGACAGGAAGGCGCCCCGGGCTCGGAGCCGGCGGGGAGCGACCGGCTGAAGGGCCGTGCCCCCGCTGCCCCTTGGGGACAGCCCCCGCTCCCTCCTACCGTGGTTACCTCGCGCCCGCCGGGCCTTAGGTGCCATCCCCGCTTCGTGGTCTGCCATGGCCGCTGCCGCCGTCCCCTCCGAGCTGCCTCCGCCGAGCCCCAGCCGCCCAGAGCCCCGCGCTCCCGCCCCGCCCCGCCCTGCCCCGCGGGGCGGCCGCCGCGAGGGTGGGGCCGCGGCGGGTTGCGCGCTGCGTGCCCGCCCTCCCGCTCAGCGCCTCCCGCTGCCACCTGAGGAGACTAGGCGGCCTGAGGGGATGTCGAGGGGGCGGCCGTGGCGGTGGTCACCCGCCCCTCAGCGACAGGGCTCGGGTAGCAAGGGACGGGCAGCAGCTGGAAGACGGCCGCGGGAAGCAGGCAGGGAAGGGGCGTTAGTGAAGGCAAACGTGTTGGGCCGTCGGAGCGCTGCCCAGAGCGGTGTCTGGAGCGGGGCGGGAGGAGGGGAGCGGGAACCGCAGCGTGAGGAAGCAGGGGAAGGCGCGGGAATGAGAGCAGAGCGGGTCAGGCGGGCGGCGGAACGCCTGAGGTAAGCAGGCTCCGGTCAGCCCCTCGCCTGGGGAGCGGCGAGGAGAGTTCGAGCTGCGGCCTGGCCTCACGCATAGTTTAACGTACAGATGAAAGTTGATGGTTTTTAATGATTGAGGTATGGTCTCACATAAAAGAATGAATAAGGAGCAGCTTTCAAACTGATAAGATTTACCTTTTAACCACTCCATTTGAGGAGTAATATGCTAATGCATGCCATATTTCTTTCTGTGATCATGTTGAAGTATCTGTCCAAAGTGGGAAGGGAATTAAAACAATCCTGAAAGAAAAAGCTGCTTTTCAAAAATTCACCTCAAGTTTCAGGTATTACTGCTTTTCTTCCTGACCTATTGTAGGACACCGATGGAGAGTTTGGACCTTTCATCCCGTTTTGAAGATGCCAAAGTTGTGATCTCTGCTGCTTTTCTACAAGGGTCATCCCACAGAAACAAGGTGTGTGTAGAAACACATCATTACGCATACAGTCATTAGATAGCAGGTGCCATAAAGATTGTCACATTCGAAAAAAGTTCCAAGGTTGAGTTCTATATTAGGCTGAATTAGGAAGATTATAGATGATTCATGGCTATTCTTTAACCTTTATTCATGTATGGGATGATGGTAATTAACRGGCAGGGAGGGGCATGTGCAAACTCATATTTATCATATTGCATTGCTGTAGTGATAATGTGTAATTGCTAGCTTCTTTGTAAAATGCATAGCAACCTATGAACGAAAAACGGTATTAGACTACTAGAATACACAAATTTATATTAAGTGTTGATATTTTTCTGTGGTTAGACAACTCCTTGGAGGTAGCCTGAAAGGTAGACTAAAGACTAAATCTGTCTCAAGATCCCTGAGTGCTTACGACCCTTTAAAATTCCCTTCTGTCCTTTATCTTTACTTAGATGCTTGTGGACAGTTGCTATTAATGCATTTATGAGTGCTGACACCTGCTGTTCTGATATTAGTGTTTCCTCAATATTTTTGTTTTGTTCTATTGTCTACAATTTTGTGTGAGTTTACCTATACTCTTGCAAAATTAATCTAAACAACTTTGTAGGCTATGTCATTCTTTATCCATTGAGTAGGTACAGTGAATAAACCACTATGGATGAAAGTGGTTCCACCAGCAGAAGTTTTACTGACCTGCTAAAATGTCTAACCATGAGCAGTGCAATTGCAAGCTAATGTTTAAGGTGATTTGACTGAGATGCTTCTCTGAAATTCATCATGTCTTTCCATTTCCCTACCATGCAAACCATCCATAAGATGGAAGAAAACGCTAAAATGTCCAAAACTGCTGTGTATATTTAACAGGTAGGGCGATTCTTTGAAATACGTAGAAGGAAGAGAGAACCTTTGAGCTGTCCAAATGAGAACTGATAAAGAATCATTCTTATGTAGGCTCAAGTTGTCATCTCCGTACAGCTCTCAAATACTATGAAGCAGCTTGCAATGCGATATGATATTTGACCATGAGTAGTAAATATCATGACGTTATAATTAAATTAGAAGTAATGGGATTCCATGAGCTGGTGTCTCATTGTGTGAAAACAGTTCAGCCCTCATCCAAAGAGGCCAGATCCGAGGACAACAATATCACCCAGTTCTTTGCCTTGTTACTTTGATAATGAATTACTAAGTGCCTTGTGGGATATAGTCTTTTCATTGTTAGTATAGCTAAGGAAACATTCACAATATTTCTTTTATATAAACGGTTGAAAAGTCGTCAGCTCAAAAATTTTGGTGACTATCAATCTGGACTTTTTTGATCCTGTTCCTCATATTGTAGAGGTCCTTCCTGTGTCATGTAAAAATGTGGTTAAAATTTGTCATTAAAAAAATCTCATAAAATAGTATGTAAGATCGCATGTATGTTAACAGCAGAGCTGAGCCACATTTTCTTGTCTTCCTTTTTAAAACAAAAGCAATGCATTTAGAATAAGCATCTAAGAAGTAGGAGAAGACGTCTATGACCCAGTTACCATAAACATAACAAAGATATGTATGTATTCCCATCCTTTAATGGAAGAGGTCAAAGGATGGAGATGATTAGATATGAAAGCAGCATCACATTTAACTGTCCATGGGAGCACCTTGTAGGGATAATAACATATACAGTAATCGGATGCATGGTCTTGTTGAAGCAGGGGATGCCACGATGCAAACAGGTGGCTGGTCAGAGTACACATTGCACAATTTTGATTAGAACACATTTACACTAGAATGGAACATAACACAGTAGAATACATGGTATTGAAGCTCATAATATGATAAGGAAGTTGAGAGTGTCTGCAGTTTTATCTTTCTTTTTTGCTGACCTTAGGGTCTTCTGGCACATAGACTGCTTAGAGTGTCTCAACATTGATTAAGAAGGAAGGAAGGATGTGCTTGAAATGGGAGGAACAGGTTCTGTGAAAACAGCGTAGATAAGCTATGATGAACCCTTGTCACTCATAGCAAATTTGGCACTAGAAAAATCTAAGCTGGTGCCAATAATAAGATAAGTCCTTTTAAAATTAATATGAATTGAGCATTAAGAAATGTACCGCATTGGTTTACCTTATTTCAGCAAAGAAGAGGAAGCACCTATTCATTTGCCCTGTCATTAAAGTAAAAAATATGCAATTAAGACCTTTATCCTTCATGAAGCTGGCAACCTTACTTCATCTAAAGCTGTAATATCTCAGCAACACGTTGTGTGCTTATGTACAAATTTATGTTGGCATTTTGCTCAAAGAAGAGAAAGCCTTCTATCTAATTTTAGATAGGCCCTCATTCCATTTATTTTGCTGTCTTTGGGTGTTTGCCAGTAGGGTTGGAAAAACCCCAGGGCGGTGGTGGGCAGTGATACTTCTCTTCTGTGGGTTATTGCTGCCATCTACTGTTGTCTGTTGTGCTCTTCACACAGGTAATTTTGTGAAAATTCCCACTAGCGTGGGGAGTCCCCTCTCCTTTCCTTTCAACTGTGTGAACTGAGTGATGTTATCATGTTATTTAATACAATTTTAGTTTTTCCTTAAATGCTGAAGTTAAGAAAAGCATCAGGATTGATAACAGGTAGCTGTAGTAACTCAGAAGTCCTTTACCACACAGCAGTGAGATGTCTCAAGGGATCTGAGTTAAAAAGTTAAATCAGATGCATTCTGCAGGCTGTGAAGGCTCCTGAAATACTAAAAGACTAAGTATGAAAAGAGAAAAATGAAAAACGTAACCTTTACTAAATAATAGTATCTGTATGTCTTCTCATTCTAATTTTTGTTTCAGTAAATAAAGGAATTAAAGAATTTTATTTTTGTCTGGCTAGAAGACAACAGTGGACTTGAAAATTGATTTATTAATCTCTAGGCCTTATAAAGAGAAAAATTTCATTGGATTTTGCCTTTATCATTTACATAAGTCAGTTTGATTTCAAGTATGGAAGTTCCTGTCAACAATAACTCCTCCGCATTACTCTGTAGTAAAGCCTGTGTTTATTTAATCTTTCCTTGAATTTTAATGTGTCTGGTAGACAGTTAATTAGAAAAAGCATTTGGGTGAGGTGTGTCAGCCTTGGAAACACCTGCTCTATTTCTTGTCTGGGCAGTAGCTGCAGCTTTCTTTTATCTCTCAAAAGGGAAATAGTCTACAATCAGTATATTTATTTACCATATGTTGTTCATCAGTGTGTGATTTTTTTTTTTCTTAAGTAGAAAAAACTGAGAGCAGTGTACAAAGCTACCATTAGATGTCAGCATGATATTAGCCACAAAGACTACCAATGACAGTCTTGTTTGAAGCACGTATTAAGTATATTGATTTTTGTCACCTCAGTCTTTGTTTTAAAACCCTCTTATAGTAAAGTAAGTTGTAGTCCATAATGATTATGGAATAATATCAAAGGCTATTCCTGAAACTGTCTTTGATTCTTACCTTAAAAAGCTGCTGGACGTGGAACGTTTAGCTTCTGAATCCCGTTTGGAGCTGCTCTTACTATACTAAATTTTATGTGAAACTTCAGTTATACGCGTGCTCTTCTAAGCTCATAAAGTGTTATGTGTTGTCAGCTTCCCACAGGGATTATACGTGACAATTTGGTAACGAGGTGTGTTATTGTGCTTTATTTTATTGTGTTTTTCCCAGTTTACAATAAATTTTAAGGGACTCTTACAAACATTGTTTTCCATTGCTGTTTGCCATTCAGAGTTTTTAAGGGTGAACTTAACTTTAAGTATGTTAGGACATCTACCATATTCTTACTATGTATGTGTTTAAATATTTTGTTGAATTTTCAATTGGAGCTAGGTCTCTGGAGAACTGTTTTACTTAACATTATACATTTGCAGTAGGTCTGTCTACATATATTTTAGTTTTATTCTGAAGAACACTGCTTTGAATCAGTTTCTCCTAAAACGTCTAAAACTAATCAAAAGCAGAATGCTAGTTCAACAAACTTTTCCCATGTTATAAAAGTCTGCATTTCATTTAGTTGCCTATTTTTATATCATGGGATTATTTGTTTTCAGTGGAAATAGAAGATGTATATGTTGGAATCAATAATCCCAAAATAGGAATGTTTTAAAATCGGGTTTCTTTAAACAGAATAATTTCTCCCACATTAAAAGATACATTGTTTAAAATATCTTTGAGTCTGGGAGGTTCATTATTTTTATGTTGTTTACACTCACAGAATACATATAAAAGACCAGTGAGAGCAAAGCTTGTCCTGAGGGAAGACTGAGTCCTTGTGATTGGTGTGCATGTATTGTAACAGGAAAGAATTGGGGGTCTACAGCAGTCTGTCTCTCCAGTCAGTTGCTCCTGCTGGGGACATTTGAGCTTTGAATCAAATTAGTATATAAGATAGTATGTTTGGGGTTTTTTTTCTGACCTAGCATGCTTTCATTACTAAAAATATAAAGAAAATCTGGTTAAATTTTCAGCAAATTATTTTACTGCCAAAATATCCTGGAGCATTACATGTATTTTGGAAATCTAGCAAATACTACAAAACTAACTCCTTTAAATTCTTGCATACATCCTGTTAACGGATATTTGGGTCCACAAATACAAATCAAGGTCAAATTAAACTGTCTTTGCTGATGATATTTGCCTACAGAGAATATCTTGGAAAGAATTCTTTTTTTCTGAAGTATTTCTTACGGTTCAGAGAGGTAGAGGACTGAGTTTTCATGACTTGTTAGCAGTCTAAGATCTCCTGTCATGGCCCTGGAGCCAGGTTAGGGCGATCTGTTGCTCCTCACACCACACTCCTCTCATCCTTTGGCTGGCTGCTGTGGGGAGAGGGATGTAGGAACCAGCTTTGTTGGCATTGTGTTGAACTTCCCCTTCAGAAGGAACTGTCAGAAAAAAGAAAAAAAAAAAAGGCGGGTGGGGGGGGAAAAGGAATGTAACAGTTGCAAATTTCCCAGTGCTCTCAGATAAGTTTCTTGTGAAACCTTTTCCCTATTCCCACTGCCACTTCATATGCTGGTCATGTGTGCAAAGGTTTTACTTGTCATTTCTGGTCTTACCCAGAATTCATCTGGCCAGCCAGTGCTCTTTTTGATTTTTCAATATAATGATTTCTTTGCTTCTGTAGGTTTGGCAAAAGAGAAAATTTGTGTTTAACAAAACAGAAAAAGCCTTGGGTAATAAAAAAAAAAAAAAAGTAGACCTACTAGAACAAGTCAAAGTCATCAAGGTGCCTTAAAGCAGCAATGGAATGTCACTTTACTATTCAAGAAACCCAGTCTCAGAAGAAATCCTCCTGTAATATGTCACTGAAATTACAAGTTTGTCTCACACTTAGATAGCCTGGAGGTTTTAGCACTTGTAACTACTGCATCCCTAGAATTTAGGAGCAGAACTGCATTCCAAGACACTGGCATGCTTGAAAGAGTTAGTTGCAGAATAAGAGATTATATTACTGAAAAAAAAATAGATATTAAAGTGCTGCACATTTCACTCCATTAGTGTATTTAATAGTTCTATATTTTAAAATAGAATAACTGTGTAAGACACTGAAAGCGCTTCAGGACAAACAGTGTAATCTAAATCTGATGACAAAAGTAACGAAGCCTCTGAGGACGTTTTCTGTTGCAAACACATTTCTGGCAGCAGTGATTCAACTATATTGGATTCATAAAAGAACTAAAGGAAACTTTAAGAAAATAAAGACAAACGTTTGTATTACTTCACTTGTTATTCACAACAAAATTGACTCTGAGCCGGGGGTCAGTGGCAGTAGAGTCTGGCGAGTGGTATTAGTCACGTTAATAGACTGCAAAACAGTGCACACGGTGATACTTATTTTCCGTACTCACACAACCCTCACCACTTACACAAAGGGAAAGTGGCAGGTCAATTGTAGAGAACATAAACATTATCACGGACACTATTTCTAAGCCTGTCGCCTATCGGAAGGTGGTCTGTGAAATGATTGTAAATCATCCATGGATCATCCAAATACCCAGGGATATGCAAAATGGGAGAAATATTTATGAGCCAAAACAAGGATTTCATAATATTTGTGTGCTTTTGTAGAAGGAAGCATCTGTGGCAACAGCATGCAAAATGGAGTTTTTGAAAGGTTAGGTAATCCTTGGGTTTAAAGTACAGATTGGTTTTATACCTTTTGTAAACACAGCATCATTCTTTGTTTATAAATATTATAAATATATTTTTATACAGAATATGCTTGTGTCAGAATGTTCATGAAATGTCCCAGACCTGTGTTCATCATTTGCATGGCATTGTTTTTTCCATAGTCAGGGGTTCATATGAGGCTCAAATATCTATAACAACCTTTGACAGGAGATTTTAAGTGCAAATGGGACTTGACTGACACTCAGAGATTTTACTAGATTACCAAAAAATATTATTTTCCCTGTTGTTCCCCTGTCCCTGGCAGCTGTTGTTCTTCTCTTGCCTTTTTCTTTTCTTTTATCAGTCTGTTTCATTCAGTGAGGCAGATCTATGCCTCAGATTCATATTGCAATTAGAAATAGTCATACAAGTTTCCACAAATAAAAGCTTGTATCTCACTAGAACAATGACGACATAGTTCAGATACTATCCTTAGACTTTGGGGAGCATTAATTCTGATGTGACAGGCTATGTGCGGGTGACTGAAATCACTGCCCCTCATTCCCTTTCTTTACTACTTTTCCACCTCAGAGATGCACGGTAATGATAAAGTTGAAAGCGAGACACTCCATATAACAGTGACATGGTTCAACTGTGTCTAGCTGTACTTCCTTTATTTAATGTAAGCACAAAAGACTGGAAGAGCACTCAATAATGAAAGAGCTAATTGGTGTTTTTGAAAATCTAGCATTAAGTAAAGCTGAAAGTTTATGAACACGTTTGATAGAGAAACCAAGAGACCCATGATGTGTTTCTATGGAAACTACAGTTTAAGGTTTTATCTGATGAGATTCTAAGAAGAGTACAGTCTGCCTCTTTTTTCTGATTTAGGTAGGCAGAGGATAAATACAGCAAAATCAGTATTGCAAAGTGATCTTTGGAAAGATAGTTAATGAAGTGCTTCAGGATGAAAACTGCTGTATAAATGTAAGGTGATATTTCTGTCTTAATCATTGCCTTTAATGATGAGATTTTTAGGACAGATTGCTGGTGAGAAGCTGCAGCCCAGCAGTCAACGTATTGGTACGTGTTTCCATTCAGCTGTTGCTGTTGTTGAAATATTTAATTTTTTGTACTTAGTCTGAATATGAGAGCATTAACATCTTGCGTAGAGTTGGTCACAGGTTGTGGAAATTTCCTGTGCACGCTTCTGGTGATTTCATGTCCTGACCCATCACATTTCTGCTTTCCCCATTCTGCTGGTAAATGTCTACCCTGACCTCCTGAGCCACGTTACTTCAGTCCCAGATTCCCACACAGCTCTGCCAGTGGCCTCCTGGCAGTCTGCAGAGCTGACCTCTGGTTATGCTATGCTGAACTGTCCTTTGTACAAATACTGTGATATGGACTGTAGTGCAACGACGACAAGGCTGAGACTGTACAATTTATTTATCGTATCATAAGTGAAACATGCTGGTCAGAGATGAAAGCTATGATTCACTAAGCCGTTGTGCTATTTCTGTCCATGCTTTTATGCTCTTTGATTTCACTTTCTTGATCAACAAAGATCAGTTCACAGCCTTAGAAATCATTATGTACAATCTGTTCATCTCCACTTTCTACCAGATCTTTCATTAGTTCACAACAGATACTGATCCTCACTTAATCAAGTTTCTGTTCAGAAGTCAGTGGCACTTTGTGCTAGCTGTGATTAATTCCTTCACAATTCCATGGGCCATACAAATAGCTTCATTATGAAAATAGCATATTGTCATGTTTAGAATTGGTTGAGGCATTGTCATCTTTGACTGTCTTCTAATATTGACTGTCAGAGCAAATGAAATAACATATGTATTTTTACTTCTACTCTAATGAGGAAAAATACTGAATTAAGGCTATCTAAATAGTAATAAAAGCTGTCTCTCTTCTCTCACGCAAAAGGAATCATACCCTTCTGCACGGTGATGGTTTCTTACAAAGCAACAGATGGCTCTAGCAGCCAAGAACAAAAGCCCCGGGACTTGACTCTCACCTTTTATATGTGTTGCACCTCCTGTATGTATTGTAAAATCTCAGTACAGCTAAGGTGTTTGTAGAGATTATAGTAGTGGGATAAATGCTTTTGGAATACAGTGTAGGTATGCAGAAAATAGCCTCTTTTACTGTATTTCTCTTGTATAGATGTGAGTAAATTATTAAACAACCTGACCCAAAATGTAAAAGAAACCTTTTTTAAAAAAAGCATAAATTAACTTACACTTTTATTTCAGTCTCAAATTAAAAGAAGAAATAAGAACATATTACACAAAAAAAAATTATGTTTGTCTATAAGCGAAAGGAATACTTGGAATTTTAGAAGAACTCTTCTTGAGATTTGAAGACCATTGTTACAAATCTGGAATGATGTGGATAGTTTTGGAAGGCACTTTAAAAGCCTGTGTGTCTGTGATTTGTCATTTGTTTTTTACTGAGATAATTAAAGGCACTATTGTACCCATATTCCAGTTCAGGAACTACTTGGACTGTTTTACACTAAGTATAGATTCTCTTCTGAATTGGTGCTTTAAATCTAAGAGTAATATGGAAAACAATAGAAATTTGTTTCCAATTTAAGGAATTTTCTTTCTTCCCACCTCCTCAGAAAACTCAGAGGTACCTGCAGTATCTTTCCTCTTGCTTTGTCTCTTCATCTTTTATTGAACTGTTTCACATGTTTGCTGCTACTTTCCTTTGGGGGATGCATGAAATACTGTTTCACAAGTATAATGTGGAAAATAATGTAGAGAGCACTGTTTCCAACAGCAGCTACCAAGCAACCCTAAAGTTCAGGATTTTTCATTCTGACACAACTTCTTGATATTGGAAATGAAATATTTCTGCTTTGACTAGTCTGATTTGTTACTTTAAATTGATTGAGTAGAGTACACCAGGTGTTTGGAGCTCTAGCACAAAATAAAAGGAGTAATTAATATGAGTTTAGATAATTTTAAAGATAGTGATAGTGGCTTAATGGGAGAAAAATTTACTGTCTCCATTGTACAAAATCAAACAGAAATAGGCTGGTGCCAGCAGTTAAACAATGTAAAATAATGACATCGCATTAGCTCTATGATACTGTTTAAGGTAATTGACTGAAATTATCCCAATGACATATTCACAGTTCAAAAGAAAAAAATGAACCCACAAGTATCACGCATTTCTCGCCTTCGTAATTCCACTCTCATTTCACTTCGTATGCATTCTCCCCAGAATTTGAGGAGGAAATCCAGTGCAAGATTCTAGAAAGCTAAATTGCTGGCAGAGGGCTTGAAAAGGATTAATTACCACCATGCCAAGTTAGAAGAGATTTTTTTTTTCTTTCCCTGATTTATAATCTGATCGCAGAGACAGAGAGCTTAATCAGTACAGCATCCTATACATTTGTGAAGATACTGAGGACCTCAAGTAACTCTTGGGAAAGAAGAAAGCAAAGAGCTAAACTAGAAAGTATACATGTGCATTGAAATCTGACCTAGTTAGATCACTGACAGTCCCAAAGATTTTTGTATTCTTCCACCCTCCTTTTCTCTCTGTGTCCTGTATCTTAAAAGGAACTGTACAAGCTCATGAACGTTCGTTCATCTTTCCAGAGTTTGTCTGCTAAATCTTTCTCTGCAATTAGCATCCTTGACATGTTAAGACAGAGGGAGAAATCTATCGCGTGAGGCAGTTGCTTTTCAAAAGTAAGCTCAATTACTTCTGCCAAATCAGTTAAAAAATTCAATAGACCAGTAGTGGGGATCATGAGTTATTTCATGGGAACTGGAGGAGGCATGAAGGCAAATGTAAAGGAGCAGCAAACAGTAGAATGGCTGGTTGAGGCGTAGTGAGATGTTTCATTAATGTACAAAGAGAAACAAACCTCCTTAATCCAGCTTTATCTAGGCTACATGAGGATACATCCTGTATCACAGGATGCAAGTCTGTTGATAGAAGATGAGCAGGATGACTGACATTTGTAGGAAATAGACCCTTTTTTTTAATGAGAATTTTGAAACTAGTCAGTAAGGGCTTTTTCTTTCTTGCAGTTCCATGTGCTTTTTAGCCCTGCTGTGAAAGAGGAGCCAGTGACAGATTGCTTGGGGGAAAAAAAAGGAGGGATTCCTAAAAGTCATTAAAATGCTGTGGCTCATTCCAGCATTTAAATAGTCATTGCAGCAAATTTAAATGACTTTAAGCAAGAGGAAATTCTTCTCTGGATAATTATCTTTGACCTCATAACTTGGTAGGATAGAAAAGGGAGTGGATGCTTCTAGGCAAAAGATGAGATACAAAATGAAAAGCCTCCCTCAAACTACTGCAGAGTTGTGACAGTCCAAAGGTGGCTGAAGATACCAGTACCTGTTCATTTTACAGCTTAGTCTGAAATGGGGAAAGGAGGAGAATGTGCCCATCTGTCATGGTGGCAGCAATTTCTTCCCACCCAGGCTCGCCAGCAAGGTACAGACAAGGCAATGGGACAATGTCCTTTTCAGTCAGGGAGTAGTGCTTTTTGCTTTGTTCATTATGCAACATGTTCTGGGATTTCTGCTGCTGAGTGAAATCTACATCCCCAGAGAGGTCAGCTTTATTATGCCCATTTTACAGGTGGTTAAAGAAGGAATTTACATTGATTTCAGACATGTACTACAAATTACTAACAAGGTTGTATTAAGCATAGGGTCACCGATTTGACCATCACCCATGCTTTACACCTAGCAGCTCAGACTCTCTGCCTTGTGATGGAAGGTCTAGTTCCTTAGCATCTAAATCTTCTGTGTTTACCTACATATATTTTAGAAATTGTATCCACACTATGAATATGGTTAACTACAAGTCCTGACTGAGCTGAAATGGTGACAGTAATTCCAAATATATTATGTGCAGTATTATATAGTAGAACAGGAGAGTTACAACAAAATGTTTACCCCATAGGGTCAGCAATAACATTATTTAGAAAGAAAATAGAAATAATTAAACCATTATGGCCTCTGACTATCCAACTTGGTTGACAAGGTCTAGTTGGTTAGAAGGTTAGATAAATTTGATGACTATGTTTAAATTACTAGATATGATGATAAACTTTTTAAGAGGATATTGATGTATTTAGTAAATCGCTCTGATAAAGCACTGCTTCTAGAAGCTTTTACTCAAGCTTTCTTTAGAGCTGTCAAGACGGCTCTTCAGTCAATGACTTTTATTGCTTGCCTCTATGCAATGTTTGTTGAGCAGCTGATTATCTGGTAATAGAACAGTTTCTGGTATGCTATGTGAAAGAAATATTTTACTTTTATTTCTACTGCTTCAGCAGGATGATTTCGTATCGAGTACATCTGTTCTTATTAGTCATAGCTAAAGTAACATGAGGGAGCCCCAAGAAGGTATATAGATTTTGTTTTGAAGTTTTATGACAGATATATTGCTTTATGACTTCCCACTGGCCTGATTTTTGCCATATTTTGAAACGCGGGAAGCGTTTTTTAGGATTATTACTGTTAATTATTTTACTTAAAGTAACGAGATGCTTTCTTTCATTTACAATATAAGAGAAAAGTTTGATATATATATAAAACAGAATAATCTGACTTCAGTGCTATTTTGGTATCTCATTTATTTTTATTTTTTAGTTGAACTAGATGAATTAGAAGCAATTATTTTGTGTATAATATGCAGTGCAGATGTTCTTGAAACGTGCCTGTTTTTCTGTGTATGGTCTCTTTCCTTGCATTTAACTCACGTTAGTTTCCATATACTGGGCAGGGCCTGATTTTAGGAGGAAATCTCTAGGGAACACCACAGGCCAGGAGGGAATGGTGCTGTGATTTCAATAACTGCAAGTGTTTACTGGTAGTCAATATAGAACCACAGTTAAAAAAATCACAGTGGAAGCATAAAACAATCCCTGACATCTTACRCTCCATTCAAGATCCTGTGACATCTCCTTCAAAACCGTTGGCCTTTGTCTTGTCCGAATTCTAGTCATGAATAGTTTCACTGTGCCTCACTAAATTATCTTGCTGTGTCAAAGGATTGATCTGTCTGTACTCTTGGTAGGAGTATGACTGTCAGCCACATGCCTGTGACCATATCACAGGACCTTGAGTTAATAATGAGATATACTAAATGAATATGGCTAATAGGGGCAGTAGAGCCCTCTTAATCCATCCTGGTTTATCTGTGCCTCACGTCCCTTGGATATAGTGATTTTACTACATGCATTGTTACTACTTGCTAAGCAGTTGCTGCAATGCGCCCCAGTGGTGGATGAAATTATTCCACTATCGCTCATATGTTGCATTAAATCTGCAAAATACTGTTGAGTTCTCTGGATGACAGTGTGTTACTACATCATGTTGTATATTTACTTTAATATGTATATACCTACTGGAATGGTGGTGTGATTAGCAGTATGGCATATGACCAGCTCGCTGCTTCTCTCCCTGGCTGGATCTGTGCTGTACACAGAAAACTACATACTCCTAGCAAAAGTCCATTAAGTTGCTAATTGTTTGGCCCTTACTGATATTCCGCCTATTTTTGTTCTGTTTTGATGCCTTGTATCTAGGGAGTGGACATTGGTATGAATGTCTCTTCTTATACAGCAGCTGAAAATGCATTTCCTTCAAAGCCTGCAATCCATTTCCTAAATGACTATTTTTGTTCAATTTGCAAAAGACTAGAGGTCTTGTTCCTTATTAAGTTGTTAGTAAAGCTCCCTCTGACTTTGGTTAGAATGGAATCAACATGGACAATGGGTGAAATACCACTGCTTGCCTCTCCTTTGATCTAAAGGACCATGTCTTAATGGGTTGCAAGCTTTCTCAGCTGAAGTCATCTTGCATTTGGAAGGGATTTATGTTTCTATTTCTTGCTCTGTGGATTTCTTCTTTGACTTTCTCGTGGAGGTTTAAAATACACTGGAAGTGGCTGAACAGTCCGTCCACAGAGATGCCTGTTACACTGAAGTAATTAAAGTTGTGCCAGTGTTTCCACTATAAAATGCATTTCTCCAAGTTTTATTACTCAGCTTCAGTAGTTTGTTCTGGTAAACAAGATGTACACTCAGACACAAATTGTTTTGAAACGTGTTTTAAATGTCCATTTGCAAATTTTTGAGCTATAACACAACTGGGGAGAGACCTGAGCAGTTAGCTGACTTTTGGCTTTCATAAATCACAGAGAAATGTATTATTTTTCTTAGTGAAATGGTGCAACTTGTACCTAATGAGCCTCACTGCTAGAGGGGATGTTAGGCTTAATATTTGTTTCTACTGTGATTGCAGAGAAACATAAAAATGAGAAACATTTCAGTTTCAGCCTTTGTGCCTTTGTGCCTCTCCAAGCAATATGCATACTAGGGCGTACTTTACAGTACCTTATGAGTTTCTTTCCCCGTAACATACTCAAAATCAGTGTTCGATACACGTTTTCCAGTTCAGATTTTGCAGCTGATATTTTTTGCTTTGCTGATGGTGTATCACGTATGTGCAATCAAATTTTCAACTACTTCCTTTGAGCAATCTGCAGGTCTAACAATCCTCACCCAGGATGAAAGGTGCCAAATTCCTAGTCAGTAAAGTACTCACAAGCAATGTGTTCATACTGCTATAAGAAGCTGTCTTGGCTCTGGGCACTTCTGCAGTGAGGTGTTTTGCCCAGTTCTCTTTGGCCAGGAGTGAGAGCAGTTCCTGTTCAGCATTGGCTACACACATCTGTGCTCAAAATTGTACTGGTAGTCTCCCTGTATCGTTTTTCAAGTACTCTTGCCTATGAGAAGAAATTACTGTGTACTTATTCCTTCTTTGCTGAAGAGTCCCCCAACAGTTTGGTTCCTGCCTCTGCACATTCATGCATTCAACTTTTACTATTATGCATAGGTTAAAAATTATATCTAGGCTTAGTTAGCTATGGGGCATGGGACCAGCTGATTAGAAGTTAGACAAATATGATATCATTTTCAATCATGTCCATGTGCCATTTACACATGGAGATTTCAGCTTTTCAGTAGTCATTTTCACTAAGCATAAAATATAAGCTCCGTGTTTGCATCTGCCATTCGGTAGTTCCGATGTTCAGTTTTTCATTACTCACATGTTGTAAGACAAGGTCTTCACCTACAGCACTGGTAATCTGCTGTTCCCCAGGGCTGTATGACACACTTTCACGTGAATTTCCCACATTCCATTCAACAACACTAGCTCCTCAGAAACTGGCGTTGGTTTTGGCTGTAGCGACAGTAAGTGGATTCCTCCTCTGATGAACGTTCAGTGATCTGTAGATCAAGAAGAAAATTGAGGTAAAAGGCAAGTGCAAAACACATCAACAGGAGAAGGAATCAAAGCATGGAGGAGAACACTAACCTAAACTTTCATGGATGATAGAAAAGAGGGAGAAGAGATTTCAGTCTACTGTATACACACATATATAGCTTTGGTGTGATATGCTATAGTTCGCTAATTTGAAGGTTTGTGATCTCTTTTTTGTACTTGTGCTATTTCTACTGTACCCAGTGATTTGAAAAGAAGAAAGTCAGGAACGGCTATCAATTAGAGCTTGTCAAAATGGAAGAATAACTGTTTGCATAAACCAGATCACAGAAAGGATGCAGTTGAAAATATCTGTTAAAAAACAATTATTGTTTTCAGCTGTTATTTTGGTGTTCCAGATCCTAGCAACCCATGAGCCAAGTGTACTGGCGCAGTGGATGAGATAGTGACCTGTAGCATGGAGTGGGGAAAAAAAGGCCCAAGAATGGAGAACTCTGGAGCAGATGGCAGCTTCAGAGTTGGTATGTTATGCATTGTCTGTGTTTTGAAAGCTGGCACAGGCCTGCAGTAAGTACTTCTGAAAGTCTCAATATTACTATAGAGTAAAATACATTACTTATTCTGATATACAGGAATTATTTCCTTTACTTCCTGTAGAGCACACTATATTAATTCTCTCTTGATACATTTTTTCTATTGGGCTATTGCCAATGCTACCAGGAAGAGACATGAGCTACCATCTCTGTTTTACAGTTATTCAGTTTTCCTTTCCTTAAGGGTAAATACCATCTTCATAAGAGAAGAAGAAAGTTTAATACAGGCACTTCAAAGTAGAACTATACAAATAATTGAATATGCGTTCAAACTAAAAAATGTTCCAAAAAAGCCAACTTCTATTTTTTGCTGAGAAACAAAAAGGTGGATTGAAGGAAACACATATTGGTTGTTTCTGTTGTCTGATACTAAATTGAATGTTCCTTTTGTTTTCTTAATTTTCTTCTGAAATATTTTACAGTGTACTTAAATTTAGTCTAAAAACATTAATTAGTGTGGAGAAAAACCAAAATGTTTCATCTGGAAATTAAATTATTTTCCCCTGTGTTCCCATTCTGTGGCCAGTTTGGTCTTCCTAATATATGCTGCCATGACAAAAACCTACTTGTCAGAAAAATTTTGTCCCTTTCACCAATTGTATGAGCCATGTTTCTCTGGTTGTCCTTGATAAAATTCTTTCATTAAAACTTAAAAGAAAAAAAAAGAGGCAAAGACATTCTGCAGTTTACTTGAGAACGTATTACTCTAAATTATGTCATATAATTCACTCTGGGAGAATAAGGGGGTAGAGTGCAGGGAGGAGGAGGAGTCGTCTTGCCCTTTGGTATAAATTATTTTATTACTTTTTTCTCCCAATTTTATTCTGTGTCCTTTTGCTTTCTCCCTCTCATGTGGCAAAGCTTGGCAATAAGCCTAATGTCAGTTCTCCTCTCATAGCTGGAAATGTCTAATGAGGCAGCGCATCCTAGCATTAGCTGCTTTCCTCCCCTGTACTCCAGACAATTTTTTCAGGGTTGGCAGAGTCCAAAATCTGAACAGGTCCATCTTTTGCTCTTGAGGGACATACTTCTCTGGGGGTTTAATTACCAGTGAAAAGATCTGTTGATAAGGAAAGAGGACCTCAGTTTTTCACCTAAGCTGCCGTTTATATGGAACTTCAGTCTTTGCAGTCTCATTTCTTCTTGCCTGAACAGCTCCCTGTGTGCCAGCCCTACTCTGCCTGCTGCTTTAGTGCTGTGCTGAAAATTCAGAGGAGGCCGAGTTGCATGCAGCGCTCAGAACAATTCTTGCACAAAGTTTTCAAGCAAGGATTCCTTTCATCACCCTGCCTCCAGGCACCTTCTAACACACCAGGATGTAGGTACGGTCAGAGAGGCCCCCTATTGTCAGCACATTTGCTGCAGATTTTTCATCCTTTTATTACCTCTGCATCTGTGTGTAGCCAAAATGTCTCAAACTGTTACTTAGCTTAAGTGCAAATGACACATTAACTCATTTTCCCCTCACAAATAGAAGCCAGAAGACACACTCTTCACCCGATAGGGCTTCTGTCCTTCTAGATAGATGTCAGTAGGCAGCTTCCCATGCTCAGCAATTTTAAAGGGTGTTTGCTGTACAGACAGGACAGCTGCTTCCTACTATACAAGTTTGGTCTGTCACGATGAGTATATGTATATTTCCTATGGCCAAAAAAACAGCATTTCTTTATGCCACTACATACTGTAAGCAGGTGCTTCCTAAGTGGTGGCATGCATCCGCCTTGCATGATGTGAAACGTCTTTATGTTTCAGAGTACAGTGCAGCGTGGCATCCCTTGTGTGGACACACTAGTGATCTTGTTCACTCTCAGGTTTTGTCACGAACCTGGAGTGCCACTGGACCTAGCCAAAAGTAATTAACTTTGAAAAACAGCAACAAAAAGAACCCCTTACAAAACTTTATGACACTAGAGAAGTTAGAAAGACTTGAAGGAGAAAAATAATTTCAGTAGGTTAGATATTAAAGGCTATAATGCTAATGATAAATATAGCCCAATTAAACTGAGTCAGACAAACTTTTCCAGCAGGTTCTGTCCTGCTTTAATGGCTGGGATTTGCTGTCAGCAAACTCCATCTCCTTGAGATTGATATAAATATAGACATAAAATGTCAAGCTTGACAAGTAGCATTTCATATCAGGCACTGTCTTGCTCATTGTATTCTCCAGTCACTGATTGTCCTTTAATACCAAATCGTAAACCCAGCTTTTCAGTCAGTTTCAAGCCAAATGTTCTGTATTATACTATTAACAATCTCTTCAGTAAAAAAGATTTTGGTTCTTCTGAGCAAAGAATTTGCCCTATGCATAAAACCCCCACATCTCTGGATTTCATTGTTGACTTTAAATATAATTTGTCATTATGGAGATTTCTTCCAGTTTCTGTTGCTCTTGGGTGCCATTATAACTTTTTGGAAATGATAAATTATTTTCTTGCTTGCAAYTAAAAAAAATTCTAGAAATAAGATCTGTATCAGTAGGTTGTTTAAACCTGTATTAAAGTTCTAGTGTAATTTAAGTACGTGCTTACAAGAATTTGAGTTTTAAGAAGAGGGGACATCTCCAGCTAGTATAAATAGCCATACCTGTTTTAGATTATCAGAACTCTGTAGGGGAAAACTGCCCAGTCTCTGCATTATGGAACACATGGAGAGAAATTCCATTGAAGAAATTTAATGAATTCAAAGACCTATGTGAAAATCAGTATTCTAATTATTGTACAAACCAAGAAGAGCTAGTGATCTTCTGCTGAACTAACCGTCTTTTAACTGTGTCTTGGGATCCAGGAATGGTGAAATAGAGGTGGCTATATGTCGCTCATGTTTTACAATAACATCTGAAAATGACTTGGTTCATTAAGGAAAAACTTTCAAACATAAGCTGAAATTGCTGTGCCTTCTGCTGGGTTTAACCACTGTGTGGAGGACTGTGCTGTGTTAATTACCAAAGTGAATCTTGCAAAGAACAAGAGCTGGAGGAAGTGCTTCTGGATGTGCTTAACCTCCACAGGGACCAACGCACCTACTGCCAGAGGTTTTACGAAAGGAAGGTCATTCCCTGGCTGCTAATGGCATGTTTCTACTAGTCAGAACTCATCAGCTATCTGTCTTGTGTCTGACAGTGTATTTGGGTGCATTATTAGTTGTCAAAAGTAGCCTTAATGCTGTGTAATCATCAGAGCTGAAAGCAAAGTGTATTGCATGTCCCAGGAGGTCACATCGTTATTTTCTCAGGAAGAATTTCTTACTCTCACATGAACAGGCTGGTGTATTTAGTGTATCTCTAACATTTGTAATAAAGACTGACTGCTGTGATGCACACTGAACAGGGGTAGGGAGACATTAGAAGCCCATGTTTTGCATTGTGTTGTCTGAGCAGTTCTGAAGCAGGAATAAGATCTAACATTGCCTTGCCCTAATGTTTTACGATGCAAGCCTGGAACTTTTTCTTAATAGCTAGTATCTCTGATGGAGGAAAAAGAATAATATTTTTAAAATAAATTTGTACCCTTCTGTGTGACTGAACAATCCATCAAAAAGGGGTGCTGCTTTCATGTAACTGTTTTTCTATTTAAGATTCAACTAAACAGACTTGGTTATTCCTGACCAATCAACCCACCTTTCATAGAAGTTGGAAATAAAAGGGAGAAAACCCTAGATAGTAGGACAAAGATGCTGTTCATTTAGGGAGTGAAAAAATTTATCAACGAAGGGAACCCAAGACAACCATAACATAACACCTCACATGGTTGAAAGGACAAAAAGATGATATTAGAAGTAGGATGTAAGGTCCTTTTCTATGAGAAAGAATGTAAGTGCCATGAAGATGCACATTATTTGCAGTGGAGCTGGATTAGGTGACTAAATCGCCGTAGAAGGTTTGACAGTGTGAATGCAGTTGAACAGAAGGTCAGGGCATAATCTAGAAACTCTGCAGAGCAGAGCAAGGTGAGGAAGCTGCAAAATCTAGATMTGCCAAGAGAAAACACTCAACATAATTACCATTCCACATTATATTAAATAACTTTAGAGGATGAAGTCTACATTTAATTTATGAATGGGATACAATCTAGAAGGATTTGGATGTCTTCTGTTCTTATTTTATTTGTTCACATTGCAGAATTTGTAAGCGTGTGCTTATAGTGCCCTTTGCCCACAGTTGAAATGACTGCTGAGTTGTTAAAAAAATAAATTCAAGGACAAGCAGTTGGCTCAGGTTAAAAACGTATGCAACAAAGGAGTATAGCTGTACTAGGATAGCATTTTGACTACCATGGCCTTGATACCTTGTTTATGGTGCTATAAAGCTTTATTGTAAGAAACTACTCAAATGCTCTTTTTATTTCTTGAGTTTATTCTTATATATGGGCTTTGAATGTGAACATTTCCTGAGTGGTAAATTCTGTTTTGCCTTTGTATCTTCTGTATCTTCTGTATCCATCTCTGCCATCTCATAAAATGTTCATTATGTTGCACCCAAAGCAACTGGGCTGAACTTTCATTAGATGATTTGAGCTCAACAACAAAGCACAAGACCCAGCGCATTTGCCTGATCTCGTAACTTTAAGCAAACAGTTGTAACCTCTGTGGATCTGTAGTGCTCCTCTGACTTTCTAAAGTGCTTTGAGACTTGTGGATGTAAAACATTATGTAGATGTATTGTTTTATTTATTTTTAGAAAGTAAATATTGATGCTCAGGACTATGCTAGTATTTTAAGGATTAGGATGTGGTGAATCAAATGTAGCAGTACATATACCTGAGTTTACAGTTTGTGGTTACTCTGGGGTACAGATATAAGAGGAGGCTCTTGAGACAATACTTCAGATGCTGCTGTCAGTGTGTTTCAACCCTATCCTGTATATTTATTTGTACTTCTGTTTCATTCTTAGCCTCTCTTCATCTGTTTTGGGAATTAGGACGGTGAAGTACATTTCCATGTTTCCTATAGTAATTTGCCTGAAATCTTCAACAACAGATGATGATGTCAACTACATTTGGAACTAATGAAATAAAAAGTAGTATGAAGTTCCTAATATACTTCCACACTTCTTTTTCTTATTCTGTAGCGATGGTTGGGTTGTCTTTAGAGTGTGCTTTCTCCTTTTTGTGTGTATAGGATCATAAGAATATAGGATATAATACACATTGGAGGGGACCTCAGGAGGTCTCTAATCCAACCTCCTGTTCAAAGCAGGGTCAGCTGTAAGGTCAAATTAGGTTGCTCAGGGCTCTGTCTTGTCTGGTATTGAAAACCTCCAAGGATGGAGACCGCACAGCCTGTTTTGGAATGGTCACGGGACATAGTATGGGAAAAACTGAAGATTTAAAAGAGAGAGATTGATTTCTTGCAAACTCTGCTGTGGTCTTTCTGTTACAAAATGGATTTTCTCAAATTACCCACAAGAGGGAGTTTAAGCCTTTTCTATAGGGAAACGAAAGGTAGTACTAAAATGCGCCATCAAGCATTGGTGCCGAAACTGGTTTCTTCAGATAATCCCAATTAAAAGGGCTTGATGCATCGATATCCATTACCCCAAATCCCAGGCTGAGGGAGTCATAGGTGTTCACATCATTGCTGCACTTAACCAGGGGGTCTTTTAGGAAAAGCTGTTCTCTTTGTTGTGTCTCCATGGCATATATTTAGGTGCTCTATTGCCACTTAATTGTACTTGTTGGTAAGCTGTGCATTAAAGATGATAAGTCTTCCTGCTATGCAGGCAAGGAGCCTTTGGAACATGAGTGGGTGCCATTCTTTCATCTCTTAGCTGCAGGTTTGCTGTAACCTTTGGTTTGTGTGGTAGATAGGTAACTGCATGCCAGGCATCTGCTGCGTGTCAACTCAGCACTTATTTTGTCATATGGCTGGTGAAAGGCGTGTTGACATCCTCATCCTCTTCTCTGAAGAGAAACCGTATTAACTCCTTCACTGCTGATCTACCACCGCAACTGCTCTGCTGTTCCTGTTCCACTGAGGCCAGCTTAGTTCTACTTTCTCTTGCAAAGATGCAAATTAATCCCATCATCAGTTATCTAAAATGGTTCCTTTGAGGAGTTGTGTGTCTCCACAGAAAAGCAGTAGGATAGAAGTCTTTTTATTTGTAAGGATTCAATCAAAATCAGTAGTGACTGAGATTTTTTTCATAGGGTACCTCTTCAGAAAATCCTGAAATAAATATAAACCTCATGCCAGTCTTTCAAAAAAGGTGGCCCTTTCACAAGGTAAATCATCATGATAAGCACTAATATGCCTCAGCAAATTCATCAGAGAGGCCCCAGCCCAGGTGGAGTCTGGAATTTGTGTATTAGTTCAGAGTACTGTTTCACTGCGTGAAACTGAACTTGGTTACACTGAAGAGCTGTGAAAAGCTGTTTCTTCTGACTGTCCTGGTGAAATCTTTTTTCCTCTGACATTTTAACTAGAAATGAAATGAACAGTTAAAGTGCCTGCAACCATTCCATAGACTCCCTGCCTTTTTCTGCATTTTTACATTTTTTGATACGCAAACGCAAAATGCTATCAGCTAAATCATTCTTGATAAATCTCACTGTGTGAAGCTCTGAAGCCATTCTCTTAGGAAATGCAGTATGAGAGGAAAGGTCTTTTGGTGAGAGCGTTGGTCTGCAAATGCTAGGAAGCCTCACCTAACTTTGGTCACTTCTGAACTTTTACACTGGAGGCAGATGCATACACCATCTGTTGTTCAGGTGTGTTTTTCATCCTCTGACTAGAGGGAATTAGTCCAAAGGCTTAGCTTAGTCAGAGGGAAATACAAGGATGAATATCAGATGGGTTTGTGGCCTTGAACTGACAAGCCGAGTAAATGATGCTGATTGATACTGAAAGGCTCAGCTGTGAGGAAGCCAGGAATGGTCTTGCTCTTCACCCTTTAACTGCAACTGTTCCCCACTTCTGGGTGCTTCCAGAACTCAACATGCTTGGGAAGGTGAAAAATGTAAGGGCAGACTTTGAAAGTTATTCTGAGCAATTGATTATGATAATAGGGATGTTGTTCTCCTTGCTAAAATTATTTATACAGAGAACAAGACAGAGCACAGTTGTATCATGCCAGCCAGCTTCTCCGGTTCTGAGCTGCAAATTGTTAAAAATAAAATAAAAAAATTAAAGACCCTTGAATTTCAGTGAATTTGAAAAACTTCTCCTCAGGATGAAAGTAAGGAATAAAGGAAGAAGTCTGTCTCTACTGAACTTCTCTGAAGCACTAGATCCAAAAAGGGGCTTGCATTAGTAAAAGCTAACTGCTTTTAATCTATTGTAAGACTGCACTGTTATGAAAAACCTTCTGGCTGAATTATACATTCACTTATGTTTAACCAGAAAATCCATTAGAGGCACAGAGGCCACAGAATAGATCTTAATTTCACATCGGATAAAAGGAAGCCAAGGCTGAAACACCAAGAATATGTGGCAGAAGTTTAAAAAACTAAGTTAAAGGAATCAAATTAAGGAATTCAAAGAAATAGAAATGATTCAAAGGCCAAAGGAAGGCTGTCATGAAAACATTATATTTCTGATGCTAGTGAAGAGAGATGACCCATACACTGTTCTGCATTCACTATTTTGAATTATCAAATGTATTCTTTTCAGGTAACAAGTATGATTTTGGGAGCACCGCCCAGTGATTAGTTTTGACCTGCATAAACTTTCCTGCTTTCTTTTCCAGAGAGAAAATACTGCCTTCTTGGACACATTAACACATGGGGAACAGCTCTTTCTATGGGCTTTTCTCCAGCGCAGTCTCTCTGGAACTCCTGCATCATGAAAGGAGATTTATGTCCTTAACACTGCGTATAGTCTGCACAGTTTGATACAACTAGTAGCTGTATGCTCAGGAAGGTCTCCACAACAAACACTTCTGTTTTCATATGGAGACAAACGCAATTACTTTCAGCTAAGTGCCCTTCCTGCTTAAACAACTCACTTAATGTTGATTTAGGGGAATGGTTATTATATATCAAATGCATACTCATTGAGATCAAAACAATATTCCTTTTGGCTGAAGATGAGTGAGGCTTACTACAGGGTAAATGTCACTATTGGTACTCCTATATTTATATGTGGTTCTGCTCTGTGGGAAGGAATTGGGTCCTTCTCTAAAGAAATCTGTACTCCATGTGTTTATGCAGTGGGGTTTGTTGGCATGTTGGAAGGGTATGGCCCGCCTGAAACTTTTGCTTCTGTTATATGGTTTCTTTCAACAGCATAATATCTTGTCCATCTTCACTTTTTTTTAATGAAGGCAAATAACTTCCCATGTTTATTGGTGATAYATATACCAACAAAAACAAATGTTCTAAACAAATTTTAGGAATTCTCATTTTAAAATACGAGGCAACACTGCTTGTGAGTTTAGAGAAAAGCCAGCACAGATCCTGTGGTAAATCAGTTTATGAGATTCGTCCAAAGCATTCTGTAACCCTGCAGTCAGTGTAACTCAACATCTTTTCTCTTTGTTGAAGAGAATGCTCAAATCCATTAGTTAATTCAAGCTGAATAAACTCTGTGGTGTTTTCCTGCCAAATACTATAAAAGGGAATATTGAATTGTTCCTTGGAAAGGCCCCTAGGATCTGTCATGTCTATTCAGTATTTTTTTTACTAAGATGCAGATATGCTTCTGTGTCTTTATGAACCATCATAATCTGAGGTTTGTTCCATATGACAAAGTGAGAGTATGAGCTTGATGCTTCTTCAAATTACAAAACTTAGTTAGAGTGCAGTGAATCCAATGGTAGTGCTTATAAACTGCAAAGTACTGGAGTTTACTTTCAATCTGGTAGTGATATATTCCCTGTGTACAGATTTAGTTTTGTGTTATTTTCTCTTTGCATTGCTAGCATCTCTTTCAGGTTCCTGGTAGCAGCTACTTTGCCAAGAAGGGAGTGGTGATGATGAAGGAACCTTTTATTGAATGATGTTGGTGGATGACCCATGATACAATTGTGTTCATTTCTTCATAGGCATGCTACACGAAAATGCTTGCCCTCCTTCAGCGGTAGTCTCTGGCAAGAGTAGCATAACATGGGCTGCCATCTTTTGGAGAAACCTCCTATTGCAGCAGTTCAGAGGAATTCATTACCATTTGAGTTATTAATGACACTATCACACTAGCTTATTCACATGTCGTTTCAAAATTATGCAATGCCCTTACCAGGGAAAGGTGAACCTATGAGAAACTAGGCAGGAGAAAAGAGAGTCTCATTGGAAATGCTGAAGTTTTAGAGTGTTGCAACACTAAGCAACGAAGCAGCACTCTTGTATGCTTCAATACACAGGTCTTGGCATCTGCTATGAAGGTCAGAAAACAGATTACCCAAGCTGTTTTCTCTAGCTAGTTAAAATATGGTGAATGGCTGGAAGATGGGCCAAAGAAACATTACGGGGCATGCATGAAGGCAAATCTTGGCAGAGGCTGTTATTCTGAGGCTGTCAAAACCAATCAAGCAAGAGCAGATTGACACTTCTCTATGCAAAACGCACCAGAGGAAAAGCAAGTGCAGTGAATACAGGAGGGTGCACCTGTGACACCTGTAACCTCTGGTATACTGTGAAGCCACAAAAGGTGAATATTCACATTTGTCTAACTGATAAGAGACCCTATCATGTAATACGTTTGTAGAACAAATCCATCTTTACTTAGTGCTCCTCCTTTTGTCCGTACACTGCTCAGCCTGAGTAATCAGTACATCAGAGTGCAAAACTTTTCCTCCGAAGCAAAACATCGGAACAATAAACAATAGGTCTTCTTTATATGGTAGTAATGTAGAGGCATGGGCACATATATGGACTCAGAGCTATTCAACTGTTAGAGAGTAGTTACTCTACAATACGGTATATCATTCGTAAGCATAGCTGTAATGAGATTTTACAGATATGATTTCTCCATATTTAATTTATGCTGTGTGTATTCAGATAGTGAAAGATCATCCAGGGAGACCTTTTTGCCATTGGAATAGCAATGCCTTTTCTTTACAGGCTTCTTCCTCTTTGTCTTGTTTTGAAACTTTATGCTATTTTTCTATAACTGCATGCTATCTTTATATAACCCAGGTAATATTTCACAAGCATTTCAATGGACAATGGTGCTGTCAAGGACTGTGGTGCTGCTTCCCACATTACATTGCTAAGCAACATACAATATAACAGCATGATATCCTCCTGCAGTTGGTAAGAAGTCAAGCTCCAATATTCAGTAAAATTATTCTGATCTACTTTTCCGTCACACAGGAATCCACTTGTTTCAGCACATAAAGATTTATATTAATAGTAACAAATGCATAGAAAAGTTGGACATGTCTTTTTTTTAAATTCCCAAGTGCTAAATGCATATACATTAATATTTTTTTCCTAATTAACCCCAGAGAAGTTGGTCTTTGCCTTTTTGCCAGTTGTGTAGCTTTCACTGACTTTTATAAGACTTGCTTTTATCAAAGCATCAGTTAAGTAAAATACTTCAACTTTGAAGCAAGTTTGTTTTCTTACCTGCTTAAAATTACACGTGTGCTTGAATACCTTGCTAAACATGGGTCAGCTTGAGAGCAGAGACAGGATGTCAAATCTGTGTTCAGAAGCAACCTGTATATTTTCATAACATCTGCCTGAAATACAAACTATAATATTTGATGAGGTGAAATCTCAGTTATCTCATTTATTCCAAACTCCTCTATTTAGAGCCAAGTTAATTATGAATTTGAAAAAATCTGATCTGTAATCCAATTTGTAAATTCCCATATGACATTTCATAGTGGAGATCACTTTTGCCAGCTGATCTCATCTCTACAGAAACAGATGCATATTTCAGTTCAATTTTTGTTTATATATATATTTTAAATAATTCAATAGGATCATCACTCAAAATGTTAGCCCCCTTTCTAAAGGATAACGTCTCTCTGAAATATTTCAGTAGATCATGAGACAATAATTCTGGCACTTGCAGATTTAATAAAGCCTTTCCTATTAGTTGTTTCTCACTGGCTTTTAAAAGCCATTAATAGCAGTTACGCTTATTGTGCCTGAGTATGCAAAACTTTCACATTGTTGCTATCAAGAACTGTTTCAGCATTTTACTATTAGCATTAGCCACTCTGATAAGGATCAAAGGAGACTTTGTATTATTAATCTTGTATCTTAAAGAGTTGGAGCATGAGGTCAAAATCAGTGTTATTTTCAGTGATGAAATCATGAACTGCGTAAAACTGAGCAAGTCAATATTGGCAAAAACAGCAATATGTGGAACAGTAATTATTTAGAGTGCTTCAAGGAGTTACTGCTAAGAATGGCTGGGCTGATCTGGTGGAGGTGAGGGATTCTGGCCCACCGAGAAGCTGTTTCTCAAGAGAAGGCTTGTTCCGCACAGAGGTGGTCTCCCRTGGCTGGGCGTGGAATCGGTTTGAATGCTGCTCCGCTGATAGCCAGAATGGTGTCAGGACCTCCTCTTTCTTTTGCATGTGTGCCAGMATACCTGCTGTTACATGACTGCTTGGGAGTAAGAGAAGGCCTAAATCTGGACATCTCTCTTCTTCCCCATAGATCTGTATTTCCACGTCTTAATTTTAAAAAGAGAGACAAAATTTTTGGAAGATCTATACCTCTGGAARGGTGGTTAGCTTTCTAGGTGGAATACGAAAGAAAATACGGGCTTTGAGGATAATAATAGCATGTATGGGGGTGAGACAGAGCAGCTCAGTGTGTGAGAAATGGTCTTCATTTGAACAAGAGCAGAGTAAACAGATTGGCTGATAATGCTGAATACCATGCAATTTCCTTTTAAATTAGCAGATGGGGAGGGAAAGGAATATAAAAGGAAGTGAGAGAAAAAAAGAAGCTAATGATGAATGTTGAACGGGAACAAAATGTTGCCAAGACATCACGAGAGAATGAAGAATTGATGAAGAAAGGGAAATTAAATCGTTGCTTCATATGGGAGCTCAAAGAGCTTTGAACCCCTGGCTCCAGTGTCTAAGGTGCACTTTTTATATAATCCTGTGACAGACTTGTTTTACTGACATGCCCATTGTGACTAGAGAATCAGACATGGGGAGGATTTTGTTTGATGCTGGTAGACACCTGCAGCAGAAGAGAAGCCCGATAGAGGACATCATAGCCTGTGCAGACTGAAGGGCATTTCCTAGAGTCAGGCAAAGCTAGTTTCATCTGAATCTAAAATTATTCTATCAAGTGATGGGAACTGATTATAGAAATTTGTTGTATCTCCTAGTAAGAATAAGAAGGCAAACCAGGACACTGCTAAATCAGATAAAAGTAGGCTGCCAAAAAGGAGAAAAAAAATGTACTTTAAATTCTTCCCACCATTCTAATAATTTCAGTTACTTTAACAAAGCTAGAAGAGAAGACTGGAGTGTCTGAAGATGATAATATTGCACAGGGAGAGGAGTACACATATGTTTGCAGATGATGCTGAACAGTCCAATAGGATCAGCAACTGAATCTTAATGCAGTTATATACTGCAGTAAGTCAGACTTGATAATTCCAGTTAGATACCCTCCCAGTTACAGCACATGCAGTATTCATGGGGCCATGTGTTCATGGAAGTAGAACAGAAAAGCTGATTGGAAGGAGTTTGTTTTTGAATATGCTTGAAAACATGCACAGATGTAATAGGTATTTTCTTAAAGCTAAGCCACCTAGAGCAGTGTTTCCTGACCTGTGTGGTCTGTGGACTCTTCATGGTCTGTAAACTAGCAGAAGATGGTGTGGGAAATAGYAACAAAAGCCAAGGTTACAGAAAAAGCGACATGCACCTTCTCCTGCATGCAAGTTTGGAAACAAATGAGAGGGAAAATAAAACAATAAATAAGCATTGAAAGTTTAGGTAAGGTTTTTCTTGTTTGTAAATAAAAACCATGTTGGTTAGACTACATAATATAGTCCATAGTTTTTTCCAGAAAGGTTACGTGTTCCTAAAATTTCAAACGGATTTTGAAACAGTGACCTGGGGATTGCTTATGTAACTAAACATTGAAGTTATTCTTTTGGCTGAAACGTTAGCAATCTGTGTTTTCAGTGTCTCTGGTAACTTATAAGATAGGTGCGTATGTGTGTATAAATATATATATGTATATGGCCATTATACGTGGCCAGCTCTCCCCGGGGAGTAGGTTAAGCTTGTTTCCAGCAAAGCAGAAACCCAGGCACAGATACACCAGGGTGCAGAGTAGAAAAACTGTAGCTCTGTTTCAGCTCCACCCCATGGATCTCAGGCACTCTGGGTGATAAGGGGACGTGCCAGTCACAAAGTTGTGTAGGCCTCTCCTCCCCATCTGCTTTATAGCTATGTGTGGCCTTATAACCCATGTACTGGCCTTTGCATAGGTCTGTTATCTGTTTGCATGTTCACAGGAGGTCCTTTATAGAGGGAGATTTGACATAAAGTTATAGAAAAATGAATGGAGAAAATTAACTGGAATCAATTGAATGGAAAGAATTTTTTTTTTTTTTTTTTTTTTTTTTTTTTTTTAAGAAAAAGAGGCAATTTGGAAAATAAAAACCCAGATGGGGATGATACACTCTATTATCACTGAAACAAAATTAAATTGTCAAAACAACAAGAGAAGCTTCTGCAGTTCACCAGGAACCATATGGGAAAAAACAAAGGGAAACCACAGATAAGCAAATTATTAAAGGTGAACACAACTTAAAGCTAATGACAAAAAATAAATTTTAAGTGAGCAATAAGCAAAGCAAGAGTTACTGGACGAGTGTTACATTTGAAAGGATTGTTCAAATTCTTCAAGAATTGCAGGAATGTTGCATCTCTGTAAGTTAGATTGGAAGGGCTAAAATCCATATAGCTTCATTAATAAATTTCTGATTTTACTACATCATGTTATAATCCATCAGTTTAAATGATAGTTGTGTTTATTAAGAAGGTAGACACTCCTTTGCAGTGACCTGTTAGCAGTTTTACAGAGCAAAATAGCTAGAAGGTTGGGGGGCAGCAGGTGATAGAGCTAGAAAGAATATAAAGGGCTAGAAAAGACTATGGCTTGCAAGAGAGAATCTTTAGTTGCAGAGACCTGATAATCTTGAGCAAAACAAACTGTTTATCTTTGCAAAGGAAAACATCCCAAGGGAAGAGAAAGTTAAAAATGAGGAATTGGGGCAGGAAATGGGCAGAGCTCCTCAAAAGGAGATGTTCTTTCTCATTATCCTATTTTTACGCTGTTGAAGGAAGTGGAAGGTCTCAGCTCTCTATATGAGCATTGGCAGCTCCTGCATACCCTGTGCAGCTGCCCATGCTGTGAGGTTTTTTAAATTGGGGCTGCTGGGGAATGGGGAAGAGAGTTAAATGAGGAATTAGACTTGATTAAGAGTGAAATCCTTGAAATACAAAGGRACCTGGTCTAATATGGAAGAGAATCCTAGAAACTGAGATGCACTGGAAGCAAACAAAGACAGAGCATCCAGGAAGAGTGGTTACAAGAACAAAGAACACCAAGTTAGGGTGAACAGAGGTGAAGGTTTGGGAAGAGGCAGTTGTTCAGCTCATGGGAAATGACAGTGGAAAGATAAATGGAGGGATAAACACTGAAGTGCCGAGGAGAGACTGGCTCATTTGATTTGGCTGAGGGCAAGTTTAGGAAACCTTGGAAAAAGGAAAAAAGAAAGAGCATAGAGCACAGCTAACTTCTAAGTTCTTCACAGGATCTGGATGATGAATGGCAAAAGTGCTATTCATTATTAACAATTCAACATGMTTTTTTTTGTTAGGTTTCGTCATTATGGGAACTTCATTTCATGGTATCCCTAAATTAGAGGATAAAGCGTCACCCCAGAAGGGCTTCAGGTCTGATTTAAGTCAAGAGCTAGTAAAGAACTGAATGCATTTATCCCGTTTAAATATTTGTATCAAGTGTATGTGTTAATTGTTAGGCAAATCTAAAATAAAAATTTCACAATTAAAATTATGCACTGATTCCCTAAAGAGGAAGCTTTATGGACGCTTTATGGACGTTTTATTCCTGGCTTAGGCAGGGAGTTGTTAATTTGCAGTCAAGCGTAGGCAGTGACACTTGCTCTAGCAAAATGGTATTTACATCTCTAAGAAAGAGAGATAATACTTATCTTAAAGGAGCATCAAGATTATGCCCTAAATAACCCAAACATATATATTTTGTGGAGAAGGAGGAAAGGGAAAAAGTATTAGGGAAAAGGGAAAAAGAAAATGAATAAGTGTGCGAAAAGATGAAGTAGTATGCACCTTACTGGAGCTTCTAGAGGAGATAAGCTGTAAAAGAAGATTAATTATAAAAACCAGCATGCTCCACCAGGAAAGGGTGTCTGTAATGAGTGGAACTTGTAATGTAAGGTATGCAGAAAGACAGAATGCCTGTGTGTGAGAAAAACAACTGTATCAATCATCTACATACATGGAGAGAGGAACTTTTATATTTAATTTTGGTTTAAGTAGATTAAAATGTTTTTCTTTCATTTCTTGTCTTTATAGTTGTGTTGCCTAACATGCTGTAAATAAATGTTAATTCTATTTTACCTTAATCTGTGCTGAGTTAAGAAGTATTTCATGGTAAATCAAAGAAGCATCCCTCACCTGAGGGCAAATCTGTGGTGTATCTATAAACCAAGATGGTGTGGTTCCTAAATAACTGTTCTAGATTCCCAACATATTCTGCAGAAAAAACAAAGGATAACCCTTACAGTAGCAGCATGGACTAATTGGAGAAATATTGTAGGGGTCAGGAAAGGAAGAGCATGACAGATGATTGATTATTCAGGATTTTTTATTCATCAGGGTAATGAATAGCAGGTTTGAACCTTGCAGTCTCTTGTCACATGCCAAGATGAGTATTTATTTTCTGTCTTTTCACCTTACCCTTCCTCTTCCTGTTGATTTCAGTGAAGCTTCTCATTTTCTATCCAAGTCTGAAATTAGATTTGCTGTATGTACTTCATACCCACACCARTATCTCAACAATTCTATGGAAAACTTGGGTTAAAAAATAGTTTATCTATGTCAGGTAGTTAGATCTATTTCTGAAGTCTTAGCTCAGGCAAAACTAATTGAGTAGGAACAGAGACTGTATTCTCATACTTTTATTCTGCCTAAAGCAAGAAAGAGTATTGAAAAAGTGAATGTGAAATCAGAAGTTGCTGGACAACAAAAAGGAAGAATGACAGTAATATTCCAAAGAAGAGACATTATAAGCCTTTTTTATCGGAAACAGATTAGAAAAATAAGGAAAGAATAAGACATCATTTATCTTGTGTTTCACTTTTCAAGTGACAGCAACAAACAAAAGTTAGTTCAAAATCTTTGCTTTTTGTTGTGTGGATTTCACATAAAGCAAGAGACCATATGGAGTAATTTAGCCTAAAAAAAGCTATTAAAATGAAGAGACTGCTTGATCTGGAAGACAACAATTGGCTGAATCTCTAAACAAAAAAGGAGAGAGGGAGGAAAAGACAGGAAACAGTAAATAAAGGAAAGGAAAAACGAGCAGGCTCAGAGCAAGCAGACTGACAGCCTTTGAGGATTCAGAATATGTCTCYTTCTCAATGCAATAGCTTTGTTCATGTGCCTAAACATTGTTTGGGATTTTTTCTTCTTTCTAAGTTGCATGTATTTCTGTAGAGAACTTGCAAACGGAAAGAAATGCATATTTTGATACAGTATTTCTATGCTGTAACTGTGGATGTATGGGAATAATTTGTGGAAACCAAGATTTCAGAGGAAGAGATCTGGATGTTGGTTTTCTCTCCCATTTATATTCAGTATGACACTAGCTTTCATCTGGACAGGTCCATTTCCATGCAAAATGCAAGGCCTTATTCATGTCACTTACCTTGCTTCCATCTGTTTTGGAATCACATAAATTAAATAATCTCAGATACATCTGAACCTTGTATTTGCTTTTTGTAACCTTTCTTGTTTCTGTAGAATTTTACAAATTTTACAAGAATTTACTAAAAGCCCTAAGTGCCCTGATCCAGGCTAGAGGAACAAATAACAGTCTTGGTCCCACCATGTCCAATCAGCAATGTGCAGAAATAGTAACAGAATAGCCCATATCTGGAAGAGGGAAGAAAAGATGATTTTCARTATACAAAAGGAGATTTATATATTATAAATGCTCTACCAGTGCTATTTTTCCAGCAGCTGTTGTTAAGGATATATTAGTTTATTTGGATAGTATGTTATTTTAGCCTGAACCTTCACAGAAACCTCAGATGGAACTTCTGTCCATGTTTCAAGAAACGGCACTTAATTTTCCCCATTTTGCTGTTTGGTAAGATATCCTTCAGAAGTTATATTCATTATGAATTTAGCTTGATGCAAGAAGGAAGTATGTGCAACTTTTCAATATCTAGTCTACTCTTGTAGTCTGTAAGATTATTAATCCCATGTTTGGATAACCTCAGGATTCTGGTTACGTATCCAAATGTTTGTATGAGTATTTCTCTGAATTGCACTTTCCATTGGTACTTTCTGTCCAAGTTTTTATTAATGATACATCATTATGCCAGTTGCTATTGTATTACATTTACATAACATGGTATCAAAGAACAACCCATTCTTTAAGGCTGTCTATTGATTAAGGAAATACACGTTGATTACTTGTGCATCCTGAATGTGAAGAAAGCTGTTGCAGAGTTTTTCAAAAGAGCTGAGAAAACAGCAAATGCTTCTTGTTCCTGTTTCTAGGAGACAACTGCAGAAACATAGTTAGGAATCTGTAAAGTCAGCTAGGGTGGAATCTCAACAGACAGCTCAGTAAATTGTGCACAGAACTCTGCATGTTGCAGACCTTTTGTTATTTTTTCCCAGGAGTCAGTTTAGTTTTATTTTCCTCCGTTAAACTGCCAGTAGGATTTTACTAAAGAAGTTCAAAGACACTTTCCTCAGTCTGAAGTGTACAGTAGCAAGAGGTAATGTTATATTCTAGTTACCCTGAAAGAATGTTCTGATAGTATTATTCATTTTTTGGGTCTTAAAAATATCGACTACATTAAATTGATTGCTGGCATTTTTCATGGTAGAATATTTAATGTGTACTCCTTTCATAGTCATAGTTGTATTTCCTGATCGTGATTACTATAGAACCTGTAACTCTGAAGCATTTTGTTTGGTTTATTCTTTAGAATTTTGTTTGTTAATGATTACAAGATTTAGTAGTTTGTGGCAGAGATTTGAATAGAGATATAAGGCTTAGTCTTTTCAGAAACTGAAGAACTGGTCTATTTTAAAGTTTCTGAAGTCAAAGATGGTTCAGTAAGTTACATGTTTTGGGCACGTATCAGATACTGAACTGCTCTTACACCAGAGAACATTCTTATAAACCAAAACTCCTAATGGTTTACAAAACCAGAAAGCACTGAAGGGAAAGATATGACAGACACCAATTCTTGCACTGATATCCTAGGGACTGTCTTTCACATAGACTCTTTCTCCAGCACGGGTCTTCCAGCTTTTCACGCTCCATTTAATTGTTACACCTTTTTTTTTGCATATACTTTTTCTCTATGGTGGAGCTTTGCTGGGTTCTGGATAAAAAGCTGCCACCTCAGATGTGTGATTAAAGCATCACCTTCTTCAGAAAATTAAGATAAAAGTCTGCTGATTTAATAGTATAAATTTCCATCTCCCCAAATAAAGGATCCTTAGAGGATGTCTGTCCTATTGCTGCAGGTTATATGATGCATATTCTGAAAGGGGACGCAGCTGAGAATAGAGGCTTCCATGTGGCACTGGACAACTCAGCAGACAGATCACCCTTTTGAAAGTTCTTGAGTAATAAGCTTAAAATAGGTTATAGTCTTCTCTTAACCAGACTTGTGCTTGCTAGCAGGAGCATTTGCACAGATAGAATCTTAGTAACTGGGGCTGCTCTGCAACTGGGGCTTCCTGAAGATCCCAGCTATATTTGAATTTATTAAATGAAATGGTTAAATTGCTATCAGTTTCTGCCGAGGCAGGGGGATTCTTCCTACCAATATGAAGTAACCAAGGATGCGTCATTTTTCAGTTTGTGCTTGTGTCATATTCAAGCACATTTATGATAGACGTAGTTCAGTTCAAGCAGAAAAACAGCACAATAGAGCTTTGGCATGAACTTTCGGAGTAGGATGATCCCTGCGCTTGCTGTCCAGGGCAAGATAAGCTGCATCTCAATGGGAACAGACCCAGCCATGAGCAGTGACTTTGAAAACTTGCCAGGTAAAGCCAAAGAAACTGTGAAGCCGGTTACTTGGTATGAATTGTTATTCAGCCCCCACAAAAGAGGAGGCTTTGACAACACCCCCAGTAACCTTGGCAAACTGTTTTGTTAAGCAGGTCTGTGCTTCACTGGCTTTTCAGCTTGCAGGCATTCATTGCTCCCTCCTACATATGAATTTATGTTTCAAAGAAGGACTGTGTGGTGGCGGGCAGCTGTGGCATCATGCTGATCTTTTACACTGGCTAACAACAACTGCATCAAACAGCAGGCAAAATAATGTACCACTCTTCCATTTCTCGAGGGGAAAAGCAACTGAACCTCTTCTCACTCATTTCTGTAGATATGCAGCCTAAAATGTTTTCTCCTTATTTTGGATAATGGAGATCTTCCCATCTCCAACTTGGTCTTTTCACATAGTGTGACACTACTGAGGTGGCATGCTGAGAATGAATCCCCAGGAATCATTTTTGCAAAGATACTAGTAACTAAGATGTAATTGCTGAATGTTTTTACCTGCTTATACTGGAAAAGACTCATTTTAGGGCTATTAGAACTTTAAATAGTTAAAGCTCTTCAAGTTTTTATAATGTTCAAACTAAGTCACATTCATGATTGCAAAGAAGGTGTCCTGCAGCTCTATGCTTCTGTGTCTCTTGTTACAATATGGAAATGGTAATGTTTACTTGGTGTGAGCAAGGCCTAATTAATGCTTGTGATGTACTTTGGCATCGTTCTTAGGCTGTTAGAGATAGGCCTTATGATAGCAAAATGATGTGTTACCAGGAACAACATAAAAATTATACCAACACTTCTGGATGAATGGAATATTATTTTGAAGAACGGAATATTGTTTTCAAAATGTCTGTTGACTGTGCTTCTTTGTACATACAAGTATTTCTACTTACTTTTCCCTATAGATCTTTAAAACACCTGGTAGAAAAGCAAGCAGACTTTTCATAGTCTCTGTTGACCGTAATCCATTGCCACTATACATAAAGTAGCAAAACCTGGTCCAAACAGACTTATGAAGCAAATCCTTTCCCTGGAAATAAATCTAAGACCAGTTATATCGCCACATTTATACTACTTCAAACTTAGACTATATTGCTTAATCTGGAAATATTAAATTACTTTATGATAAAGAATAACAAACAGGTTCAATGCAGATCCGTGTAGCTGATAAAAGAGAGATGAAGTGATTTGCCCAAAGTTTTACAGCAAACTAAAAGCAAGTGCCATCTTTCTTGTTTACAATTTCACATTACAGTGTGAAATAAAGGCCAATGTGAGCTATGATTCCCATCTTTTATGAAAAGAAATGGGAGTTAAGAAGTAGTAGCTACCAATTCCTCCAAAGTAAAATCTTACATATTGAGCACAACTGGAGTCTGGTATATAAAAGATGTTGAAACGAACATCATGCAGACATTAGGCAATTAGATATAACTCCTTTTTTGTCTCAAAACTACCCATCTAGGGGAATGCGGAGATGCTCTGATTAGACAGAAACAGAGTACATTTAATTTCCACTTCCTTCCAACCATTTCAAAATTCCTTCCTTGAAGAGTCAGCTTTCCAAAACTCTAAATTTTGTGTTCTACTTAACCTCATAGGTATTCCAGAGAATATGCTAGCTAGACTTCTTTTTCCACACTCATTAGTTAACTGTGCTTGGCTCATTTCCTAGGATTTGGTCTAGCATAGCCTCTGACCATTCAGGCCATTTGTCTGAAAATCATTTCCCTCTTCACTTCTGCAATTTTCCATTCAGTGCCTGAGCAATTAAAATCCCTAGTGATCAAAGCCCTGGTCTTCCAACTGTCCCTTTCTTTTCAAAATCATTGCATGAGCTACTTTTCCTAACTGCATGAGCTGTGCTCAAACAAAGAACGTATGACAATTGCTCAATTGTTAGAAATCGTGAATACTGTCTTAGCCAAAATATTGACATCATTCTGACTTGCACATTAAGGATTAATTTTTACTAGGGCTGTAACTACAGATGAGCAAATCATTTGGGTGACATTAAAATCAAATCAGTTGTCATATAAAGTCATTGAGGTCTAAATAACTATCATTTTTCACTTTCCTATCTTGATTTCTTGATCTTAGCTATTCTGTAGCATTCCTGGATTGTTCCTGACTCTCTACAAGGAAGGATTTCACAGGTGTTTATTCTTTTTTGGCACTAAATTGTCTGTGGAAAGTATATCATGTATATGCAGCATCTGTTTCATGGAAGAATACAAATTGTTTCTCTTTATATAATTTGTCTTGATTCAGATGTTCATTACAGAACTATGTATTCCTTTACATTGACAATCATGATTCTCCAGACATTTCTAGTCCTCTGTGATCGAGGTAGGCTGTGTTAATGAGTCACTCTGTGTGTGTGTGTGTGTGTGTGTGTGTGTGTGTACACGTTTGTGTATCTCCACATCCTGGGATACAGGATAGACAGATGATACCTGTTCAGGACTCCTCACCCGCAAAACTTCTCTAAACCCCTTCTGTACTTATTATTGTCAGCTTTTGTTAATTGAGACTGGAGAGATGTAATATGTGTCAGTCAAGAGTTAACACACTTTTTTCTATCATATACTAACTCCTAGACTGTGTACATGACCCAAAACAGGTGGAGGACTGTTAACAGGCAGAGTGCCATGTTCCTGTAGTCACAGAGTAGGTGGTTTTGTGGGGAAGGTGGAAAGAGGGAGGTTTTTTGTTTTGTCAGTGAGTGGGAGAAGTAGCAAAGTTGTAAAGAACATAGGGAGCGTAGGGTGCGAGGGGAGAGAATATAGGGTCTGAAGCACTGTAATTTAGACCAAGGCAGAGATCTCAGAACATTATTTAATAGAGGCTATATACTGTGCAATACTTAAAACAAATAGATGGAAATRAGTTTTTCTTCTATTAATATGGCATAATCCTCAGGAACAGTACTAAAGTGTTTTTGCAAGGTACAATTACGGTAGAGCCATATCAACCTGCTAGGTTAATTTCTCCATACAGAACTGCATGGTTTTTTCCCTTCAGCCAGCCATTCATTTGTCCGCCTACAGCTTGTAGCACCAGGCGTGAATAGTCGGCTGTAAAGCACTAGTTACATGACTCTGTAAAGTGAGCTAGTAAGGCAGAAGCATTACCCAGGAGCACCAAAATAGAAACCCCTGCCTGCCTCAGAATCCCGTGTCATCAGCCATGACAAACCCAAAACGCACTAAATCTGTTGTAGATGTTTAGAGTGATCCTTGCCTTAGATTTACACAAAAGCATTCTTTTTATACAAGATATGTTTTAATGCCTTAGCTGGAGTATTAAGAAAGAGTTTGAATCGTAGGTTCAAAGTAAAATTGATCCTGAAAGTCTGGATTTGGAGAATTGTTTCAGGATTGTTGTAACAGCAATATGAATTTACCTTTCAGAGACACATCTTGGTKKATAGTTGCACATTGATATCTTTTTCTGTTATTTTGTGGACATGTCTTCAGAGAAAATAAAATTTTTATTCCTCAGCTAGGTGATAGGGTCTTCTTCCTCAGTCCTTGTACCATATCATTTATCTAAGAAGTTCAAAGCATGTAAAGCTGGGAAGTTTCAGCTGTATTCCTGTGCGATAAGACATATTTCAATGTCAATATCGTAGAAAATTGAGGTACAAAGAAGAGTTATGAATTATGTGAGGTCTCAGGGAGTTAGTGGCAGACCCAGTAGCAGAATGAAGGTGACCTGACTTCTAATACTATGATCTAACTGTCAGCTAATATTGTCTCTCTTGAGAGAGTCTGCAGTTGCAGACTCTGGTATAATTTACCATATGAGTCTAGCAAAGCTGGTGCTTGCCCCTCCAGCTCATTTGCAGAAGGCTTTTTAAAATGCCAACTTAGCAGCAGCTCCTGGCTTGGTAAAGGAGGTAAACGTAGGACAAGGTCTCCAGCAGAAGGCTGTTGCTGCAGCAAGTTACAACTGCCCAGTGCGGAGTCATTGAGTTGCCTCCCTGTTAGGCACCGGCTGGTCTATTCATTCTGCAAACAGCCTCTTTCCTTTCCAAGACAGCCCTAGGGACACAAGGGAATGGCAGAGTTTATTATAAACTGAGTAAAGGAACAGACTATTGCTGGAGGAGATCCAGGGTTATAAAAGATTGTAGCGGGGGGGAGGAGGAGGAGGGAATAGGACATAATTTGTGTTTGTGTGTGAGGGGGTGCGTACTGGTGGCTTCAGCGAGGCATTCCCCAAACCCTCAAGACCTTTGCTGGTTTTGGTGCAATTTTCTGCAGTGCATACCGTACTGTGTCAAACCCCACTTACTTTTTATTGTATCAATCATTCTCTTTATGCAGCAACACGAATCGGAGAACGCTTGCAGGTCCTGTTCTGAATGAGCTCCGCTCTCTGCCAGCTCAGCCTAGTTACTGCTGTAACTTAGTCTGGGGGATGGGAGAAAAAGGTTGCTGCTACTTTAAATATAATGCATTAAGAGGATGCTGGAAAAAGGCCTGCATGCTGTAATACCCGGCCATCTAGTTGGAAAAGGAGCCAGATGTAATACAAAAGAAGAAACACAGCCTCTTATGGATGCAGCACTAATTCATAAATCAGGTGAATCAGCTTAGGCAACTGCTGTGTTTTTATGCCTCTGCTGCATGGAGAACTGCATGTTGGATGCTTTTATTTGAAGTAATGGAACCAGATAATCCTTTGGACCAGGACAACTCCAATGGTAAGAAGTAGAAAACATAGAAAARAGAGAAAAAAAAAGGATAGTGAAAGAGTGTCTGAGTTACGCATCCTACTAAAGGCGCAGGGTTAGGCATGTGTTTTTACTGTCTTCTGCATGGATAAGTAGAAATGAATGTGGTAATGTGCTTCACATTATCTTAGAAATCACTCTGTTTACAGGGTTTGGAGATAAACATATAGTAGACTGATACATACAGTGTATTGCAAGGAGCAGTAATCAGGCAGAATTAACCTATCTCCTGAACAGTCTTTGCAGAGAGAAGAGGAACCTATGCATTCTACATTATTCAGTTTGGGGGGTCTTTTTTGCCAGTGAGAAAAGAAGGTAACTTTGTGCCGTATGTGCTGTCAAACATAGCATTTGGAAACAGTTTCTTTATCTGCAGAAAGCTTTCCTACAGGCAGTTGCATGAGTAATTTACTTAGAAGGATATATTTAGCTAGGGACCACATAAATTCACCCTGGAATTAAAGTCCATGGTTAAAACTGCAGCTATTCCCTGGATTTATAGCATTCCACATGCTAATGTTCTGGTATCTAGTCTATTGGAAGGCATACAAAAAAGCATAAATTGGGGTAAAAAGTTGTTTGCAATTGCAAGTCTTATTTCTCTGTCAGTCGAGTGAATTGGCTGCATTGAGGACAACAAATTGTTTATGTTTATGAAAACAATTAAAGATGGTGATTTTTAGAATAAATTGATTCTCAGCTCTTCAATATATATTTGGTACTATTCTGGATACAGTTTGAAATCTGCAAAGTATTCCACTTCCTACATATATATTGTTCAAGAACTAGTTATGTATTTCCCACAGCATATTCTCTGCTGGTAACCTAGAGCTTCAAGTACGACATAACTGCAGTGTTAATATCACAGTAGACCTAAAACTGTATGGAAGGAATGTGGTTAAGGGAATGAAGTAACATTTAAACTATGCGAACAGTTGACTGGGCAGATATAAGTGGGCAGCACTGCTTTACTTTGGGCTCTATGCCATGCTGAAGTTGAATTGTATAAAATAATCAAGGACAGATTTCAGTGTTGTTTCAAACGATAATATTTACATGAAAAGATTAAGAGGGGAGGATCACACTTTTTATTTCATTTTTCTATTCTCTTTCATATGTAGTTATATTAATTTCTCTCTAGAAGAACAGCATCTACCTCTCATGTCTTATACCTCCTCTTAGACCACTAGGACATAGAATTAAATCTTACTTTCTTCTTTACAGCAGGAAGTTTTAGGTTTATCAGAGAAGAGCATGCATAGTTTGGGCTGATGTTAACAAACATATAAGCAAGTATTCTTGCCTGTCCCAACATTACAATCTGGGCTTTAGGAGTCACAGAGAGAGTGTCTTGATTCTGTGGGAAATATTAGTTTAACTTTGGTTTCTCAAAGATGTTAAAATGGCTCACTAAATTTAGAATGCATATTTTAAGATGCAGGTTTCTTATTCTTCTCCTTACAGACAGGTAAAGTATATTCTGTCACATTGTAGTGAACAAGTAAAAACAAGTAGAAACTTGTTTTCCTACAAAATATTTGAATAAGTAGGCAGACGCTGGAAATGTTCATAAACTGGGAAATGAGAGATAAGTAAACACTCATGGTACCAAGTATCCTAGAAGAACCTTCACTGGTTCCCCTTCCTAACTATGTAAATCCCAATTTTCCTTTTAGAGTTTTTTAATTACTTTGATTTAAACTATCCCATTGTAAAACAAATGAGTTGAACCATTTCTTGATCAGAAGGTCAATTGCTTAAGTGTTATGCTGCTGGAGCTGCAGGAGCAATGTGCAGGACTGAGGGATTAATCTATTATTATCATACCATGCATTATTTTGCATGAATTCAGTAAATAGAAAGTTCCCAAAAATATGCCAGCAGAGTGCTGTTAAGAAAGAATTTCCCCTTTGAGAAGGTTTTCTTGTAGCTGTCATTCTTGAAGCAGCCCCTTTGTCCCTTTTATTATCAAACAGCTAGTGAACTGCTATGAACACACTGATAACTATTGGCTTTATCTTACTGTATCGCTTATGTGACAAATATTAATGCCTTGGAAAGTGACCATAACTTGAAACTTCTGTGCTTACTGTAGAAGTGCCTTTTTACCTTCAAGAATGTCAAATCAAATTCCTTTTTCTGCTAGCAGAATGAAAACTGTTATTTAATTTTTGATTTACCTGATAGTCCACATTGGTTAACCATCCACCTTAAAATTCAGTGTCAGTTCATTCTCAGTTGCTTATTGCCGCCCAATCAATAGATMATTAATGATAGTAAAAGCTGTTCTGAAGAATATGTGGCAATAATATACTTTAGAGTTGCTCTCTTTGCCTCCTGCAGCCCTTTCATTTGCTTACAGAGATGTATGAAATCAGCTAGAAGGACGTTAGTGGAATATTCAAGACTGAGAAGCCGTGTGTCTCATTTCTCAGCACAGTTTTTTTTCCTAATCAAATTAGGTTGCCAGCTTTTCATGGAGATACCTCATAGATTTCTTATTGCTTGTAACTGGAACAGAGAAGGACCACTCATTTATTTGGGGGCCTGAAATGAGATTTAAGCTGTGTTAGTTGCCTTGACGAAATAGACCCCGGAGTAAAATCATAACCTGTGGGTGAAATGGTTATTGGATTTTTCTCTATGATTCTTCATTGAGCTGTAGTGCTTGCACTACTTTGAACACAAGCTTGATAGGTTGCTATCCATTTTGACGTTTGTGAAAGGAGACGGAAGTTCTGTAACTTTTCTCCATGTGTGCCTAGGATAAAGGCTCACATAAAGCTACAGGTTCTTGTAAGGATTTTAAAAATCATTAAAGCACCCCCTTTCTCCTCCCTCCCCCCCAATATTTCCATTCTTTGAAATGCAGGAATATAAAGAAAGATTATTGTCATTTTATGATGGCTCACAGTTCTGACTTTTTGATGTGTTCTTTTTAATGTACTGGCATGGTTTTACTTGATTCTTTTCACAAAAAATTTTTCTTGGAAGAAGAGTGCTGAAGAATGTGCTGATTCTGAAACCATAACCCTAAATTACCCATTTCAGAGGGATGACATATCAGAGCTACAGATTTCTGTTTTGTACTATAGCCACTTGCAGCTACAAGAATAAAAGACAACTCAGCAGCTTTTTACAAGCCAGTGAAGATTTATAAGATTTTGTATTTGCGTACAAACTCTTGAGTACAAAATATCTATGAATTGTGCATTCATTGTGTCTTCTTATTGCTTAGATCACAGTTTATATAGCTATAGTGAACACTGGTACCACCTCTGAGTTTATTATTTTGTGTGTCCTGACAATATTTCTTTGTGAATGAGTTGTTAATCTTTTAAGGGCACAGTATTTTTAGTGAACCTTTTGAACAACCTTGTAGACCAAATCCCAACTACTGGTTTTAGTGGAATCATATTCCCTACACAATAAGTGTGAATCACAGATGCAGATTTTGTACCACAAAGAAATTAAATTAAACCATTGTGCTTTAATAATACAACAATTATAGCATTTTTTTTCAGTCTCTGACAGACACATTCAACCAGGTGAATTACATGGATGACAGCCAGGCTTGAACTTTGTCTGCTGTTGGTAATTTAGATACTTCAAGCAACATTCTAGGGCAGTAATAAAATCCTAGCCTCAGTGACACCTTTATGTGCATTAAAAATTGCACTTGGTAGAGAGGAAAACAGAAGCAAGGACTGGGAAAACAGAATTTTTTGTAGTTTAGATATGAAGTTTGTTAGCAGAGTTGTGTGGGAACCCAAGATCAACAAATTATGGCTGCTGCGGGTGAAGACTGAGGTGTTTTATTCAGAGAGATAGGGTAGATCTGCCTTAAAACAGGAGAAGGCCATGAACATTGCTACTGAGCTGGATTTGGCAGATGATGTAGTTTGGGGCACCTCATCCAGTATCTCAGCAGACAGAGCCAAAGGCTCATCAGCACTCTAGGCTCTTTAGTTTCCTGGACTTCACATTTACTTTTGCTGTGTGGACAATATATATGTATTCTTAACCTTATATTATCTTCTTTTAAAGATAATATGATGATTTCAGAGACAACAAAGATYAGACTAAAAATAAAATTAAAAATAGCAAAATCTTTTGAAGTGTCTTTTTGAAAGTTCCACAGAAAAGGCTGTGAACCAGGAATTCCCCATGCAAGAGGAAATTCTGTTGCTGAACAGTGAGGCAGAGGCAGATAATAGGGGAGCTGATTTGGCATTTCTTATTCAGAACTGCATTTTAGGCATGTAGTAATGAGAAAAAGAAGGAAAACAGGATGACAACACTAATTTTCAGTGCAGTACTCTGAAGCCCCTGCCTTCTAAATAGAAGTAGTACTGAAGATGCCATGCAGTTATGTTTTGAAAAGTAAACTCCCCCTCATCTACCAACAGCTGAGTATTTATAAGAGTAAGTATTTACATTTTACCATTGTAACTATGTTAACTTGTTCTGGAACAAATCTTCCCCTGATCTGAATTCCCCAAGTGTGTGGAAATTTGGTCAGGAATCTATTTTAATAGAGGTATGTTTTGTGGTTTAATATTGTACATTGTCTGGAAATTAAATGTTAAGTATTTCTTATAGGTGTTGCCATTCTGGCATGCTATCTGAGGAAACAAAGTTAATATTACTGAACATTTGTATCTGAGCAAGTAAAGAGAGAAGATAAAGATGCTGTGTGATTAGACTGGTAAGCAAGGTTTGATTTAGATGTGGTGTACTGAAAAAGTATGTGAGACATGGAAAGAGGAGGAGAGTACAGAAGAAAAGACTAGCTTGCTTGAAGTTTATACAGAATAAATTCATAGTAAACTTTTTTTAGTTTTTATTATCTTTTAAATAGTCAGGTTGATACAGTTGTCAGTCATAAACACATTAAATGTAGAGAAAATATGGGGTCTGAAGAAGATATGGAGTAATACAGAGAACCAGTAGAAAATTGTAATACAATCTTAATATGGCACACTATACATTTTTGTGCAACATTAAACTTGGTTCATTTTTGCTGTCTTTCTAATGGGCATGGGTCACTGTGTATTGGCTTTTTTTTTGTAGGCTTGCACAAATTGCAAACAGCTTGCTCCGATCTTTGAAAGGCAGAGCACTGATCCTTTTCCTTATGTGAGAGAAAAGGAGGAGTTTTGTCTAGAAGCAGCCATCTTGCAAAAACTCTACAAAAACCTAGGTGAACTTTGGCATTTCTTATCCATGGTACTGTCCTGCCCTATTAAGTCTGAAATCTTGGTTTCTATATAGGGTGAATGTTGGAAAGTAATCAGTTTTGGTGGTAGTAATTTTTAAAAGTTAATTTCCCATTATTGTCTACAGGACTAAAGAAAAATGGTAATGAGTAGGTTGGCAATTAAACATATTAAACTATCATTAGGTGATTAAATAGTGCTGTACTGTGGCCTGTGGCATAGATCCTTAAAAAATTATTTGTTCTTTCTCTGCTTACCTCAGCCAACATTTATATTGTTTGCAAAGAACTCTTTGGGTTAAATACATTAAAGAAACAAAGTGTATATTATTACTAGAAATATTCATCCTAGACATCTGTGAGTAACCAGATTATTTAACAAAGTGTGTTATTTCATGATATTCCATTAGAAAAGCGAGGTCTCTCTTTTGAGCAGTTTTTAAAAATCATACTTTTTCTTAGTGAATTTCAGTTTTCAAGGCTGAACTAGCAGAGGACTATAGAGTGTTGAGACAGTTATGCTTCTTTCTTTTCTTTGTTACAGTTCTTACACCATGTCTATCTTATGGCTCTGACAAAAGAGAGGTAAAGAAACATGTGCTTGATGGTAGGAAAAATTGAAAAGAAAAAGACAAATGACAGTGTAATTCCTAGAGAAGATAAATGCAGACTGAATTCCTGATGAATTGTGCATAAAAGTGGTAGGCATATTTTGGGTGGCAACCCTTTTCTTTGTATTTTGCTGTAGTTTTCTTCATTTTACCTACACTGTATTCAAGTACTAACTACAATTCATAGGAAAGATGTGTTGTATTGAAAGGTAACTCTGAAGCAGCTAATAAATTTTTCTGGGAAAAAAGTTCTAAATCTTGGTGGGCAAAACCAAAGTGGGATATCTGCACAAAAGAAATACTGGTGACAAAATCAAATAAAATATCCTACCTGAGGGCATTATTTATTGGTGAACATCTGAAATAGTGACAGATTCGCCTCGCAAGTAGCATTAGGCCACTGTTCCACATTATTTTCTGAGGTTCCTACAAGTTATATGATCAGTATTGGGCTTACTCCAAAGAAATGATCCAGGTATGTGTAGTGATCATAAATAATCTACCTGAACTGTCAGTGACCGTGTGGCAGGTAGAGCAACTGTCACAGAGTTTAAAGTAGGTGGGCAGGTGGGTTTCTCTATTGTCACCAAAACTTTTTGGCAACAAAGAGAAAGATTTAAAAATAGATACAAGCACTATCTGGTAACTTCATTATAATTTACACTAAGCAGCAAAACGGAATGATCCAATATAGCTTTAATAAAGTGTCCAACAGTAACAAAAGGCAGAAAGCTCCAGGGGAACAGGAGACCAAGGATTAAGAAGGTTACTATATAATGATTTGTTGAATGCATTCTACAATTTCCAAGTTTGTAATTGAATTATGATCAACCATTGCATGCAGTCTCTTCCTTTCTCTCCCTACTGAAATCTGTAGAAGAGGGTAGAGCCAATCAATAAACAATCACCCCACCACATTATGAGCACGCGATAAGGGAGAACCATCTATATGAAATCGTGAAGGAACATTAGATAAATAGAATGTAACCATCCATACTTGGAGGTACTGGAAACAGTCCAAGTAGTGTCTTCATTCTTTGGTAGTAAAGAAAAGGGTCCTTTCATAGTTAAGCATGTTCAAGGCCTCTTTTATTTTGCTTCTAAAAGAGCAACTTCAGAGCACAGCATTGTGGGGAAACCTCCCAGTTCTATCTCTAATACAACACCGCTACAAGTCTCTTTCAGAACTTTCTACAGCAACAGCCTACTATTGGAGAGGTGGCCGGGCCCAGAGAGTTGTGGTGAATGGAGCGAAGTCCACTTGGCGGCCGGTCACRAGCGGTGTCCCCCAGGGCTCAGTTTTGGGGCCGGTCTTGTTCAATATCTTTATTAACGATCTGGACGAGGGGATTGAGTGCTCCCTCAGTAAGTTTGCAGATGACACCAAGCTGGCCGGCAGTGTCGATCTGCTCGAGGGTAGGAAGGCTCTG
>JAYKAV010003099.1:756341-778964 GCA_035582835.1 Phoebastria nigripes | reverse complement strand
GTATTTAAAAGACGTGTAGATGAGGCACTTAGGGACATGGTTTAGTGGGGCTTGGTGGTGTTGGGTTGATGGTTGGACTTGATGATCTTAGAGGTCTTTTCCGACCTTAATGATTCTATTCTATTCTATAAAGGTGAATTCAGTATAATTAAATGGAATGGAAGAGTGTACTCTATTAATCTTTCTTCTGTGATTACTGAAATCTGTCCAGTCAGGACCTGGTATCTAAAAGTAGTTGTTAATATTAGTGAGGTCTATCAGCTGTGTGAGGATGCTACATAGGAAAATGCCTCAGAATGATGTTGCAGGGATAGTGAAGACAAGAGGGTTTTAATGTTTTGTTCGTGTGTCTGACTTGGAAAATAGGGGAAAAGGGATTTCATGGGAGTAGAGATGATGAGGAATTAAAAGCATACATCTCATGTATCAAGGTATTTATAGGTCAGAAGCTTTTAAATTCATAAGGTTCTGGTAGTAGATAACAGAAACTGGAGAAGCCACAGAAGAAATTGTCAGTCCTTATTGAGAGCTGAGACCCACATTTTGACAAAGGGTCGGTCAAGTGGGTTTTTCTGAGACCTTTAATCAAGGGTTATTGTGATCACATACATGTAACTACTAAGATGTTGGACAGCAGCCTCCTCTTCTGGTGATGMCCAGGAGGATTGACAACCGCTGATGCTTTATATCCGTGTCTAACAAATGTGCTGTACACGAGGGATATAAAGAATAAATAGCTGCTTACCTTTAGCCACTTCACTGTAATATTCTTTATTATGTCCGATCAGGATGTTTGCCCAGGAGGTTTCTCAGTGCATACATGTGGTTATCATGTCAGTTAGAGCATTATGGCAATAATGTTTACATTTAGATATGCTTCCTCTCTGAGCATCTCCAAGGAACTAGCACATGTAAAAGATTTAATTGCAAAGCATTGCTACTGCTGATACGGGCTCGGAGGCCTACCAGATGCCTTGCTAAGTGAGTCAGTAGTCAATGATTTTGGCTGCTATAGAGCTTAATGCAGTGATCAGAAAATGTCTGCCAAAATGAAGTTTCAAGAAATGTTTGTTTTCTTACCAGATCTAGATATGCTTCTAGTTTTGTTTTACACCTTTAAATACATCTCTAGATGTAGTTGGGAAGTTGGTAGGCAGCTGTGGCAGATGTAATAACACAAGCCATTGTTCTTTGTCCTGTAGCTGTATGTGTGGGTTTGTTTGCTTAACCATTGGGTGGGCATGGCATGGCTTATGTAGCAAATCAATGCCTCTTAATGTAGGAACTGCCATTAATCCAAGCTGGAGAAATCCTGATGCTTGGTGTTTCGAAAGTAGGAAAGTAAGATGCTAATAGAGTTCTCTTATTTGTTCCAGAAAGAAGAAAAATAATTGACTTAAAATAATAATAGTAAAAGTTAGACCAGAGTTCACGATATTTTATTGTCTCTCCAACTGGTCTTCTATTTTGCAGAAATGCTATTAGAGCATTACTCATGGCAGAGGGAATATCCCTGAAGAGTTTTTCACAGTTCATGTGTCAGACAGGAATGCAAAGGATCAATTTACAGCCACAGACAAAGATCTGAAAATGTCCAGGGGGACCTGGGAGAATGCTTCTCACCCCAAATAGTTTTACTGATTTAACTGATTCCACTTGTCTGACTGCAGTGTGTTTTCAGCAAACCCAGAGTTCACTTCTGAGTGGCAGCAATAAAAACATTGTACGTAGACTGCAGTGAGAGCTGATACAGGAACATTAAAACACGGTGTTACCTCCTTGCAGTCTCTTCTGTTATAAAACTACAGAGAATTTCAGTATGTTTTGGAAAGCTCACGAGTGCACTACTGTATTCCAGGGAGAAACCTGCTGGTGCTGTGCAACTCTGTTCCCATGAGTAACTTGCTTTGTTTAGCAGATCATCCTTTACTACTCAGTTGCAGCTGTCAGGAAAAGCCAGGCATCGAGTTGAGGAGTTGTATTTAAAAGTGCTCTCTGGATGAGACGGTTGCAATGGTCTATAAGCTAAGCAAAGCAGTTGGAAGTAGTTTACTGGTTCTGTTTGGCCAGCATTTGTGTAATGGTTGTACTTCACCTGAAAGTTGGTAGTCGTCGTTAATTCATTTGCTTCTTAGATGTATTTGTTTTATTGTAATTTAAAGTTTCCTGGTAAACTTTAGACAAAACCAGAGGACGTATTAGTCTGTTTAGGAGAGACAGTTTTGAAATTAACCTTTCTTCTTTTCATATCATTTGCAACAGGATCTGTAAAGTTAGGCCTTAGTCTTAGAAAAATTTATGTATGTATTCAGTAAGAGATGGCATGAGGAGTTTCACTGAGTTATCTGGAAAAATTTTGTCTCGAAGAGCACACATATAATTCATCCTTTTTTTGACTCTTAGAAATGTTTGTTGTTTTTAAGACTGAAGGAAAAAAAGCAAAGATTTAATTCTTATTGTGACTTCTAACCCAAGATGAAGTTGATCACACAAATTAAAGATACGGAAAATGTAATCAGCATTTAGGGAAAAAAAGCAGGTGCATTCAACTTGAAACCAATGCTTAGTGCACTCAGGGTTGCTGAACTGACTGCCTGTGCCTCTGACTAGGAGAGAGGCGTGTTTTATTTTCCCTGCTTATTCATTTTCTGAGTCATTCATCTTGTGCTATAGCTATTGAAAACTGTAACAGACTCTGGGAAGCGCTTGGCTTTTGAGTGCTGCCTCCTGATTGGACTAGGGAATGCTGCTGTTCGGGAATAATGTGTGAATACCATCTGCTCCGAGGAGCTGGGAGTCTCAGTGAATTTTGCTGGAGAGGCACCTTTAGCCAGGACTACAGGCAAGGGGAGCAAGCTTGCTTTTCCTGTTTCTTACCCAAACTTTTAGTTGTCACTGGATTTCCTTTCTATTTCCCTGTTAAACTTTTTTGTGCTTTGCTCAAGGGCTGAGGTGCTTCTCCTGTTGGTTTTGGGGTTGTTTTTCCTTTATTTTTTTTCCTGCATGGGATTTCTTCTGGGGTTCAGCATGCACACCAAATGGGGAAATAAATCAGCAAGTTTTGCAGCTGTTTATTGCAGCACAACAGTTAACATGGAATGTCTGAGTTGCTTTGAGAAACTACTTCCAAAAATTTGACCTGCTCGTAAAAAGGTAAGCAGTTAAGGACTTCTGAATTTCAGGGACTGACTTTTTACTTGCATAGAGGTTTTGTTTCGTTAGGAATGAATATGTCTCATTTGAAATGTACAGATGCCTTGTAGCAATGCCTGAGATCAAAGACTGTGTTTTGTCTCAGAATTTCTTTAATGAGCCCGAAGAAATGAGCAGAGTTGGAACAATGATTGTCTTCTGCTCTTTTGTATAGAAATTGTTTTACAATAGGTCTTAATACAAACTTTCTGCAGTGTAAGTGTAATTGTAATTCAAGACAGCATATATTTTTCAGTTTGCATCTTTATGAAGAGAACTCTCTCAACTCTTGTTTTCCTGATTATGGAATCTCTTTTTCAGACTGTTATCTCAGACGAAACACAGCTATTTTTCAGCAGTCCGGATTTGCAGTCAAATGGTGCATTCCACTTCAAGAAGACAAGATGTAGTTTGTGAGCCCATTAAATCCTGCTCACTAATGACCTGCTGGTGTAGACTCAGTCACTAGAGAGAAAACTGTAGCCATTCCTTTAACCTCAAAACAACAGGCCTGACACCAACAGGATTGATGGCCACCACTCTCTCCCATTACTGTTAGCACATACTTAACTTTTTGATGTTACTGTTTTAAATCATAGTTACAATTTTTTTTTCTGAAGGTTACATTTCAATCAGACACTTCTATCTACACAACACAAAATTAGCTAAGGGAAGACATGAAATATTGATGTTTTACAGAATCTTAGCCTTTCTTCCAGTGAGTCAGATTATTCAATTTACTATTGTCTGTTCCAAGGAGAAATCTGCAAAGCATATTTCTAAGACTTTGTTTGCTGAAGGCTTCACTGTAATTTATTTTTGGCAAATACCTGGTTTTTAGCTTTCTCTTTTGTGGTGGTATGTTAATTGTAACTGTATAGTAAGTGTGTATGTTGCATGTACTTATATGTATTCTAAGAGAAGTGTTTAGTACCTGTAAATAAGGGAAGAGTGAATTTATGTAACTGATACTTGATCTAACCTAAACTTTTCATATTGAATCAATTTTAAATAAACAAGAGAAGATCTTACATCTAGTATGCTTTCTTACACTCAGGCCTTTTGAGTTAATGTTCTTGTAATACAGAAAAGAGCTGTTGCTGTCTGCAGTTTCACTAAAAAAAAAAAGATTAACAATTAGACATCTTTTCACTTAGTCATTTTTGTGGCAAAATGCCAGATCATCAAAAGCGACTCTTTTAATGAGAAAAAAACTGACTTTGCTGAAGCCTGAATCAGGAAAATTGTTGCAAGCCAAAGAAGGAATGCCTGAATCACACAGAGGTGCAACACCAGTACAGTCCATTGGCTGGCGGTCACCGTACTTGCTTAGAAAATAGGATATATGGATTAAGGTCTCACTGTTCCTGGTGCAAGCCAAGTGTGTGTCTCTCATTTTATGTATGTTAAAAAACCTTGAAAGGTCATGCATGTACCGGTACAAATGGGGTTTTCCAGTAATCATCACATTTCTGGGGATAGAAAAAATATTTCTCATTCATTGCTGCTGATAATAATAACAAATGCTCACTTAGGTCTTTTTTGGTGGAATTACATTGTCAATCGTAGATTTCCCAGGTGCCATTTTTTAATCCGTCATTGGGCCAGACATCATGATTATAATGAAGTAGCATAGGAATAAAATTATGACCTTTGAACTCCAGAGGTGAAGATCACTTCCATTCCAGACATAGCAGAAGGCTTTTTAGCCGTTGGCAGCAGTGAATGAGTATCAGCAATAACTGATAGTATATAGGACAGTGGAATCAGAGCTTTTTGATTCAGTGGTATGTACATATGCATGCTCAAATCAAACACCAGCTGATCGTAAAAGTGTGTTTATTTTTTGCTGAGTGGACAAGCTTTTTATACATCCCCTTCATCAAACACAGTAGTTACTTGGTTCAGTGGACTAACTGTGATATATGTTTTTGCGTGGGTAGAGTTTATTGTTTAGGGACTTAACACGCAACTCTTCTGTAGAGGGTTACTGCTAGATCCCTCAACAAAGCTCTCCACAACTTAGTACTGGTTAATATTTCCTTTTAATGTGATCCTGTATAGCTGCAAAGCACTTTTTGTTTGCCTGCCTGTTGCTAATATGCTGGTATGATCATCAATACTGCAATGCTTAGATGTTTTTCACGCTCTAATCCAGATATCTTCATGCCAGCTTAAATGTGTTGCTATTATCCTGTTCTTATAAAGGGGAGCTGAATTAAAAGTGGCTTGCCCAGGGTCATGCACAGGAAGCTTTTATCATTGTATTGTAGTTGCATTGGATCTTCTGTGTTCCTAGTTAGCTCTTTAGCCATTCTTCTTGCTCCATGGTCTTCCTCCTTGCCCATTTCCCTTTCTTCGCTCTTCTCTTCTTCCCTACCTGCCCCCTCAAAAAAAAAAAAAAAAAATTGCTGGAGGACATTTGTCATTTTGCTGTGGAGAGCATTATCCACCTGACATGTCTATATGAATTTGGAAAATCTCAGTGCTGTTTTTTTCAGCAGACCAGGGTATTTGTTTCCTTGAAGATGAAGAATTGTCATTTTCACTATAGGAAAGAGTACTTTCTTGCTAAAGTGGCACCTCTGACAATGCAACAACGCTATTGTGCATTTACAGCTTAATTTTAGGAGTCCACGTAGATTTCTCTTCTCTTCTCTTCCACCACAACTCTCTTGCCTGACTTAGTTGCCAGACCTTCTCTGGCAGTTCAGTCTCACTTAATTCACAAAGAATGTGGCTCCCTCTGCCATACTTGGTGCCTGGAGTCTAAATCAGTACATTTTTAGTGAACTTCAGCTTAAGACAAATCTGACCTACCTAGAATATAGGTTTCCAGTTTGCAGACGTGAACCAGAGTGATGAAGCACTACCATTAACATTAAAGTACTTTGCATGTATCTGTGCTAGCTATTTCTATTGCCTTTTATATAATCTAAAATTCCTTTGCCAAGGAGCAAAATGTAATAGGAACTATTTTTGTGTTCTTGGGAGTATTTTTGCTGGCTCTGAGCTCCTCTGAATAGATGCCGCCTCCTGCTATGATGTCATTGCTTCTGGTGCTTGCCAGTAGACTATCAAAATTTAAAAAATCAAGATAAAACCAAGATAAGACAACAAAATCAAGACAAAAAATGGCTATCTTGCCTCCATTTAGGTCAGATGAAGCAGAGAAGACAGTGTTTTAAACAGAAGAGAAGCATTAGTGGAGAGAGAAGGACTTCAGAGAAACTGGGACAGTCTAGTGGCAAGCACAGTAGACCAGAGAATTCCTGGTTTCTGTTTCAGACTATGTGAAACCATTTTGCAGAGCAGCTGTGGAAGTGAAAATCAGCAAAAGTAGGTTTGATTTTGAATTTCCTCATGGAAATTTTGAAAGTCCTTCTTTCTCTCAAGGTGTTTAAGCCCACATCTGCTCTTTTCTCACAGGAGACTGTGCTAACTACCTTGCTCTGGGGTGGATTGTCTTTAGTTCCCCTGACCCAGGATCCCTAACCTCTTCTGCTGTGAACAATATATAGTGACTGGAACAGGGTCTGAAAATGAACAGCTTCTCTTTCCTTCAGTCTTGGGAATTTAGTCTTGAAAAAATGTAGCCAGAGCTGTATGGCAATTATGTGAAGGGCTTTTGAATGATCAAAATCAGATTTTCTACAGAATAAATTATTTCCCAAAGAAAATTCAGCTAATTTCATCTATGTCTTTTTCCTCCAAACTTCTCTTTTTAGATAGTATTTCTTTACGAAGTTACAATGTCTTACTCTTTGACTTTTATAGTGTCTAAAGCAATGCTATTCCTACTACCAGGAACAAAAAATAAAACATGTTTTGTACTGCTAAAAGGATATCAGACAATGGTGATATTTCTTTGAATTTATTAGTTTAGCATTTAATTCCTTAGAGTTAATGCTTTAAAATAGTTAACTGCTATGTTTAAATCAAACTTGGTCAAAACTTGAGTGTTTTTGTATGTTTTTCTTGGTAATTTGCAAAAGTATATGTTGCATTGTACTGTAGGCTGAAAATTAATTCCAAAACCTATACTGTGCTACCTGCTGGCCTTCTGTACTTGCCTGGCTGCTGTTTCTGTGGTTGGCATTGTGAGAAGTGGAAGGCTGCTATCTAAACTCTAAACGCTCTGTGGGTGTTTTGCCAAGAGTAACTATAGAAGAATAACCACAAAACTACATTAGTGATCCTCTCAGCCATGAACTGAAGATTTACACCTCCTTTATAAGGATTAGCTTAGCCTTCGGGGCCCTTCTTTCTGGGGTTCTCATTACTGGGGACTGTCACTTGGCAAACTGCTGTGATAACTTTGCGTTATATGCCTTCAGCAGGCTGAGGGTGAAGCTGGAAGAGCCATGGATACTTCAAAAAAGGCCGTAGGTTAAACCTAAAGTGCACTGTAGAATATAAAGCTGTTACATTTTAAAGGTCTTTTTTAAGGATGAGATTCCTTAATATTTCAAATAATAAATATTTGTAGATATTATGTGTATAATATACACGACATTAGACATATATACCTATATACCACATAATAWGGAAATCTAAAAGGGATGGCCTACCATAATATTCCAAAATGTATATTTCCAGACTTTCTTGCTGAAGTCCCATAYAGCATCCTTAGCTTCTGATCCTGACCTCAGCATCTTCAAGGCAAGAYGAGAACCTCCCTTGTTTTGAGATTGTCATTTTTAATTAAGTAGCACAGAATTGAAGGCAAAGAATATTGTCAGTTGAAATGAGTCTTGTACTTAACTTCATTCTGCAGTCACGTGTCTAATAGAACTAAGATTAAATAGTTTATGGACAATGTAGAAGAACTGAATCTCTGGAATAAACTCAAGGTTTGAAAATAGGTGTCTTGAGAAGGAGAAGTGTTTGAAGAGAGCAATGTTTTAAATGTGCGTAATATCTTTCACTGAAAAAAGAGGATGTGGTTTAGATTAGGACAGTATGTTTTTCAAACTGCAGTATATGAAATGGCTGCTGGGTATGTCTGTAGTTTATAGATTTTCACAGAAGAATTTCCTGATAGTATTAATTGGAGAAATGGTGATGATTAATAGGATTAAAAAGAAATGGAGAACACTGATAATATATGCAAGCTTGTGCTTTTAATACAGTTTGTGTGGGTGAATTCGGGGGGGGGAGTAAGAGAGAACAAGTCTATTCTTAAAAAAGAAATTCTTACAGAAAGAGTCATATCTTAGTACGTATGGTTTCCTCAATTTTCTTATAATTTTATCCACATGGCTTTATCTCTAAAAGCAAAGCCCCCCACCCCACCCCCACTCAGAAGAACAACTGCGGTATCAGAAGATGACACTAACTTTCCTCCCAAGAGTGCTGAAAAACATTGTAGCTGCGGAAAATGTGGAATAAGAGGATGTTCCAACAGCCAGATTTTCAGGGCAGTGAAAAAGACTTTTTTATGGGTGGAATGAAAAGATTCAGGAAGAAAGAACAGGTTAACAGCTTGTTGGCCTGTTTGTCACACTATCATGCTAAAAAGGTGAACATCTCCTGCAGTGTTAAGGAAACCCCTTCAGGTTTTCAAGCTGCAAGGCTAACCAACTACCTGGCGTTGAAAGAGCTACCAGGGCTGAAGCAGTTTCCTTAAGGGAATATCTAACACAAATCTGTTAAAGTCTCGAGCTTTGTGACAACAGGTTTTTCCTTACTTTTTAAAAAGTCACCAGTCCAAATAGGTCATTCATTTTTTTAAAGACATTTACAAATTAACAGGAAAGACCTCACGTCATATTTCAAGTCTAAATTAAATTTAGGGTGGGAGAAATAAACTTGTTTTGAGCTTCATCCAGCATTCTGTCAATACCATAACAGTCCAAGAAAGAATTGGACAGATTGTCTCATTTTGTGTTTTCCATTTATGTATGTTAGGGATGGGAAGAGAACTGACAGCAGAGGGAAGTTCTGTTCTCCAGTAATATATTTTAGTATTTTCGGTCACGAAGATCAAAAAGGCTTTTGTCAGACACCAAGACCTAGAAGTTTTGATATCTAGGTGCCTGTCACCTTTCTCTTGGCCATCTTCATCTTTCCAGGCTTTTCTGGTACCTTATCCTGGTCTACTTTGTCATCATTAACCCTCGCCCCTCCTTAGCCACAATAGCACAAATGATTGAAAGCTATTGAGCTTTTTTTTTTTGCCATTTAGTCCTGTCTGTAGAGCTGTTCTTCTGATGCCACTGTCCTAGTCACTATTGTTCTGGCTTTCAATGGTAGCTTTTAATTCAAGTCAAATTTAATTGCATTATGTTAAGGTTATATTTGTCTCAGATTTCGTGTTTATATGTGGGATTTCCACAGGCAAACACCTGTGGCTGCAAAATACCTGTGAATAGGTGCCTTAACAGCTTTGCATCCTAAATAGGCATGAAACCAAGAAGCCAAGACATTCCTGCAGAAGTATGGACACAAGCTGTAAATACAAGGCATCCCCTTTCGAAAAGATGTCATTTTGCTTTGGTGGTTTTTCTGTAACTATTGGTAAATTGGCATGGATAAAGAAGGCAGTGATTTCTCTTACACTGCCTCAAAATTTTCCATATATAAATATGTCCTAAGGTTGTGGATAAGCTCATCTTGGTTTCTTATGGGCCTTTTGAGATTGCTGTCTGACTTCTTGATCTCAGGCATTTGGTGCATCTAAAAGCAAAATGGAGAATTTTTTTAAGATCCCCCCCAGCATTTTGTGCACAGCTGATCAGATTCCTGTCCAGCTCTGATTGCATTTGCTCTCATTCACACCCTGCTTTTATGTGCAGTGGAGTAGAACTGATTTTGTGGTAGTGCAAGTGGGAGGAGAATCAAGGCCTCTGTGTTCTTTATTTCATTGCAGTTCCATCTGCCCAGTAACTGCTCCAAGATGTTAACCTCAAATATAACAAAAAGGATAAATAAACTCATAGAACACTAATGATCAAAACTGTCTCTGTGAATACCACCCCTCTGAGTTGCAGGGACATCAGGATCACCCAAAGCTCATTATAAAAGGTGAGCAATTTCAGCTCCTTCCTCTGCTATTGCTAGGTTTACTGCCACTGAGGAAGAGTGAGACGAGAATCGCTCTCGCACATACGTATAAATGCTGATGCCTGTCTCAGCAGTTATACCTCTGTGAAGAACTACTGTACAGCTGTTTTGTGCTTGATTTTGGGGTTTTGTTCTCTTCCTTCCTTGTGTTCGAAATACAAAAGGCAAAGAGTGGAGGAGGAATAAAGGAGTGCTGAGCTTTATTCAGTATTCAGTCTTGAGCATAACTGTCCTATAAACCGTCGACCTGGATAGTACTTTAAAAAAGGCACTCTGTGTTTGTTGTTCAGGAAAAGCCATGTAAAGTGACCTGGCTTAGAAGTAGTTGTAAAATTGCAGGATTTAAGTGATTAAATTCTTACATGTATATACTGTATATTTGGGAAATAAGCCAGTTAAGTTCAATGGATTTACTATTGTTTTACATTTGACTTTAATCTTACCTCTTGGACCTGAACCCTTCCCTCTTCTTGTGTGTGTACATTGTAGGTACTGAATCATTTGTCATAACAGGTTCTGAAATCCTTGGTTTGCATGCATTTCATTTACCTCCTCTTTGATAACAGAAGTCATGATCTTGACGGGAATTAATTACTGTGTTGACTGACCCTTCACACTGGTTAAACTGCTAAACACAGCAGCACTGTCTAGAAAAACAAAACTGGTCAAACTCATGCCAACGTCTACAAAGTGCACTGTTAGTCTGGGTTTTTATATGCAGTACTAATCTGTATTTTCTTAAAATCTGGAACATTCTTTTTCTGATGAAGGGAACCAGTTTCCCATCAACTCTCTGGAAAGGTGTCACCATTTCATGTAGAATTACAAGAAAGGAGTCTGAATCTCTTTAATTTACTATCCAGGATGACCAGGAGAGGGGTCATTAGCAAGGGAAAGCAGAATTGTTCTGTGCTTTATGAAGTAAAGATTCGTAGAAATGAAGTTCCTTGGTGAGCCAGCATTTTCTCTAGTCTTTTTTACATTACAGTGCTATTTAACTAAATTAAGAAATTATCTCAGCTAATAATGTGCTCTGATTTCTTCAAAGGGAAAGAGTTTATGTACGAAGTCTGGTCATGTTTGAGGAAGTGCAGCACATGATTTTACTTGACATACTTCAGGGTGAAGACCTTACGTGTTGTAAACTTGCCAATGTTATATAAATTTGTAAATTATCAAATTCCATACTCTCTACAGCATAAATGTTTTTGAAAATATTGATGCTTTGTCAGTAAGTCAGTTCAGTTCAGTCTTGGCGCTCAGTATCGTGTTTCTTGCAAATGGATCCCATATCAAGAAATGTTCTTAAATATTTTAAGCTAATTATATATGTACATATTTTGGTGTAGGATAGAGATTAAATAGAAATCAAAAACCAACACAGAGAAACATATTCCCCATTGGATTATAATTAACTTCCTCCTACTGTAAAGAACTTGTAAACCAGTAGATGTAACATATGGATATTTTGAAAACTCTATAATGTTTAAGGGTTAAGTGTCCGTCTCTTACAGATGCTTTGGATATATTCTCTGGAGGCCTAGCCAAGGAACAGTGCTTTCCTCTGTCCTGATTTCTAATGAATTAATCCCTAATTTTCAGCTAGTGAATGGACAGATGCGCACCTTAAGATAAAAGATACTAATTTTTCGGTTTCTGATCTTCCCATGTTTCAGGGAGCACTGAAAACTGTCAACCCTTCACTAGTTGTTTCTTCTTTTACTGCTTGAAAATTTTCTTGAGAGATTTTATCTTGTTCTGTGAATTGTCTGGTGCATTTAGTATAGTTTCTGCTTGCCAGAGTTCTTACTAAGTAGAACTGGTTTCAATAAATCATTGTAGCTTTGAGAAGTCTGGAGTTCCAGTCATGGCAATTCAGAAGAGGGAGGGGGAAATAGGAATATGAGAGCTTTGCCAGCTTGGTAAAGAACAAAGGTAATTCTCAAAAGAAGAGAAGAGTTTAAACAGGGAGGTCTGCGATAGAAGATTGTGGATATCATTCTCTCACAGGTCGAATTAATATTTCATCTATAGAGGTGGAACAAAGTCTTATTATTGTTGAAAGTGGTAGAAAGTTAGTGGATTCAGCTTACTTTGTCAAGCGTCTCCCTCAATACAACAATATGCAGTATAACATTTTTCTAGCCATGGAGAAACAGTGATCTATCTGGAGTAAGTTAGTCCAGAGATACGGGAGCAAGTTGCTCAGCATTTGTCTCAGATAAATGCAGTTGATCACTGCCTTGCTTTCCTGAGCAGTAAAATTCCCACCCCCAAATTTAAATCTCCCTTTGTCATTGATTCAGGCTAGTACATAGCACATTTATTTCATTTGCAGATTTATTCCTGTAATTGCTTCAGATAACCAGTATTTGTTAAGGTTTGAAGTAGTGATCTTATTACTTTATTAAATCCTTTAGTATGAAAGTGGCTTTAAACCCCCTTGCTATTACTACTCCCTAGTGCACAGGGAATGCCCTAAGATACATTCCTTTAAGGTATTTATATCTTATGGTAAGTGGGCATCAGTGCTACTGATGTTAATGTTAAAATCAAGTTTGGCTTAAAACTTACTTTTGCTAATGGTAATCTGTGAAGTGTGATGACAAAATTGTTTTGCAAACTGCCCTGTCCAGGGTAAGCTTAGAAATCTTTTTTCTTTTTTTTTTTTTTTTAAATTGCTACTTGCTATCGTAAGCCATACGATGCTTTGATAACAGTCATCAAATTTTACAGCTATCGCTATAATCTCACTGCTGTCAACCATCTGCATCACTCCTCATGTTCTATAGAAACTGAAGAGAAAACAAATACATAGTTAATTTTAGACAGCCCATCACTCCTGTTAATGGAGTTTTGTGTGCCAAGTATCATCACTGGGTAATGTCTGTGCAAATAATCTCATAGAAACCAGAAAGAATTGACACAGAAGTAGATTCCTTAATGGTTTAAAGCCCTTACGGCTGTGTTACAGGTATCAGGGGTGGGCTGCAAAATGTTTGAATCATACAAAAGTCTGGACACTTGGTGTTATAACCTCTGTTTGGAAGATTTTCATTTCATGGAATCTGAACTTGACATCATCTGAACAAAGAAGTCAAGTGAAGAGCCTACAAGTAGTTCTTAATTATACACCTGCTGTATACACCTGGTGAAGTGCTATGAACAGTAAAGAAAGTGCAGAGCACCCTATGAACTGTAGGGAAGAGTGAAAAAATCTTACCTGGTTAAAGAGAAACCTGGGCAAAAAAGATGGAGAAGCACTACTCTGTAAAATAGTCGGTCAGCATTTATATAAGCCTGTGATACTTTTGCTTTGATTCTAGAAAAGGCAAGACTATGCAAAGACAGATGGAGAAAAGCAATCACACAGATAACAGGCTAGTCTATGTCCTGCAGCCTAATCCTGTCTATTCGGTGTTTTGTTCTGTGGCTTTAGAGAAGTCATTTACTCCTCCTTATTTCTCATCATCCATCCATAAATAAAAGTTGCTAGATGTCGCACCTAATATGGGATTTCCTGTACTTCACCTTCAAATCCTGTGATTTGTTTAAAAACATGTGGAATATTACCTTTCTTGTGCTTCCCTTATACTTTAGTACAGAACCTGAGTTGAAATATGGGAAATCACCCGACAACCAGCTACCTCCCTTGCTGTGCTCTCCTAACTTCTTCTGGCTACTTAGGAGTGCCCTCTGGGTAGTGCAAGCAGTGGTCAAAGAAGGTGGAAATACAGCTTCTAAAGTTAAACATCTGTCAACTCTCTACAAAACAGGGTAACATACCTGATGTGCAAGATCTTCATTCATGAGAGTTAGTCAGATATTCTGCTTTTACATACCAAGTGTTATAGGAAGAACCACAAACTTAACAAATAATGATATTTTATACTTGTACTACCTATTGTTTCCTAGGAGTACCAAGTGCTCAGCAGGTACTGTCTTAMATGAATAATGCACTGATTGAAATATACATTAGATGTAGGCTAAAGCTAAATATTTTTTTAAATTACGCCCCAAAGGACATAAAGTGAAACCTGTATCTCATTGTGTTGTTTAACTTTTTGTTTTATAAAACCCACAAAACAAAAGAAAGTTTATTTTTAAGATAGAGTAACAGTAAAATGTAATAGACAGAGGGACTGATTCAGAGATAGGGCTGTCATTTTGAGAGCAAAATTATGGCCACTTCATTTAGGCTTCATTTGAGTGGTCAGGACTGGTGCTTAAGATGTCATCTGTGTACAGCAAAGCCTTTCAGCATTGTATTTAATCATTGTGGAGTGGTGAAAGAGGTCTCACAATAAAAATGATGTGTTTTAAATTTCCTGATCATAGTGCTTTAACCTTTATATTACTGACATGCAACAACAGATAAGTTAGATTTTAAAAGGAACGTTCACCGAAACTGTGTAATTTTATATCTCTCCGATTTTTTTCTTCATGGGGGAATCCATTTAAAATTACACAATAACCCCTTCTTCATCTTCTGAATGTTTCACTGATTAGCATAATTTATAGCTAGTTCTTGTGAATGAGGTGATTGTACCCAGGTGATTGCAAAAAGGTCTGCGGATCTTAGCTGTATAAATATTATTCTGAATCTAACTTTGTTAAAGTAATTTATGTAACGTGAGTGAGTGCTGTGCAGAGCTCTTCAAATGCAAAGACCACACACTGTGTAATCTTTGGAGCCAATCCTCATCTTGGCTTTGCTTTTCTTAGCAAAAAAATTAACTCCATGATTATAAAATTTAGCTAATACTTTACCTCTGCAATGGGAGTCTTTTCACATGAGATTGTTCAACCCACGCTCTAAATCCTACCTTCATTATCTGTCACGCTTTGCCTCAGAGAACTGGAAAACTGACTTTACAGTAGCTCGGCAGACCAAATACGTTCTTACATAGTGAGGTAATGCAGCAAAATACTGGTAGGTAGATAAAGCACCTTCCAGACTGTCTCTGACAATTAGAAAAAACATCCAAACCCTCCTCTTTGCATAATTGTTTTCATCCACAGCTGGCAAGGCATTCTAGAACGTGAAAAAGAGTTATTCTCTTAGCAGACAAAGCGGTAACTAAAGGTCAGCAAGATTAATGGAGTTGCCCATGGCCATACAGCTTATTTGTCAAAGATACAGGCAAGGTCTCAAGGCTCCCAATCTTGTGCTCAGGCCTGTCGTGAAGTCCAGGGCTGTGCAGTGCTAGTGCTGCCAGTGGCCAGGCTAGAAAATTAATTCTGCTGAGAAAGTCCTGGTCTCGGCATGCAGCTGTTTGGCTGCTGAATGGTTCTTGTGCGTGTTGGATTTGCCTCTTTCTCCCATGTTTTCTTTCTACATGAATGCAGGGCTGCCAAAAGGGCTGGACGTTTGCCTGGGAGGTTTTAAATACTCTCTCTGGTCATGAATTGGTGGAAACCTTGTCAGTTGTGTTTCTACTTCTCTAAAGAAGTTTTGTGGCTTGTTCCTAGTCCTGCTCACAACAAGGTTATTTTGAAAGAGGAGGAGAATGCAGGTAACCGACTGTCAGAGCCCTGCATCAGCTTGTTGGGGGAGTAACAAAAATGTGACATGATCTAAAATTTCCTAGAAACCTGGTGTGATTTCTTTATGTCTTGAAGCAAATTTCTGGAGAACTGCCAAGATGGAAACATGCACAGCTATACTCTGTGCAAAAACTTGCATGTTCTATAAAGATGAGATTCACGAGAAGCTGGAATCCTTCTTACTGTAGAGTAGGGAAATAAAGATTTCCAGCTGCTAATAATAACAAGCCTAGGATTCTTCTTGTTCGAGCTGGAGCAGAATGGCCTGGAAGTCCCTGGAGAATTCCAGTCCAGCACCACACATTTGAAAGATTTGGATCCCAGTCTAAAATATTTCCGTTGCTTGACTGAATCTCCAGAACTGAACTATTTTTTATCATAATCCAGTCAGAGAAATGAAATCTATAGTGCTGTTGGCCATCAGTTTAAGTATTTTGATAGGAGTATCGTGACTAGAGTGTTTGCTGTAGTCTGCAGGTCACGAACACCCACTTTGGAATAGAAGAGACCTGGAAGAAACCTACGTGTGGTGCAGCTGACTTTAAAGAAATAACTAGCAATGGGTTTGAGGTTCCCTTCTAGGTGAAAAAAAGGGRGAAAAAAGCCAAAAGCCAGCATGGTGCACTGTCTGGGCACATTTTCAAGGCCTCTTTATTTTGAGTAATTAATTCTGTGTTTTATTAGTAATGAAAGCAGGGGCTATTTTGTACAATGCTGGAGAGTAAAGGGTGACTCAGCAGAAAGTTAAACTCTGATGTAGCATTACTTCTGCAATTTATCACCTGCCTGTAGTGCTTACGCAGTGTATAATACAAGTCTATTGGTATTCAGACCAATTATATTCTAAATTCACTTTATCATTACCTCTCAAAGACGGGTAACTTTAAACAACTGATTGTTTTATAAGTAACTGGAAAAATCTTGTGTGACATCTCTTCTTCGAGGCAGTCTAAATGCAAGCTGTTTTTTTGGTGATCTGTTTTGAATAAAGCGATTTTATTGAATAAATATATGCATTAGGGCTTGAGTGTGGTGTATCCAAATGCTTGCAGCCTTTTTACAGATTTGTAATGATTCCAGCTGGATTTTTTTTGATTTGGTGGATGAAAAATCCATTTGATTTTGTCTTTGGTTAAGGAAATTTAAGATACTAGATTATATAAATGTACAGCTTTAAAATTGGTCACAATTATCGGTATAATAATTGGTAGAATTGGTAGAAATGACAGCTGTGTAACCTGCATCCTCCTTAACGTACCTTCCTGAAGTTGCATTCAAGAAATTGTAGCAAAAGACACTGCTGGCCCATTGCTCAAACAGAAACATTTTCTAGTATGCACTGCATTTTTGTATTTTCCATCTTGGAATCCCAGTAACACTGAATTCCAGGTAGAGTGAATCTAAGAGCTATGCCGAGCTTGCCAGTGTTGCTTCCTAGGAGCTGTCGCAGGCACCTTAATCACCTTCATCATGTAGCAGACCACTGGGAGGGATAGAATAGCGTTCCTGTCACTGTATCACATTGTCTCATTTGAAAACCCAAAGCTTCTATATTATGTATTTTGTGTTTGTTAACTATATTGGTGCTCTGTTTGTTAGTTGTTCCTTGGTGAACCTTAGAAGCTACAGTTTGCCTTGATTCCTCTACAAGAACATTGAGGGCTACAGTGTTGACTTCAACAAGCCACCCCTGGTAACCAGTCCTCAGTAGAGCAAGGTGGTGTCTACCAGCTGAACACAACAGACTAACCATAAACTCTCCAAACTATGGCTAAGCTTTTATTTTCTGAATCTTTTTTTCTGCTTCTACAGGTGTAGAAGCCACTTTAACCTGTGGTGTGTCTGCAGCTGGCCCCCAAGGGTGCAAACACAGCTCTAATTGATTATCTGAAATGCGCAGCTTTAAGGGTCCTGCAGTTACTGCTCAAGTTCTACAGAGTGATGCACAGCTTTAGGCAGCAGAGTTTTAGTGACTGCAGCAAATAAATTTGCTGTGCTTTATGGAGCATGGAGAAGCTTGTTTTCTGAATTTTCATCGTCTCAATAAATTGTGTTAAGATTGTGTTCTATTAGACTCCAGGAAATTAAAGAGAGCAATTCAAATATGGACATTATTGGGAAGGTATGATGCTAACAGTACAGTTAGAAAAAAGTTTTAAAATTTGGCTGAGGCAATAATGAGGGCGATAAGGGTTGTAGAGGTACAGAGTGCAGCTACCCAGGAATCCCCTTCCAGTCTTGCTTTTTACCTACAGGGATTCTGTTGTCCCACTGGGGGCTAACTGATGATAATTTTCAGGTTGCGCTTCACAGAGGTGAGGAAACACTTGTAACGGCGATCAAATAGCTCAGATATAGAGATTGTGAAAGGGACATTTTCTTGTCAAACTATAGTTCTGGATCATTTAAGATGAAAACAGGAATTACAGCCACTGAAGTTAGCACTTTCATCCTTAGAAAGCTTCACTGCTGGATATGATGTCTACTTTAATATAGTAAGAAAAGTAATAAAGGAGAAAGATTGTATTCAATGGGGAAGTGCAGCAGGATGAATGGAGCATCCTCTGATACCAACAAATTAATCAGACCAGCAACATCAACAAAAATATTTTGATTCCGTGACTTGACAGTTTGGTGTTAATGACTACAGCAATGAAGATTAGCAAATTTTACTTTTAGCCTCTTCTTGCCCCTGCACTAAGTGGAGGAATATTAGTTCTTTTCATTGAGGGAGTGGTTATGCACCTTAGGGTCAGAGAGTGCATGCAGTGCATGGTTCTCAGCCTTTCTAAGGCTTGTCATTTGGATAGCTTTCAGATCTTTATTTGCAAGATTAGAATGTTTTCAAAAAGATATGCCAGGTTGAAGCCTCTTCATTGCTGTATCTCAAAAYATTATCTTAGAAAGCTGTAATGATTGATGAGCATTTCTCATTGCAATTACAGATGAGGAACAGCAACCAACAAATCATGCCACACTGGTGTATGTATTACAGAGACGCTCTCTGTAGTCTGGCCAGCAAATCATTAAATCAAGCAAAGATGAGCAAGGGGCTGCCTGGATGTTCTCGCCCCAGCACAGCAGCTGAGTAAGCTGCTGTCTGTCTAAATCAATCCCCATTCTGGGAATTGAAACAGTGGAGACATGAAGCCTGTCTGTAGCCACATAAAAGACACATTATGGCTGCAATTTAGGGGGCTACGCCTAAAGCAGTTCTTTGAATCCCTAATCCTGTCAGCTCAAAGGGAAGAAAATGGGGAGGCCATACTTAGCTATGTAAAACTTTTCTCCTGACTTTTACTTGAACTGGGGGATCTGGCCTGCAGTTAAGCCAATCGAAGGGGAGTTTATGCACGGTGTATGTTGTAATGGGATTTTACAACATGGATCTTGGCAGATACATTTAATATCTGACAATTAAAATAGCTTGGCTGCCAAACACACTGAACATTGCCAGATTTTTATAAGATCCTGTGAATTCCTGACCTAGATATTCATTGGAGGAGGGAATTCAAGAAGAGGAGGGAAGCATGAACCAAGTACGGAAGACTGGACTCCTCACTTCTTACCCATTTCCCTTATTTCTTCTGAGTAGTAAGAATCTAAAACATGCAAAATGGGGTTAATAAAATGATTTAGGATGATCATAAGGTCAGCTCACTCTTAAAGTTGTTCCAATTTCAGTCTTTATATAATTTACCTTATGCTTGGGGTACTGAATAATGAAAAATCTAAACAAACAGAGCACTAAGCCTCAATCCTACATGTAAATCTGTGCACATGTGCTGCAAACAAGATAGCACCCATGGACAGATTTGTTTGTGTTGCCATGTGAGCCAAAAGCTATGTTTTTGCTTCTTTTAATTATTCAGTCCTGAAAGAATTTACTGTGAACTCCCACCAGGCAGAGATAAGACTAAAAACCTTGTAATCTACAACTGTACAGGAGGGTCAGTTTATGGCCTGAATGTGCTGGAGAATTTAGATGTGGAGAGAATCTTTCATAGTGAAATGGGAGGAAAACCTGTATTATTTTAGTGCTTTGCAGCATGTAAACTATTCTGTTTATGATGAACCTAAAGCTTGGAAAAAACAAATGACTAGATCTAATCCAGATTTGCTATTCTGATGAATTTTTTCATTCTCAAATTAATTCAGGTTGTCAGATTAATTCAGTCCCAACACGGCAAGGGCAAGACAAATTAATTAGCTTAAGCTCCATGAGTTCTGAGGGTTTTGTCTCTGTGTACTTTGCGTGAGGATATGCAGGGCACTGCTTTCAGATGATTAGCCACTAATAGGGAAAGGGTCCCTTTAGCTTGCCACCGGCCCTAATACCACTCCCAGCCAAGTGAGAAGATTGTCAATGAAAATACTTGAATGCTCTTACCGTTTGGAACTGAAGACCACATTCCTAGTGCAGTTACAACTATTAAACTACTATGTATTCTCCTGAGACTGCTCAGGAATCACAAGTGATGCTTTAAAAAAAATAGAATGTTTAGTTGTAGAAAAAATGGCCAGGTCTGGTCTCATAAAAACAACCAGCCAATTTTTAAAAAATGTTGGGCTCCACAGTATCTGGAACTCTTACATGTTGTATCCTTGTTACATGTAAGATAGTTATGGTAAATGGGTTTTCTGCAAGGGAATCCCCTGACATTCTTACCTGGAAGCTTACCTCTCTGCCGCTATTATATACAGATTCTCCATCAGATTGAGAGTAAAGTCTCTCTCACCTCCTTTAAAAATATCACCAACCAAAGAGAAGACAACACTTAATTCTTTTTTTCAAAAGAAAAAGAAAGTCATGTCTTGGGGAGAAGGGAAATCAAATAAAAAATTTAATGCTACAGAAGAAAAGCAAGAAATGCAGTTGCCATGGAAACCAGAGCATAAGTAGAAACTTTCCAGCAAAGAGCAGAAACTAAAAATGAAAAACCGGAGTGGAGAGACTTGGCAGATAGCCAGCAGCTTCCACCACCTTCTTTTCTCCTGTTAACTTGGTGGGATTTTCTTAGTCATTTTTGCCACATTTTGGAAGTGCTCTGTGCATTCAGAGAGTAAAGCTGCGGCTGTGGGTCAGTGTACTTCACAAGGGTGAGTGAATGACAACATTGCTTGAGATAAGGCAGGCTATGCCAAAAAACACACTCTGTATGATTCAGCTCGGTGCCACTTCCACTGAAGAAGGGGAAAATTGTTTGGGAATGGGCATAAGGTCACAGTGGGTTTGGGAGATAACTTAGAGAGCGGAAGCTGCTTCGTCTAATGGTCGCAAAACACTGAGCAAATCCTTCTTGCTTCTTACCTTGTTCAAACCAAGGCTCTCAGAGTGCATTGCAGCAATAAGCCGCAATAACTCTTGGTGAGCTTGAATACTTCTCTGATCCCTTTTTAGTAGGGAAAACAGATACCCTAAAGCCTGCTCCAAGTGCTGCTGTGACTCAGACAAGGCTGGGGCACCGTAACTCAGATCTCTGGTCCTCTGCTCTCATCTCAGAGTCACACACTACTCCTTGTCAAAGGTCTACCTTGAGCACAGGACGTTATTAATTGCATCTGATGTATTTCTGAAAGCAGAGGCATATTTCAGACATTCAGTTCTATCTAGGACTCTGGAATTGTTTGTTGCTGGGACGTTTAAGTCAGTTGTATGCAGTAAAGTAATATAGTCATTGGATTAGCAATTATTAATCCACATACGCTTTTTAGCATGCCATGGAAAAAAGCAGGTTGGGAAAGCTGGGAAAGTTACCAGGCAGTGCTGTAAAACCTTTGTTACGGCCACGAACTGATTCGGGTGAAAGATTTTGAGTGTACCTAGGACTGTGTGCTGATACAGATGGAAGTAATGAAACAGATAGTGTTTAGATTTCATTTAGTCATATTCTTGAAATTAAGCACGCATGTAAGAGTTTTGCTGATTTGACCTCAGGCTGCTCAGCATCTTACATAATTGACTCCTTTTCCATGAACAAAATAGAAAATGCAGTGCAAGCTGAAAAAAACCAGCTTTACCTCTTTGTACCTGAAGTCTGGACGATCTTACCTCAGATGATACAGCACCATGAGTTATGAACCTGCCTGTCTCTCAGTTTATCACTAACAACAATCACAATAAGGCCTATGCATATTTAAATCTGTTTTGCCACTGACTTTACTGCTGAACTGTACTGTAGCTGTCTCACCTGGACTATTTCTTTGCCTTCATATGTCTCATTTAAATATTATTCCAAAACAGAAGGGTTTGTGTTTTTTTTTTTTAAGTTGGAAGTGTTGAAGCTTTGAGTAACTAACTCACTTGGATACTTCACTGGGGTTTCCGACCAAGTAAAATGGATGTAATTTTTTTTAATGTTCGTTAGCATCTGTGCATGAAAATGACTGTACACAGCAACTGCAGAGTATGACCTTGTATTTATTTTCCTAGGCTATTTTTAATGCCAAAGGCAAAGTTTATTCAGCTAAAATAACAAGTATGAGAGGCCGGCCATGGTGTTTCAATTCCTGGGTTTGGGGGGGGGGGGGGGGGGGGTGGGGAGAGGAGAAGAAAAAATGTTCTCTAAGCTCCGCAAAAAGGATTTTTTAAGAGGAGAACAGATCTTGTGAGGAAACGTAACCACATATGTATTTGGTTAACGTGGGTTCTGGGGACCGATTTCCGTGGCAAGGGCGGGTTTTTTCCGGGTGAAACACACGTGTCCCGAAGCCGCAGAGCATGGGGCGAGCGGCCATTTCAGCCGAGCCGCCGCCGTCCTTCCTGCGGGGGGCAGCAGAGCCGTGCGGAGCGCCGCCGCCGCGGGGCCGCCCGGCCCC
>JAYKAV010003099.1:631430-756316 GCA_035582835.1 Phoebastria nigripes | reverse complement strand
GGCTCGGCCCGGCCGCGGCCCCGGCCGCGGCCCTGCCCCTGCCCCTGCCCTGGTCCCGGCCCCGGCCCCGGCCAGCCACGCCGCTGCCTTCCCTTGCCTGCACCAGGGGCTTCCGATGGGGAGACAAACACCGCGGAGAGCTTCTTAGAGGAAAACATGAATGTTCATTTGCTGGGTTACAGGCACGGCAGTAATGAAGGAATTTACCTGGAAAGACAGCTTTGATCAGATTAACGATCGTAGGTTAGACACTTCTCAGGGGTGTTGCCTTGTTATGAAAGAATCTGGTGTGGTAGAGAAAATGTCCCTCTAAGCTGTATTTGAATGCAGGTCTATCTTCAGAACGTAACAGTATTCCATTAGACTTAAAAGTGCTGACATGGCACTCTGTTTCTGGTATTTTAAGCTGAAAAGGGTTCCTCACTTCTTCCACGTTCTTCTGTGCTCGGTGTATACAAAAAATGTTTTTCCTGTGTGCTCAGCACAGGCTGAGACCGTTGAAGTTGTCTTTGTTTTATATGGCTTAATTTGAAACTACCTAATTTCTGTTGGACTAGTAAAAGTATTGATGGACTCTGAGGGCTTATTTTTTACTTAGGAATGCTCAGAGGAGTTGAGACAAATAGAAGTGTACACTTAATGTATGCAAAGTAAAGCATAGATACCATTGGCAAAAGCTTCACAATACCGTGTATTATGCTGATTTATACACAGCTATGTGTTATGATATGAAGCCTATGAGTGACATGACCTAAACAAAAGAGCACTCCTGTTGATGCCAAGATTAGATTCCAGATGACTGACTGTAACAAGATGCCTTCCATGTAGTATTACCATATACTGTGTAAAGGTAACCATAGGCTGTTTCATGGAATTGCAAAGAATGAGCATTTTGGGAAATTCCTATTCCTGATGTCTGTTTTCAGCATTGCTGCTAAGTATTTTACCACTTCAGATTTGTCAGTGTTTGCCAGACTGGCTTGTTTAGATGTAGATCTGGAGGAAATCTGTACCTCTGACCCTAATGAGTTCTGTTAGGAGCAAAAGTGCCTTTGTATAATGAGCTAAACAGGACCCTCCAAAATCCCTTAAATTCAAGGAGTTCTGGAGTCTGTTGCATTTAGCCTAATACAGTAAGCGTGGGGTTCCTGATCCATGTGAGACTCTCTGAAGAAAGGAGAATCTGGCCTTTTCCAAGGCTGATTACTAACTGTCTCTCAACTGCCAAGACAAATACAGTGTCTGTAAATGTTCTCTACCCCTCTTAGGATCATAGGGGTTTTGCATTTTAGCCTTGACCAGCAAGAATCCCCTAATACTGGTAAGCCTGCATGCTCAACAGCTTTCTCAACATGGTACAAAGCATGCTAGCTTTGCCTAGGCACCAGGCCTGCCAGACTACTTGGTTTTGGGGATCAGTGCTGCCCAAGCTGTGGTAATGGTGGTATAATCTGTTCCAGAGGTTTTCAAAGCTCAGAGTTTCAGAAACAGTAAGGGGTATTTTTCAGCTAATGTCCTGACCTGAGAGGTCCTGCTATCAGAATATTAATCTCAAAATCTTCTTCAAACATCTGTTTTATTGGGGATTGGAACTGAATTTCAGAATGCAAAATGTGCTCTTCCCAGATTCTTCCTGATCTCCTGCCCTACACCTTCCATTAGCAGTCCCGTGTACACTGCTCTCCTTTGTCATCCTATCAACCTTAACAGTCTTTAAATAGTCTATAGGCTCTGGGTGATGATTACCATATCGTTCCTCCTCCCTCTGCAGGCTGCTCATGGAAGAAAAGGCAAGAATGCATTGGGAATTACTTGCTCATATGTAGTTCATAGTCCAATTTTTAAATCACCTCCTGCTTGTATCATTTGCTAAGTCCATCAGACCAATAACCTGCCCAGTTACCTGCCCTGTCCACCTCTTAGTGAGCAGCCTACATCACAAAAGTTACCCTTACAATTTTGGAGAGATCTTATCTATCCCCTCCTGACAGTAGGCATCAAAAACAGATATAGTAGTATCAATGCTGCAAATGGGCTGCACATAGGAAGATCAGTGTCCCTACTAAATTGTTATGTTGCTATTTTTTCTCATCAAGGGGAATTCCCTTCATCCCCTTTCAGAAGAGCCTGTTAAACTCAGCCAGTACCAAACTCCCAACAAATGTCCTTTAATAGTTTCAGATTTCAGCTCCGTGGCTGCTGACTGTATGTTCCTTTAATATGTTCACAACTCCTCTGGCAGAACTAAGCCAAGAATAACCAACAATTTCTCAAGCCAGGCCTCCTGCTTTAAGGTGCTCTGTGTTTCTTTTCCTGCCATGTACAKACTTGCTCATCTCCACAGCTCACACTTGCTTATGCTTTTGCATGGCTGTACTGAAATTAGGTGTTACCAGGCGTCTGAGAGGAGAGTGCTGCATCCACTGCTTTTGATTTTGCTGGCTGAAGGAGGACAAAGGACTCTTAACATTTCTCTGCAGTCGCCTCTCGGCTTGGCATACTGTTCATTTCAATAATAAAGTGTTTCCTTTCATTCTCAAACAGTCAGGCCCCTGCCAGAGCCATAATTGTTCACAGATGACTCATTTTGGCTGCAGGATCAAAACGAGGGAAAAGTGCTGTTTGCACAGTCTTTGAAACGTACAAGATGGGAAGAGATGTTCACGCTTGATATTTGTACCATATGTTGTTTCTAAATTTTATTATAGAGCCTTTACATTTCAAAAGAGATTCTAGTCTTGTCCTGGGGATGATTTAGAAAGAAAAAGATAAGTAGAGTTTTGAGTTAGACTGAGATTAGCAAAGACTGACTACGTAGTTTCAGCTGTGAAGCAGCAGCGTGCAGGGGCTGGGTGGGAGGCTGCGCCAAGGTGGACAGTCTAACGGGTCTCTTTCAGCTGTGATACATATATATGTATGCACTGCTTAGGTGCTGCAGACTCAGTTGTGATTTTTATCAAAGTCACATCGAACTTCTCATTCTTTGTAGAATTTGTTTCGAAATCTTGCATTTTGAGTTGTAGCAGGTGTTTGCATTTTCTTCTCTGCAATGAAAATCTAATGAATATATATAGAGTGCTTCTAATGAACAATCACAAGTATTGATCAGTTCTTTGCTCTGTTTGGGTGTTAGCTCTCTTTTTAAAGAGTTTTTACTTCAGAAGTACCTGTTGTGAGGTGCAGCACAGAGGTCAAGAACGAAGTTCTTTTTTAGGGTGCAGAATAAGGAAATGGTATGATGATTCCTGCATTGCTGTTCATGAGCATGTGCTCTGTCAATTAGGAGCTATTACTTGTGTCTCCTAGGAGGAGTGTTTTGAGGACACTCAACTATTTTAAATAAGACACCAAACAGGCATCAGAAAACTTGGTTTTCTTTGCATTAGTATATCATTTTGACTAATGAATTGTACAAACCCTGCAAACCAGGTCATCCAAGACTGCTGCCACATGGATGTACTAGGACCATGAAGACAAGCTGTCATCGGATAGCCCTTTGCAGGTGCTCGAAGGAAAGAGTTAGATTTGTCAACCCAGTAAAAGAGAGTATATTAGAAGAATAAAGGCTATAAATTCAGTAGGAAGAATTTTTCCTGTAGCTTTTTCCCTCTAAAAATATAATGGGCATATTAGTGGAATGGGTATATATAGACTAGATAGCTACTCTCATGAGTGGAAGATCTGTATAACTAGGAAGATAAGCAGAAAAAATTCTATTTGAACTGATAGTGCAATAGAAGAGCATTACATCATCATTTGGCAGGAATAACTGTGTGCCTTGCTAGATGTTTTCTAACATTTTTATTCAGAGTGTCATTTATCAGATTATCAACCAGTTCTCTGCACAGGGCTTGTGAGGTCATTGAAGTAAAGACCTAGTGGTGTGATAATTTGCAGGGGTGGATCGTGACTTGGTAGAGCTTGCGGACTGGAGATGTTAATTGTTTTCACTGAGGTTCCACGCTTAAAAACATCCCGTCCCTGGTATTGCTCTTAGGTTGTTTTTCATATTTCTGTTATTTTAAGGAGGGTCTTCACTTTTTGCAATCAGCTGAACTTGGACAATAACTTCTCTCAGACCAGCACTGTGGTGTTGTGCCAGAAGGAAGAACGTAAATTAAAATAAACCACCTTCACAATGGTATTTAAAAATTGATTGCAGGATTTCCAGTTGGGTTTGTAAACTGGTCTTTAAAAACAATAGCTACATTTTCATTTTTTAACTTGTTAACAGGGTATTTTTTTAAAATAGATGGTGTTTTCTGTGATACACTGTCACATAAGCCTGATAAGGAAGATGGCTAAAGAACATACTTGCCAAAATATTCCTTGGAAGAGTAATCTGATGCCAAAAAGCAAGTAAAACAAGCAACTATATTTGTAGTGTAGTTTGCAAATTATGTGGCAAGGAAAGGAAGAAAATAATCTGTCACATGAAAAATGAAGTTTGGATTGTGTGTATATAAATCAGTGATTTGTTATATGAGTGTAAGATCATTATCAGGCATTTAAACATGAATTGGAAGTGTCTAATCTATTAATTAATCAGGAAGTAAGTTTTACATGGCATGTGTAATCAAGTTAATCTTTCATTTCACTTGTCAACATAGATGCTGCTTTCAATGTGATGTTATCATGAGATTAAACACCCCAAGTGTTGATTCATACTGCTGTGTAAATCTCATGTGTCCTTACATTGCACTTTGGAACCAGCTACGCATCAGGAGGTGAGCATAAAAGTGTCTGCTTCCCTTGGAGCAAACTGGATTCCTGTTTGTGCACAAAGTGAGTTACTAGGCTGCTCTAACACCTGTAAAACCCTTTTCTTCTCCCCACTTTGAGTTAAAACAGACTAGATTTCCATGCAAGCAAGGATAGTGGTGCCCTGCAGCAACTTTCAGAAAGGTTGTTCTGTTTTTTCTGACCTTTTAGCACACCACATTGGAAAGCCATTATATTAGAACACACAATAAATAGCTGAGACTTCTGCTAATACTAACTAATAAATTTGGCATAGGAAGCCAGTGATGCCAAACTTTTATCAACTTGTTCCCTGCAGCAACACAACAGCAGGTTTACTACTGAAATACAAGGTAAAAATATTTTTAGGAATTAATTTTTTTTTGTTATATGACTATTTTGATCAAGGTTAATGCAGAATACGTAGTTTATTACAATAATTTATTATTACATCTAATAATTAGATTCCTAACCTAAAGGTGATTTTTTTTTTAATTGAAATTTGCAGATAGGAAAGTGAAGATGAGCATCTAATTCATGTCTGCATAGGTACGGCACAGCATGTGAACGTGTTATTTGTATTAACATTGATAACTAGTAATAAGAACTGATACAGAGTTCCACATGCAAGCTGTTCATGTTAGACTTCCCTCTTTATTTCTGAATTTCAGTACTTTCTTCCTCAATGGCACAGAGTAGTCTGCCAGCTCCTACTTTCTGCAAGACTTTACTGGCAGTACTTGTCTTTGATGGTTTGTCTTCTGCATTACCTATTGCAATGTTTAAGTCTTCTTTGATCATAAAAATTCATCATCTAGGTTCCCTTTCCCACAAAAGGTTTGGCAGATGATCTTTCGAGATCCCTTCCAACCTGGGCTATTCTGTGATTCTGTTCTATGATTCCTGTACCAAACAAGTTGCATGTCTCTGCTATTTACTGTGAATAATAGAGACTGCCTCTGGTCAGGATGGATAGGTGTCTTCAGAAAGACTAAATGACCGGAGCCAAATTTGGAAGGTGCAAACTTTGGGATGCTGTGGTTGGTTTGATCTCTGGGAAGTGTGGACCCATGCACCTTTAAGCTGTCTGGGAGCCTTGCTGTCTTCCACAAGTTTCACTTCAAAGCTGTCTTAGAAAACATTGACTTTTCAGTCAGTTATCCTCCAACCATCTTTTTAATCTTACTCAATGAGCACATATTGAGTCCTCATCACTCACAGGAAATCTTACACACCTGCACAACAGTGAAAAATTGGAGAGAAGGCAGCTCACAGAGCCAACATTCTTCTGGAAAGCAAGATAGATGAGCTGTGTAAAAGGTGGTTAAAAAAAACAAGATAAGGACATTTTATCTTTTAAATAAAATAAACAACAGCTTTCCTATGCTGTGATGTGTTTGTAATATGTTTATTTTTTCCCCTCAAATTTTCAATGTGAGATTTGCAGGATCTTGAATATCTTCCAGTTTATTTTTTCACAGTAAATAAGCCAATTTTCCCATTTTGACTGTACCAGAAATAGTGGTAGGGACTAATGTAAAAGTGCTTTTATTTCCAACTGAAAAAATAATAAAACAATTTTCACAAAACAGTTTTTTCCTGAATATTTCATTTGAACAAAAAGGCTATTTTTAAAATAATCATAATAGTAAAACAAAAGCACAAGGAGAAAAATTGCACTACTGTGTGGTAAATGTCGTGGTTAATATTAGCACAAATCTGGGAAAAAATTCCCATCATTGTGTATTATTGTAAATAAAAAAAATCCGAACAGTTGTATTACGAGACTGCAGTGAATCATCTCTCAGCAATCCAGACAACTTTCTTCATTCTCCTGTTGAAAAAAATCTCTTGAGTCTTGAGCACTAGTGGCACACGGTGCGTTTGGGGTATATTGCATTGCTCCTGCGCTGAGTGGGAACTAGCGCCTGTGTCGTCTGTCAGAGGGAATTCTTTATGGCGGGATCCTTCTGCTAAAAGGAAATGTGTTTGTTTTAGTCTGGCTGGCTCGGTGACCCCTGTAAATAGCAGTGTTAGTTCAACTGTACTCAGAGAACGAGTAAAAGAGTTTTATTGAATACATTCAAGTTGGCTGTAAGTTGAGTTCGCAGAAAGCCCCATGGGTCAGCTTACAGAGGTCATAGCAGAGAACTGCTTTAATTTTGTCGTGGAGAAGGAAATGGGAGATCTTTGGAAACCCAGAACTGAAGTTACTCCGTTAATCACTCAATGGATCATTGTTAACATTTTATTTTAGTAATAAGGTTTTTTGTAAAGAATAATCAGGCTTAAACAAATATTTCCTCCCAGCAGCTACTCCTGCAAGATGCATGATGCTAGGAAGTGTTGTACAGTTCCCATTTATGTATGAGGAGCTTTGTTTGATGTGGGGTTTTGTACAAGATTTTTCTTTTTTGGTATGGGAATTTTTGCTATACAATGGAGATTTTACACTCCTGGGTTTTTTTCCCCTGGGTTGTTGAAAGCAGCAGGGTGTTTTGAGGCACAGGATGTTTGATTCTAGTAGAAGTTTCTTCTTCAATTTGTGTTGGACTCCATCTGTTTAATCACTTCATTAGGTCTATGGAAATCATAGCACAAATCTTAAGATAGATTTTTACTTCCTAAATTTTATTAGCATCATAACCGGTCAGGTCATAAACCAAGTTATCTGAATAGAGTATTCTTTATCGTTAGGAATACATGTCAATAAATTTAGAGTAAGTTAACTGATTTTATTTTGGTCTCTCCAGCTAGTTGAAAGCCGATTTGAAAAAGTTTATGTTCTTTAGCTCTATTGTTCTACTGGGAAGTAGTCAGGAAACGTGTTCTGCTTTGAGGTCAGTCTGTGTGTTTCTTCCCTGTTCTCTTGCAGCAGAGTTCATTGCRTGGCACAGGAAACGTCTCCCATTGGGTTCTCAGACACACTGACTCTCCTTGGCATTACTGTAACCTGCCCGGGGACTGAGCAACCCTTCCTACGTGAATCACTTTGTGTGTTTTTCACAAAGCACTACACGTCCTTCCAGCACAATGAATAACATGTTTGTCGACCTCCTGTTTGCCTGTTCCACACTGATTTGGAGCTGCTGTGTCGTACTGAATTCCCACTGTCAAGAAGCTGCCTGCTGTATGCAGAAATCAAATGTGGTCCAAAACTCAGCTTGTTGATAGACTTGTTGGGAATTAGAGGTGGAATTCCTAGGCTCTATTTTTATTTCTCTTGCTTCCTTTTTTGTGTGTGATATTTGACAAACTCTCTTTGTTCACATTTTTAAAATATATGATGATTCGTTCTTAAAATCAGGACATCATTTATTAGAAACCAAATAACTGACTTTCCTGCTTAACACTGGGCACTTTCCTTTGATTTTTTTTTAACCTGAGTGAAAAATTTTGTATGTTTTAAGTACATTAAAAAGCTGAACAAGTATTTGCAAAAGCATCTATGCTCTGTTGGATGAAAGACACTGTAGAAAAAAAAGATACTACTATGCTAAATACTTATTCATCACAAGGGGATTGTCTTGAGAGAGCAAAGAAGCTCCGTTAATTCTTTGGGCAAGGACTAAGGGATCCCGGGTATACGCCTAGCCCTGCCCCAGCCTTCCAACGTGACCTTGTATAAATCACTCGGGGCTTCACTTCTCCATTCATGAAATGGGCATGGTAATTGTTATGCTTGCGGTGTGTGCATTTAGTTAGATCATAAGTACTGTGGACAAGGAATCATCTCTTAATTGGTGGTGTATGCAGATCCCAAAACAATGTGACATTGATCTTTTTTCGCATCTCTGGGCACTGCCATAGTAAATATATAATAAACATAATGATAGTAAACAATAGTAATAGCCTGTATGTAGGGAACACCAATGCTAAAAGAATTCATGCCCTGATTTAGCTTATATAAGACCTTCTGAACTCTTGTTTAATATTAAATTATTCAGACGCACATTATTCCTCTTGCCTTTTTTATATGGCACTGCTTTTTCTACTCATTAATATCACTAAATATCTATATTATGTATAATGACTACTTTCCATTTACATTTGGATTTCATCACCATACAGACAGCAAGAGTATTCCATAGTGTGTTGGTAGCTATGACACCATTCAATAAATGGAGAGCAATGAATTCTATGCTTAAATTTAATGTAAATGTTTATTTTTCATTCTGATTCCAAATCTGTGTACCACTTTGTTGTGAAGCTATCAAAAAACTGCTACATTCCATCTAAGGTGGTAAGGAAATTAATTTGCCTATGCATAGTCTTAAAATAATCATTGTTTTCCATCAAAATATTAAAAAGAAGTAGTTTACTTTTAATTGTGTGTATGAAACTTTCCTTTTTAGGTCTTCAAACAAATATGTCACTGAAGATTTTGGTATGGGTACAGCTGAATTGAAAGTTAAGTTATCCTTACACAGAGGAAATTACCTTCCTCTCCGGCTCTGCATATGAGCTTATGTATCCCTGGTAGCCTTGAGGCAATAAGCCTGGAAATCTTCCAGCGTCATAGTATGCTGAACTGAAGACTGCAATGGACTTGTAAGCAAATTCAAGCAGGCACATCTTGAGAGTGTCTAGGATCAGTGAGAAGAACACTATTATATTTCTCTTATGTTTTAAAAGACAGACATTTTGTAGAGATTATTACCTTACTCCTTTTGCCTCAGAATGTGAAAGGAATATAATCATTCCTCAGGGGTAGTGTAGTTACATGTGACAGGGAAATCTGGGTTGCAATCTGATTTTTTTCAACTTCTTGACGATCTGCCTGCAGTTCATTGACCCAATGCAAATTAGAAATTAAGCTGATATCCACCACTCCTCTCTCTACTGGCCAAGGCAAAACCTTTTCTTGTTTGTTTGTTTGAACTTTTGAAAGCCTCAGTTCAGTTCTTTGTGAAAAAAATAYGGGAAACTGAAATGAAATTACTAAAGCTGCTGTCTTCCAGAAGGTAGTCTAAATTCAGAGGCCATTAATTACGTGTGTGGACAAATCAGTGTATCCTCATGCCTGTACAAATGGAGCTTTTGGGGCCGGCTGGGCCCTACTGGCAGAGCATGGAAACTTTCACTTTCAGAATAAGGAATTCAAGTTCCTTGCCATAAAATCAGAGGGAGTTAAGGGGAATGATTGTTTCCCTCTGAAGCCCTTTGGGAAAGCGAGAGGTTTAATGGTAGGGCCCGCCTTGGGAACGTGCATTCTGAAGTACAGTCATTATTTTCCCAGCACAAAGCAATAAACAAATGATAAAAAAGGCAAGTGTTAGCCGCTGGGGAGGCATGGCTTCTGTCGGCCTCCCTGGACCCAGCAGCCCCGCTATAGCCGAGCAAAGCCTCAGGCAACAGCCTGCTCCTTTTGATGTCAAAGCAAACAAGGCAATGTTTGTGTAGCTCTCCATCCCAGAACTTATTTTGGTGCTAATTTAAAATTTATTCACATGCTGTTAGTTTTGGTAAAGGAGTCAAATATATCCAGTTTTAAGAGGGCAGGGTAGCAGGATAACAGAGGTAGATGACGGGGGATGCCAGGTCAGCTGTGGGTGCTCTAATTTTCCTCTAAAGCTCAACAGTGTACCGAACTGGATATTTTACTGAGATGTTACAGTTTGGTGGATATTTAATTTCATTGTGTTTGGTGTCGGGGCGGAGGGGAGGAGTTAACACCCCAAAAACCACTGCTATGTTTGGCTCCATTTGCTCCTCTTTCTGAGAGATTCAGCAGAGCCTGTGACTGAACTCATCCTTCTGCTTTTTGGAGGGAACAGCCAGGCTGTGATGTGTTATTTTAGAGATAGAGATTTTAATGTTGTCAACTTTCCTCCAGAGCAGTTAATATATCTAACGTTTGCAAGTGATAGATTCTGCTATACACAAAAGAGCGTTTGTATCAGGATGTGGCTTTCAAAAAGAAAAAAAAAAAGAAAAGAAAGAAAAAAAAAGAGCAGTGCTGGATTAATTGGAAAGGTCCAGAGCAGTCACATTCCCTCCCAAATGGGTCATTCATTTTGTTGCCTGCTGCTATGTAGCATCTGAACTTAAAGCCTTCAAAAACGCTGTTGAAGTGAGAGAGACAGAGGCAAGCTGGCGAAACTTGAACAAAACTCCCGGCCATTTATGCCTTTATAGAAGGCTGCTTTCTCTTGTCATGATAGTTTATGGTCCCTCATTAACTTCTCCTGTTTTATGGTCACCTGTATGAATGTTTCTGAAGGTACTAGGTTGATTAAAAATAAAAATCCCTAAACACGGAACAGATGCTTAAGTACATGTGGGTGAGTGCAGGGTGACTGCAGGCCCATCCTCCCGTGTCTCCTGATCACTTCCACCTGCTCACAGAGGTTAGGGAGACCGGCAGCGCCTGCGTCTCCCCGCATCCCAGGTGGTTTGAGGATGAGTCACCTGGCTCCAATTAAGCAAAACCAACGCGTGAACCTTCCCCTTTTAGATTGTCTGGATTTGGGTGAGCTTTTTAAATGGTTTTGTTTAAACTTTCATTTCCATCAGTGCCTTTTTTTGCTGTTGGGAATGACGAAAAATAAATTGGATAGGCTCTTTTAAAGACATTTCTAGTGATAAAAGCATAATAGTAAAAAGGTTCTCTTAAGAGCTACCAGCTCGGTTATTAGGACACAAAAATGCAGAGAGACACCTGAATATTTGGCTTCTTGTCTACAGCAAATCTTTAACTGAACCTCAGTATTTTCAGACTTTCCCATCGCTGTCTTCTAGATGTTCTCAGCTCTGTTTGTGAATTGAATCAACTGCACAGGATGAGTCTCTGGTCGTCTGGAAAAACGGTTTTGGTTGTTCCTGTAATTTTTTGTGTGTTTGTTTTTTAATATACCCAAATATGAAAAAACAAAAAAAAACTATTCTGGATAACAAGAAGAGGGCAGATGTGTAGTAACTGAAGCCTTTTCCTTTTTGCCGGGATCTGATGTGGGATTTGGTGGCTGATGGTGCACGGGGTGGAAGCGGCAGAGGAATGTCCCTGAGCAGCATCCCCCTCCTGGAGGCAGGAGCCTCTGCTGTCCAGCTGGGATCTGCCTCCTTGACCCCAACTTGTCATTGCCCTCTTGATTGGCTGCTCCTGCTGCCTGAAAGCTGGCGCTGAATTCCTTGCATGTGGCCTCAAAACCAGGCATGGACTTCACCGAAGATCGAGACTTGTTTTTTCATCCTGGAAGGGCCTTTCTCAGCTGATAAACATCATGGTTTTACTATGCATGTAAAGAGGAAAATACAGATTTTGTAGAATTCTGATGTTTTCCATGACTGCACAAGTTTATGAAATCCTAAAATTGAGGTGGATGGGTGGTGGTAGGGAAGGGACTCCTGTCGTGGTGAGGGTACTGAAGTCTGAGAGTTTCTGCCTCTTGTTATTGAAGGTACGACACAGTATAATCCGGGGAAGCTTTCAAACTTCTGAAGAAGCTCCTGCTAACTGGGGAACATAGCTCGTCCTCAGCCAAGCCTGTGTAGTCCTGCAGTTTCACGAGACACCACAAAGATGAATTTGCACAAATGTCTGGGAAAAATGGCAAAACTAGGACACAATACAGAGAGGTACTGTGCAAATGTCATTCTGCTGTTCATCCCACTCCGATGAGGTTTTTCTGGTATTGTTATCTGCCAACTTGTGAGAAGAAGTGGCAGCGCGTTAAGTTCTTGGCCACCATGCTGGTTTTCTGAATGTTGTCTGTCGCTCTTCCTTCAGAGCGTTTTTTGTGCTGGCAAGGGAAGGAGCTTAGATGGAGGATTCTGGACAATTCACTTCTGACCTTTTTAAATGGGGAATGTGGAGTGAAATTTTTTATCATCTGGTTAGTCTATTTTTTTTTTCTTTTCTTTTCTTTTCCTCCATGGCTTAAAGTGTTAATTCTGCCCACTGAAATGTAGTTTTATTGAGCAATGTGAGCYGAAGGCGGAATCTTCACTGCCATCAGAACCCAAATGGTAAATAGGCTCTTTCTCTAATTTGTGGGATGTGCTATAACTCAGTTTGAATGTTGAAAGGAAATGGGCCTCCAGGGGAGTCTGGAGCTCTGTTCATTCAACTTCTAATTAAAGTTTTCCCCTCTCAAGTTTCACTTTATTTTCCGGGGCTTTTGCTCCATGATGATTATTAACATGTGTCCCATGGCCAGGAAATCATTATACCCTTCCCCAACCCAGTCTTTCGTAGATACCTCCTGCTGYAGACCAAGCCGCCTGAAACTTCATCTCCGAAATGATCTGATGGCCGGGGCAGGTAGAAACTAGCTGGCACCCTAAGGCTACCCAGCCGTTTTCATGCAGCAAGCTGTTGATTTTTTCCAGTACAGTTTGATCAGATGTTGCTGTCCAGCGGAGACAATCCAGTCCAGGATTTCTTCCAGCCTATTCTTCACGTTTCAAGAGCCCAGGCCAACTCTGGCTTCCTATTCCAACTCCAGCAGGCTTATCTTTTTGGGGGCAGGAATTGTTAGTACAGTTTATCTTGCTTGCTGCAAGTCCTCCCTCAGCTGAGACATGTACTCTGGTGCTGCGTTCTTTTTTTTCCTCTCTCTCTCTTTTTTATGTTTTCTTCTTGTTGTTTTTCTTTTTAAATGTGTTAAGTGAAGAGTTCCTCTGCCCCCCTCTCCCTTTCCACTCCACAGAACCAACCTCCAGTTAATTAAACGCTGGAATTGTTGCTACTTTGCCAGAGGGGAGAGTGAACCTGTGCCTGCATGTGTGTATGTGTAAAATAGATACAAAAATGTCAATGAACAGCAGGAAAAGTTCTGGGAGACCGTCTTACTACTATCGACTGCTCCGGAGGTCACGACTTCAGAGACAGCGAAGCAGATCCCGGAGCCGGAACAGGCCGCTTAGTAGGGGTAATTGCAACAACAGTTCTCTTTAATTGACAGTGCAAAGACGTAGGTGCTGTTGCTTACAGGTAGCTTCGTGACTGTAGATAAGAATGACAGTGCGAGTATTTGTAAGTGTACCTGCTCCCTGAGAAGCGTATATCGAGCTTTACAGAAGGTCAGTTGCTTGTGTAGTGCTGCAGTCATGTATGGGGAGGGAGAACTGTTTCATTTTAAGAGCTTAGCTGGGGGAGTCAGGCTTGGGTGCTGTTCCTTCCAGTGGCTTTAACACCTTGTGTAACTGTAACTAACCCAGTCTTTTCAGTTATCCATGGCTCAGTTTTTTCAATTTGTGTAATTAAGGTAACTACTTTTTTAGCTAACGGAAATGTTTGGAGGCCTAATTGATGATTATAGAGATTTGAAAATCCTTGATTAAGAGATGGTATCTATATGCAAAGATATATTGCTAGAACTTCTTGTTCTTCATGAGCTGAGTATCACCAGGGGTTTTGAAATTACAAAGCTGAGTACAGTTTAGGGGTAGGATTTTCAAAAGAGCCTAAAGATTGTGCTTCCGAGGCATTGTGGAAACCTATGGGACTTGTATTCCCAAATCACTTTGCACTTTTAAAAATGCTGCTCTGAAAGGGCCTATTTGTCCACATCAGCAGGAGTTAGGTCCACAGAGTAATGTTTCTTTAGGGCATATTCACTCATGCACCCCATTTATTCTACTTGAGGCAGCTACTGACCCAGTTGCATTTTTAAAATAAGCTATTCTGGCTTTCTCTTCTAGTGTGAAATAAATGTTTATTGATGCTTATGCCTATCATTAAAGCAGTCAAAGAAGCGGGAGTCTTTGAGTCATTTTGCTTTTCAACTATCTCTTCAGAAAGGAGGGGAGAGGGTTGTGTTCAGCCTCTAGTGTGACAATCCAGTCATATTTATAATGTCTTGAGCTTAATCAAAGCCATTAATTAAAAAAAATTTTTTTTGTTATTGTGTGAATGAAAAGCCATAATAAAAAGCAAAACTGCAACACTGCATCAGGTGTTTGTGCAAATCCAGGCTTGTACTTGTCTCACCGGAGTTAATTCTGATTTACGAAGCAGATTGTAAAGTAGACTCCAGCGCTACAAGATTTAGCTTAGTGCAATGTCCTCTTTCTTCTTTTCGTGGCATACAGTACTTTTTTTCAGGATTTTGAATCATCACTGAGAAAACAATAGGAAACTAAATCAGTCTCTGAGCTTCATCTTTTCCTTTAAGCAAACAGTGTTTTTCTTTCCATGATTTTTTTTTGTTTTGCCTGTCAGGGAGGAGTGTTTGTAAACTCACAAGCATGTAACAGTTCCCTTTCACCCTTTATTTGTATACCATTCAAACCAAAATAATTTACTGTCATTTCAGTTACTGTGACAAACGAAATGTGTTAGTTTCATTTAGGTAACCCAGTATGAACTTAATGGTGTAATTTCTCATGAACACAAGGAATATGCAGGCAGATCTGATGGAAATGGAAATCAACCCTAATGTTTGTAAGAAACTGGGTTTGAACCAACTGAAATCTTCTTGCTGTTGACCTCTCCCTGAGTATTTTGTGTTTGTCACACTTTGTCTCTAGGATTCCTGCCTGATAGGAGGATCATAATACTCAGCACTAGTTGAGCTCTTCTTATCTGTAGATCTTAAAGGGATTTGCAAATCTGGATAAGAATTTTCTCTTTATTTTCTACATGTTTTTGTAAGAGATGCAGAAAGCAAGTTGTGCAGTGGCAGCGTCATACAGCAAGGTCAGTGGCAGGACTTGGTCCAGAGTCTGGAGTCGCTGGCTGCTGCTCCAGTGCCCTGGCTGCCAGTCTGGGCAGAGTGAAGGAAGTGCTAGAATTCAGCAAAAGAAATACTTTCCATGACAGTTCTGATCCCACTGGAAGGTTAATGAACAGGAGACTGTAGGGGTGTGGGAGCTATACAGAATGCAGAAATCAGAATGAGGTTATAGATTTTTTTTGTTTTGATGTAATGGTAATTTCCAAAACCTACAGGTCTGGATGAAGGGAAGAGCTGAGGGACCCCTTCTCAGATGCTGATCTGCAGTGTAATTTGCTATCTCTAGCTAAGATACTCAAAGATCAGATATCCTTAGTAGGAGGTTACCATAAATTCATGAGCACTGGAGTTACTGCACAGGAATTGGCAATGGTCTGTTTTGCCACATGTGTGTTTCCCGGACATCCTCTTGGCAACTTTTTGCTCTCTCCAGTCTCTGGACCCTTTTCCAAGATCCTCACAGAGCCCAGGTAAGCCTTTGGCCCTAGCTGGAGGAGCAGTGATACCTGGAAGTTGAGCTTTTCCAAGGTGTGTCACTTCAGCAGATTATCAGCATGCTTTTGGACAGGGAACTTGCTGAGGATCAGGCAGTTGTTACACATTTACCAGGCAGGAGGAGATCTCTGCTGGCACACAACCCCCTCTCCCCATCTGGAATCATTCACTGTTTGTACTGCATCAATCCTGGATGATAAATCCCTGATGCCGGAGCTGACACTGGAGCACCCATGAGATGCAGTTGCTGCCATCTGCTGCCAGCATGGCTCCTGTTCCAAAAGCTGTAACAAGCCTGTTTGCTGTAAGTCGAAGAACCTCTTTCAGCCCACTCTAGTTTATATCAGTCAGTCTCTTTGAATAAAGAAGAGGTTGTGTTTAAAAGCATGTATTTATATACTGCCACTTCCCACTCTCACCCCCCTGAGGGGGCAATGCCACCTATCCACGCACACCCTTCTGATGAGGAATGCTGCCTGCTGGCCTTTTGTAAGTATGGAGTGCAGCCTGCCCAAGGACGAACAGTAGAAGTCAGGCTGGGGTTACAGCTTGCACAGCTGCATCGCAGTCATAGGCAGGGGCTGTTATAGCTGAGACCTAATTTGGGAAATTGGTCTTGCTTCCTGAGGTACAAAGAAAGAGATAACCACTCCCTCAGGAAAGCTCTGCTGTAGCACATTTTAGATAGGCAAAGTGAACAGAATTTGCATTTTCTATGCAAGTATCTAAGGAAAGTAGGGGATTGCTTTCTGTTGGGACTCCAGGTGGAGACAATCTGATGTAGCATGCAGAAAAATATGTAGGACTTTCAGCTGTTTGCAATGACAGCCAGCTTATTTGATGGTTCCTGTGATGGTATCCTCTATTCTAGAGTTCTCTGGTTAGCCCTGGTGCTTATAACACGTTCATCACATGTTTCAGTATGTTTGCCAGTCTGTCCTTTTGAGAGGTCCAGGGCTAGAATAGTTGAAGAACAGTAAAACTGATGGGGAGGGCAAATCAGACCAGAACAGGAAGGCGTGCTGTCAGGAGGCTCATGTGATCATGCCTCCAGTGTGTTTAAATTACTGCTATTTGATACTGGATAAACAAGACAGGTTTCACCCCACTGTTAATCTTTGTTGGAATTATGATAATGTCTGAAATCTCCTGGCTCTGCTTTCCACAGAGATTCAGGACACGCTGCAGGTATACATTAGTTAGTTAAAAAAATTAACTGCAGAAACCCCATCTCTTCCTTGGACCATCTGTTCAGCTCAGAGATGTGTGTAACTACATGAGGAATCATGGCAGTAATTATGATTACTACCAGGTGATCCATCTAATGTAGCAGAAGGTACTTGGGAGGCAGAGAGGGTAGAAGGAAAATGATCAATAAAAGCAACACCTGCTTCTGCCTGCAGTACTTTGGTCTGTGGCTTTCTTCATGGTATCTCTGCTTCTCCTTAATTATGGGTATAATGAAGGAACAGGGGTCAGTGGCAAGTGTTCTGAAAATTCAATTTGCTCATAGAAACTACTCATGGGTGCTCCATTCACGGTTCCATATCTGAGCCAAATGCAGCTTTGGCTTCAGGTCTTTCTTCTGTAAAACTCTGTAGGCAATCAGTTGTCATCAAAGCTCTAAGAATTTGAGAACATTTTGAGTTCCTGATCTTGGAGGTTTAGTGTTCCTGATACTTCTGCCTCTGTCAGCTCCTTGGACATAAATGTCTTGCTCTAAGTTCTGTTTATCACAAATGCTTTTCAAGGTGTTCTACAGAAAGGATTTTTATTAAACAGGCTTTCTTCTTCTTTTCCTTTGATGGCTGCTGTGAAGAGAAAACTGACTGATCTTCAGCAAAGCCCAGTATTTTAGTACACCAAACACCGAGAGCTTGGAGGCTAAGGTCAGACTATTTTTTTCTCAGTGCAGGCTATTCAGGTACACATCTCTTGAAAACGGCTGGAATTTAGTCTTTCTCTCTCTGATTGATGAAATCAAAACCTTTTAAGTGATAAACGAGAGATCACCTTATACCCAAATAGCCAATACCTTAGAGGTTAAGGCACTCACTTGGGACAAGGAAAGCAGAGACTTGAAAATTGTCCCAGCATGTTAACAGAATGACATAACAACAAAAGAGGTTTTGTTATATTTAAAGCTAACTGAAATTTCACACACTTCTCTCTAATCTTTCCTAGCTGAAAATCTATTTTGCAGCATGTTAACAAAAAGTGATGTTCGACAAGGAATGCCACATGGAACTTTTCCCTTTCCACCTCTGCAGGACTTTGTCCTGTAGCCCAGGGCAGTGCCCTGGACACGACTGTATTAGCTGTTGTAGGGTGAAGGGATCTCTCTCTCATTCTGATTAGAAATTTTGCTCTTACTGAAAATTCCCACTATGTTGCTAAGTAAGATTCAGGGTTCTGTAAGTAAATAATTCACATGAAATGTTCAAACAATACTTCATTCTTTTCATGACCCACAATTAACTTTTCTTTGAATTACACTTAGCTGCATGCCTTTCAGATTGTTGAAAGCACATGTGTTTCAATGTATGTCTTTTGTCTGCACTTCCTCTAAATGAAGTTTAGCTTAGATAGTTCTAGCTATGGCAAGGGCCTGGGTATTAGAATACCKGCATCATATCCGAACCTACCTTTCCTGATAGATCAGTATTGACCAGACCTATCTATCTCAGAACAACAGTGCCATAATCAACTAATGAATAAATAAGCAAATAAGTAATTTGTTGTGTGCTGTCCAAACAGAACACCTCCCTACACTTACAATGCCCTCTTTTTTTTTGCATGCCAAACCAATATGTGCCCCTGAGCCTTGATTTTTCTTACTGAGGTCTCGTATTTTTAACAAACTGAATAGTCGTTACGAATACAATACCACCATCAGAACCCGATTTGTGCACCTGCCTATAAAGGGCACACGTTACTATAACCTCCTCTTTCACACTCACTTCTGTTACTGGGTTGTTGTTCTGATCTTTTGGCTTGCATCTAGATTGTTATGTAATAAATTTGTTGAGAGAGACCATGTCTCTCTGACAAACATTTAGCAGCTTTTAATGGTCTGTATGACTAAAGAATATGATTTTTTATTAAAAGAAACTGATTCTGCTTCAGCATGTAGAAGTTTGAAATATACAGTGTTACCCTTGCAAATACAAGCCGATGTGTTGCATGTATTTATACTGGCAGGCAGAAATCTGAGTAAAATATTCCAGTTGTACTGTTGTCGTCTGACTCATATCCTTCAAAATTTGACAAGATGAGTGATTTTGCCTTTTCAGCACATCTTTCTGTACCAGTGGTTGATACTGAATGAGGTATGGTCAGTAGGAAGTCGAGTCTGGAAAGAAAGATGAGCATAATAACATATTACTGGTCAATCTGCCTGGTCGATCTGGTCTCTGAGGCGAGACCCAGTCACAGTACCTTGGGACTCCCGTGTGGGCTGCCCTGCTTGGCCACCTTCCAGTCACAAGCATCGGCGGGCAGCACTGGGGTCATTTCAAACTTAGAATCATTTTTCCCATTCTTACTTATAATTTACTTGATTTTAAGTTATAAGTTTTAAGTTATTGACTTTAGTAGCCAATCAATAGTACAATTCTATTGTATTATATTATATTAATTATATTATATTGCCTTATATTCTGGATAACCAAAGGAGTACACACTTTGCCTGTCTCCTGTATGTGAGATTTCTTGAAGAATCCAAATCATGTGCCTTAGAATACCTATAATTTTTCTAAAAAATATTGCATAAACCGTTTTTTTCATTTAAGGGCTGAGAGTAGGCAAGTGAAGAGTCCAGTAATAAACATTAGCGATAAGGGTATTTTTTCCAAGGGTGGTGTCTTTTAAATGTCAGGAAAAGGAGACCTTCCTGCTTTGCAGTTTTTAATGACCATCGCTTTGTTTTTCAAGTCTCTCTCGTGGCATTTTCTATTTCACCGCAGAACTCTTGCAGTTTTCATTGAAATTTTAACAGCGTGGCTGACAGATGCCCATAGAAAAGATATGCAAAATTTTTTAAGCTGTACTGTTTGTAAGAAATATTCACTGGCAGCCATGTGATTTTTAGCGCTAGAGCTCCAGCTGAGATTTTGCCATATTTGTTCAATGCTTAATTGTCTAATAAAAATCTATACTAAATCTAATAACTTGGGAAGTAGTGCATGATGGAGGAATTCTTGAATTGTTCTGATATGAAAACAATGGTTGTAGAATTCTAAGTATCCATTTAATAAACAAAAATTTAGAGTGAATTTATTGTCTACGGAGGCACGGGTTAGATAGACCCATCAGTAGGAGCATGGTGACAGTACTGCCTTGAGCTCCTTCTTTTGCTCTTACAGTGCTGGTGATGCCACGCTGACCTAAAACACCTCCTTTAGAAGTATGTCAGAAATGCAGAAACATCAAWACTTAGTGAGCATTTTCTGTGACAAATGTGTCAATACCCTAAATCAAAAATGCATCAAGTTTTAAAACTTCCCATTAGGGAGCCATTGGAAACACCAGAGTGAATTTCCAAGGAGCACTGGCCCTCCTGGTATTTGCATAGTAAGCTAGAAACCCACCTGTAGTAAGCAAGATTTACAAATATTCCATCCCATCTTGCTGTCGTCAGCAGTGGAAGGAACAGCCTCTGTTTCCAAAGACACAGACTTCCTGATCAGCCATGTTGTGTGTAACCACCGGTCAGTGCTGCCATTTAGTGTCTGGAGCTACGGTGCAGTTAAACCATAATATTGTGCCCACCATGCGATGTTAACAAACTATGGGGTGGGTTTTGGAGAATGTCTGGGATTTGGGGGACCAGTCATTTTATTTACTCGTGACAGGCTGAGGTGACACCTTACTGTTTATTTACTTTTCACCTGTCCTCTTAACAACAATATCCTGCGGTTTTGAGAGTTTTGTATTTTCCTCCTTCTTTGATTTTCATGTGTTGTAACTTCTGTCAAATTTTAAGAGGAATGTTGCAGAGGAGGTGATTTAAGACTTGCTGGATATGGAGTTTTGATAGTGAGACACGAAAGGGGGGAAAGAAGGGGAGGAAAAGAAAGGCAGGAGAACTGTAGGGAGTAACTTGGAACATGGGGGAAGGTTTATGCAGGGCAACACAGCCACCTTGATTCAGTGTCAGCAGCTGTAGCTGGGTATGTGGGCTGAGGCAGGGACAGCGAGCTTTGCAAGTCAGATCAGCAGCTTGAAAAGAAGCAGATTTGCCTAAAGAACCCAAAACCTTGATGAAATTGGGCAACTGGAAAGGTGTATGTGTCTGCTGATACCGTTAGTGTGGGCTACATGTCCATTGTGGTGTTTGTGGCACTACCCAAAACAGTAAACATCTTCTGAATATCTTCATGCATAACCAAAACACTGCCTTATAACAATTGTTTGATTTTCTTTAGCACATTTCTAAGAACTGCAAATAGTTCATGGACTTGAAAGAAGCCTTAGCTAGATGCATTTAACCAGTGAGGTGTCCAGGGACAACTTGCAGGAAATCCCAYGGATGGTCAGTGACAGAGTAATGGCACAGACTCCAGTAGCTCTGTATTTTTCTCTGAGACTTTCCTTTTGCCCCAAGGTAAGAAGAGAACTCCAGAGTTCTTTCTCTAAAATCTTGACCATAGTTCCATACCTGAATGGTCCCATGGTCCCAGCAGCTGCATCTTTAAGAGGTAACTAAATATAGCAGCAGTCTTACAAAATTGTGAGAATTGTCAATACTGCTTAAGAGTAACTCAGGAAATTACTAAGGAACAGCTCATTTAATGCTGTGACAGAAATTTGGGAATTGTACCAGCAACTTTCAGGCAACTTGAAGGTTGACTGTTGTCTCTTTTTGCTCATCTTTTGCTTATCTCTATTTTAAGTCCTTTCCTTCTGGTAGTAACCTCACTTTCCCCTACAGTGTTGCCAAGAGGGGCTGATTACTCTGAAAGGAAATAAGTAGCAGAGTTGCTCCCAAGTAATGCAGAGTGAGTTTTTATCTAAAAGCCATAGGTAATAAATGAGAAAGAGGTTAAAAACCCTGGTCTGAGTCCAAAAAAGAATTGCGTCCAAAAAAGAATTGCTTCCAAAAGCATGCTTAGAGGGGTTTCAGCAGACTTTTCATGATCTCTTATGTATTAGAGTAAGTTTGTCTCCTTACAGCTGTGGCAGYCCAAACAATTTAGACACAGAGCTGCCTTTTAAAGCTTTTAAACCTATATTTCCCTTGAAGGTCTTCTAGTGTGCCACTAATCCCTTAAGTTATTGCACTGAAGGCACTCTATAATCCTTTAATTTACTCTGCTCTCAATAGAGACAGGGAACGAGCTGGGTCACTTTCCATATTTGGGCATTATCAGTTCTGCTTTTTTTGACTCAGACACTAGCTGAAGGTAGTTTGCTTTCCTTTTAAACACTGCAGAGAGTATTTTAAATTTAGATATTAATTGCTTGTGTGTTTGTGTATAGGCATATTAAAAAAGGTACACAAACCCCAGAACTTCCTTACTCATTTCGCTGTTTTATACAGCCTTGGGGTCAGGCTTTTAAACTAAGTTTCCTCAGGTCCCTTTGGATATCAGCGAGAGTAAAAATTGMTGGCTTTTTGAAAACTGTGAATTCATGCCCAATACAGAACTGGTGAGGGTCAAGAAACAGTGTCAGCCACACTAGAATTAATTCTGGAAGCCTCATCTCCCCAGACCTACAGGAAACAAAGCTTATGACTAAAATTTCTTTAGTGGTGCTGAAGGTAAAGCTTTATGGTGATGAGTAACGCTAGGCAAGTGCTATACTTTTTTTTTTAATAAGCAGAAATACTGTAAAAGGCTGTCTAGAGCAACACATTGGTTGCCTGAATTTGGAAGGTTTGTCCTGTCCATTGCTTCTTGCTTGCATGAGGGACACATGTTTTTATTGAGGGTTTGTTCTTGAGAGCTGGGAGTCCTGACCTGCTCTTGGAGGTTCGTTTATGAATACTGGCTACTCAGCATTACTTCAGAAGTTCATTTTAAGTTTAGCACTGAAGCATTCACTTTGGGGAAAAACATGCCCTGCAATTGTATAGACTTTGAGAAACATTGACAAGAATAAAGACGGCCAGAGTTTTGCTTCATTAACATTTACACTGAAAAAGGAATCCTCAGACGCTGAGCACTTAATGTTTCTTTTTGAAGAAAGCAATTTATTTGAAGTGCAAGTTTCTTTTGTACATTATGTGCTCACATTTTTGATTTCTTATAGCACTTCTGCATCAGTGAATTTCTTGTAGAGTTGGAGATCAAGCCTGGGCTTGTTCTGAAGTATCCAAATGTGGTAATAGGTGGACTGTTGTAAAATTTGGCATCTGGAGTTAAATTACAGGATGCTTCTTAAACTTCTTGGTTACTATAGGAACAAGTAATAGTCATCCTTCATGATTAAGCAGTGTCCATGGTAACCAAACGAGCAAGTTTTAAATGAAAGATATTTTCCCTTTACATTTTTAGCAGTCAAAGGTTAACAGTTATTACCTTTATACCCTTAGATGAGAACAAATTTTGATCTGGCTGGCGTATTTAAAGTGAGAACATTTGGTGTTCATTTACATAACTTTACTTCTAGGACCAGCTGAATTTTGGGTGAATACCAAAATAAAATTTCTGAGAGTGCAGTGTAGTGCATTAATCTCCCCAGGAAGAGTGAATGTTGTTCACAACATGTGCTAAATTGTTCTGCAGCATTGCAGCATGTTGCTGAACAGCTACCATATTGCTCCTCGGAGTGACTGCAGTTCAGTAGTGGATGAAGGAATCCCCATATATCCTGCATATTTTTTAGGACAGAAAATGCAAGTGTCAGTGTTAGTGTAGGTAAGAACACCCTCCCACTCCCTCCCACTTCAAAAATAGGATGGGAAATGTACAAGTGAATATAGCCCTGCTAGATCCCTTTTTGTAATCTACTACACATTTTTGTTTGTAGGTAGACAGTGGATATCACTTAAAAAAGCAAGGCAACACAATCACAAAGCTAGCACAATTGCTATAGGTTAGTTGCATAAAGGAATATAATAGTTTGAATGGTGGTTTCTGTATGTCCATCTGCAGCACGCTATTATTTATATGAAATAAGAAAACATGACTGCTTTTTAATATTTTCTTTCCTGTCTCTTTCATTGGCACTGGCGACGTTTGCTTGAAAACTGAAAGTGAGCCTGTGAAGCTGACACCTGCAAGTATGTTTTCAGAGCATGTATATGCAAGAGAAGTAGAAATACCCACCCACCCCCAAAGGAAATATAAGCACCAGTCACAATAAATTAGGATTTACGTTCCACAATTAGGAATTGTGGAATGTAAAACAGTTGCTTAAAAGCGTCTGAATAGCTAGAAGAAAGATGTATGAGTAACAGTAGCAAGGACAGGATGCATTTTCAGCAATACGCTGGGTATGTTGGCACTTAGGTAGATTGCCAATGTGTTGCAGACGCACTGTATCCTGACATGCACGCATGTGCATACGCTCCCACATCCACACACAAGCAAATGCAGAACATTTGTGTAAGCACTCACCTTTAAAAAATAATCAGGTTGGCAGAGAAGGTGACACTCTTTTTATAAGCTTCTATCTATTCTTCTATCTAATGCATATTAAAACGAAGGAGACTTGTTTCTGTTTGGTAGGAGAACTCTTAGGGCTCCTGCATAAACATTTGGAAAAACAGAAAAAAAATTCTCAGCTATCCCTATCCCTATCCCTATCCCTAATCCTAACCCTTGATAATTTTAACTGGAGGAAGAACAGTGTTTTCAGACTTTCCTGTCACTGCTGCTTTTTAATGCTGTCCTTGAGTTGCTTCATCAGGAGGGATACTGTATTTTGTCTAGTAGCTACCAAAAATCCAGTTAGTTAAAATCCATCAGTCTTCCATAAGTGTTTCCAATGAAACTGTATCCTAAATAGCCAGTGTTAAATCCCCACCTTGTGCTTTCTTGAACGATATTGAAGTTCCTTCAATGTTAAGGCAATCTAACTTGGATTAATTGGCTCTGGGCATTAAGACTCTTTCAGGCTGATGTAAGAGCTGCATGTACTATGTGAATTTCAAATCTTAATGTTTGGTCTATTATGCAGATGGATGTGAATAGAGATATGTATGTGACCCCATTTATCTCTCTAATGAAGTGCCATCAATAGAACATCTGTTTCTTTGCTGTAGAAGATGAAACCTCTGATGAATCATGCTTATAAATTAAGTATTTATTTATTTAATTTCCATTTTGCCAGTACAGACCTGTTATAGCAGCCACCACGCACGACTGGAAAAATGGCCTAGTAATTAAATTGTGCAAAATTTTCCTTTATACTGTGCTGCTACTCCACACACAAAGTAAACTGTTCTGAACTGGTTTGTAGTTCACCTGTCCAAGTCAGCTATTAAGAAAGCTCCAAACCAAACATAAGAACACCTTGCCAAGGAAACAAACCTCACTGACAGGAGACAAAAACATGGCTGCGATCGGGATGTGTCTCTCCCGTCTCACTGTGGGGGTTGCCACTGTGGCACTACGTGCCTCTGTACTTTTTAGTTCTCTCTGAAACTGGAAGCAAAGAGGGCCAACATGCTGCAACACAAACTGTTCTTGTGAGATTTCCAACTCCCTTTTGCAGTCCCAGGAGTTTTAATGAAACAGGAGGCCTGGCAGGACCTGCGTCAGCTGTACTGAAATCACTGAGAGAGACTTAGCTGCAGAAGGGACAGTCCATTCTCCAGCCATCCTGCTGCAGGGATCCTGCGAGGTTAGCCAAAGGCTATGTGAGACCGTCTGGCAGGTGTCTGTGGTCCTCCACACCAGGTGCTGATGCCGCCTTCTGTTGGGCCAGCAGTCTGCAGAGGCAGCTGGCCGCTGCCGGTGCTTCAGCCCAGTGGGGCTCCTGGCAGTCTCAAGTGGAAGAGGGTTGTATCCCCCCTGCCCTGTCCCGGATGGCGTGTATAGGTGGCATAGTTTACGTCCACAGTGACACAGATTACAGAGAGTATAGAAGTTTCTGCTTTGCCTTGGATTGCCTCTGTGAATAGACAGCCATGCTGATGAAGAAAGCAGCACGGTAACAGTTTTGAATCTTTGCAGAAATGTTAAGCATGATGGATGAACCTAATTTAAATCTCCTCAGAGCTGACTTCTTGTTCTCCAGACTCCATGTTGCTTGTCTTTATCATCACATAGGAGGAAGCTGATGTTCCACTTCACTTTATCATCGTTTCCGGTTTAATCAGGGTATTAGCAGTCTCTATGATCTGGTCACCAACCAGGCTAGAATTTCATCTTTTTCTGATGTATTTTTTAAGTCTGTGCATGATTTCAGTTTTACCCTGGAGAAAAGGCTCCTAATGATATGCCGTTAGCAAAAGACGAATTTGTTCTCTAGACATCATACCAAAGAAAGATAAATATCATACATATTTTATTTTGGAGACTGATAAATAAAGAATAAAAATACCAAATACATATATATATACATATCTAATTAAAAAATACCAGACAGTAAAAATGGAGTTTGTAATAAAGGCTGCTCAATCAGCATGATTTGCTATTTATTTTTAGAAAGGGGAATTAATTTTCTGGATGCCTTATATTCTCTCCCTGTCACTACCCTGGCACCAGGTCTGGGGACCTGCAGCTATGTCTTTCTTTTGGATGTGGATCCATTTCTTCAGTTTTGTAGTACAGAGAAGTGTGTGTATTTTYAGACTCCTCATGTTGAGAATTATCTAAGCTTCCCTTTCCCATTTGTGCTATTTTCTTCTCTCCTCTCCTTTTTGCCCTCTGGGAGTATTTTTTTCTTGACAAATATGTCTCATCTGTCTCCTCAGGTAAAGAATATATTCCCCATCAATTTCTAGGAGGGCAGAACTTGCCCTAGATATCTATCACTAAGCCACAAGAACGAAGGCAGTACGTGGAGAGGGCCAGCATCTGCAGTGGGGCTGTGAACTGGCCGGAGGAGCGGTGTTAGCTGGCTGGCTGTGTGGGGAACAGCCCTCCGCTGCAGGGAAAGGTACGAAGGAGTGTACAGAAGAACAGGGAAAGCCCTCTTAACTATATCGGCGACACTGAACGTCAACTAAACAAGCAGATAAACAACACCAGAGAGAAATCCCACAGCCCTGATGTCTGTGTCAGAAGCAGATTTCTTCCAGGCAGCACAGATCTCCTTTGTCCTCTTGCTCGGTCAGTGCTGTGGGTTAGGTTGGCCAGCGAAGGGGCTTCAGCTCCCTCTAGTGAGGCTGCTGGATTTCTGCTATATCAGAGCAACACTCCCTTTACCCCACTGCTGGGTGATAATAGAAACACAGCTTATTCCAGCTTTGAAGGGTGGAAGGCCTAAGGGAGCTTTCCAGGAGAGAAGAGGCTGCAAAACTGGGCAGCCACAGCCCACAGGAAGACACGAGAAAAGGACAGTAAGTCCCATTTCTGCTTGCATGCATCAAAAAGCACCTTGGCGTGCTGCTGGGAAAAGAATTATCTTACTGGGTAATACGAGAGAAAATAGAGGAATAGATACATATCAAGTACACAGAAAAATAGCACAGCTTTTTTCAGTACTAGATTCAAGAGCCATTAATAGCACTTGCTCAGGAGCAGTATGAGGAATATTAAACACTACACAGTACACGATATCCAGGAACCTGACACAGAGATGATATGAGATCCATTAAAGTGCACAGCGTGCTATGGAAAGGTCAATGTCACTTCAAATCATTATTTAACAAAGAAAAAGAAGAAGCTCTTCTTCCAGAAGATCTTAGTCCCACTTCGAGAGAAGATGGTCATAATTTTTAGCTGATGGGAAACAGTGTGGTCTGATGTTTTCTGTGAGTTGAATTGTTTTCTGTTTCCAGCCAGTTCTAATAAGGCTCTTCAGTTTACACAACTGTCCCAGCCACCATTCTTGTAGCTGCAGAGGATTGTATGGCTCTGAGTGGTGCTTCAGGTGCCTTTTTATGCTTTCAGGCAGGGACACAGTTGAGTCAGAGATGGCATTCCCCCTGTTAAGCTGAATATAGTGGTTTTGTAACACTTAAGTCATCTGTGAGGGAAACAAAGGTAATGCTAAGAACCTGGATCTGTTGGTGTAGTCACTGTGGATAGCATTAGCTATAGGCATACAACCAGCCTCTAATTGTTTAATTCTAAATATTTTGTGCCAGAGTGTAGCACAAAAGGCAAGTAATGATCCCAATTTATTTTTCTGTTTTGTATGTAAATGGTTAGATAAGTGAGAATTTTTTTACAAGCTGTAGTTCTGTAAACAGTATCCTTAATTGTCTGAAAAGGTAGTAAGAGCACAAGAACATGTGAAACTGTTTCTGCTTAGAGCATTAAATGAGTGGGGAGTAAATCACTGAATCTGATGTAGAATAATTGTGGGTACAGCCAGTGGGATTGCTGTGCTTTATAGAAGTGTATTTAAGCTAGAGATTCTAAGATGCAAAAAGAAATTATTTTATTCCAATATAAAAAGCGGTGGTGATGCAAACTTTCATTAGCCTAGAGAATACCCACTCTGAGTGTTCATTAGCTTTGCTTTTAGATGAGTCTGATTTTTCAGAGGGCAGCATTACCTGCCCTAAACTTTTGCTTCACGACCATTTTTATTTAAAAGTCAATTTTATTGCCTAATAAAGGTTTGACTTTTAATTAATTTTGTGTGGCATAATGGTTATAATATTGCTGTAAGGGATCAACTGGAATTCACCGAGGGATCAGCAGGGCATTGGGCATTATGTTCCAATAAACAGTTCTCCAGGTAATTGAACAACGAAACTGGCCTTGCAGCTATATTTCTAGTCCAGCTGACGGGAGCAGCAAGAGAGTGTTAGCAAGGGCATTCATAACCTGTCAGTGGTTCTCAACTGACCTTTGTCCGTTAGTAATTAGACATTTTTGCATCTCTGCTTCCCATTCAAAGTTATTCATGCCTCRTGAAGGGGAAAGTTGGCTCAACGCAGTATTTATTATTTTCTGTCTTTGTTTATTCCTGCGGTAATATTCCACTTTTAAAAAGTGCCACTATTCTAACAGTAGCTTCTAAGTACCCCTTTGGATTCAGATTAAAGATCTATCTTTCCTCCTGGACTCATGTGGCCACCTAAAGCTGTCTGAAATGTGGATTTTTCTGCAGCCTCTTTTTGAGTATTTGGAATCACAGAGACACCACAAATATCCACTCTCCAGGGACTGTTTTTAATTCATAAATGCTACTATGAGCCATGTTAAATAAATCACTTCTGTTACTATGTGCCTCCTCCTCTCCTCTGTTGGGTTTGTAGTAAGGAGTTATTAGATAATGCAGAAATTAGAGGAATAACACCTAAATTCATTAAGCAATAAAATTAATTCACAGAGTGTAATTGTATGAGCAGGAGACCGGTAATTCCTGTTCCCTCTGGTTTCACAGAAACTCCACCCTGGTAAGCTCTCTGGGGCACCCTGGAGATGTCAAGCACTAAACCAATGGGGCAGGACAGGGAGGAGCACACCTTCATTGGCAGATCATTGCCTAAGGTCGGGAGCCAGCCTGACCTCTCCGAGGGCTGCCTGCAGGATCTTTTCCACCAGTTTTTGGTTCTGATCAACTCTTAGTTCTCTGCACTACCTCCAGACGATCTGATGAAGTTTTATTGTCCTCTAAAGTCTCCTTTCCTTAAAGCACATCACTGCGGAACAGTGCAGGAACCTGGCCTCCTGCCGTCTCTCCCTAGCGCTGCTGGCTTGTCTGGCATTCCAGTCATACTTCTCTTTCTTGCTGCCTCTGATGAAGTCATCATCTCTACTTCTCTTATTCCTGGCTTGTTCGGAGTGCCATGGCATGTGCGTTGCTGACAAGCACGGCTTCCTTTTGGTGAGTTGAGGGAGACGTTTTCTCATTGCTAACTTCTCTGACGCTCATTCAGATTTGTACCTCCCCTTCTTGTTTGGAGTTGGAACAGTTTCATATCAGAAAATCAACTTGCTGGGAAGGGCCTGCTTGTTAGTTATTCCTTCCAGCTGGTTCTCTTTTTGCTTTTGTTAATACTGTCTCTTCCACTGGCCGATCCCTGGAATTGTGTGTGAGAGGAGAGCAGGAGAGGGGGAGAGTGTGAAGAGAGATGAACAAACAGAAGGAGTTAATGTATTTCATTCCCACTAACGAGAGCATAATCCTGATGATCTCTTGGACTAGCTGTGATTCACAAGAGCAGGTAATGCAAATGTAAAAACATCTCACTTGCTAAGTGAAAAGTAAACAGTATTAATATTTGTTCGTGTGTGTGTTTGTTACACATCATGACCTGCTCTGTAGCAGTGTCTGAGAAGTTGCAACGAAGAAGGCAGTGGTGTTGAGTGGGTTAAACAAGAGCTTGGGTGCCACGAGTTCCTCGCAGTCTGTTCTGCTGCTGATGTCCTGGAAGCCTTGGGGGGGATTGCTACGTCGCTCTGTAACTATTCCGCAGCACAAAGAACAGGCATGGAAAAGTGTAGTAGGGATTAATTATTCTGTCAATTCAGATGCCTTGAATTAGTTAACAAATCAAATGTGTTTATTACTTTACAGAAACAGTTTCAGAAATATTTCTAAGCCCTAGGTCCTAAATTAATGTGCAGTGTTTGCAGTGCCCTCCTGTTGGCAGCGAACTCAGTGGGATGCTTTCAACCCTGGCAGCTTAAAAAAAAATCCTAGTGCAATACACACCAAGCAGAATTTTGGACCCAACTATGTGTGATAACCTGGGAGAGGTTTCAGGGGTTTGATAATTTCAAGGAAGTTTCTCTTTGAAGATCTTATCCTGCACTGGGAAAAACCCAAAACATTGCAGCCTTCTGTAAATATTTGGAAAAGCAGGAAGCACTTTTGTTTGTTTCTTCTTGCTTCTGTGGTTGCATAACGTGGATGAGCCCCAGCCCAGCGTCAGTCTGTGGCAGACATTGAGCAGTGCTGCTTGTGGGGACATTTAGTACATGGTCATGAAAAAGAATTGGGAGGGCCCACAGGAGCACAGTTCTACAATATGCAGAGTGGAAGTAAAACAGAGTGTGAGTAGAAATGCCTAGTTATCACTGGGCAAGCTTAGAAAAGTACAGAAAAAATATCAACAATGAGGAAAAAATTAGATGAGGAATTTCTATCAGAATGGCCACAGTCCTCCTCAGAGTGACTTACGAATCTTTTCCAGTCTAACTCTGAGATTTTTAAGAGCTTCTAAAGGGCCAGGTAATATACTTAGGTGGGCTTGCCTGATTCAGTTGTCCGGCAGTAATTAGACAACTTCTTATTGCTCATCTGTTTATATCCCATCCTTTATTTGGGTATTGCATTTCGGGCTGGTGGAAATGGCAGAGAATCAGAAAGCCATCCCTATCTGTGGGCATCCATTTCTGCACACTGGCATCTCTGCTGCAGGGTAATGTGGCTTTCCTCGCTATACCCAAGGAATCCGTTTTCAGACCCAGGATGCCTGCACTATAATCCTCATTTAATAGACTGTTACTTCAGTGATTTTCAGGCCTCTGTGTCATAAAAGAAAGATTTGGAGGTTTTAAGTTCATAACAAGTTGAGGACTTTGGGAGAGCAAATAGTGTCCTGAGATACTGTGTGTCTAAGTCCTCAGATCAAATCTGATGTAGAGCAAATAAATGGACAAATGAAGGTAGAATCCTGGAATTTCTATGAACTGAGGGATAGTATTAAGCTAACAGAGAAATTCACTGTCTAGTGAGGATGTTATCTGATAATACTAAGTGCTTCTGGAAATGTCATTCCGTGGTTAGCTGCCTGCTGTAATACTGTTCCTCATTCTGGAATCCTTTATCTTGGGATACAAAATGGATGATAGACATTCATTAATGAAACCTTGCAGTGTTCCCATGGGATTTTCAAGGTTTTTATCAATTGTGAATCTGATGAAAAGCATTAAAATGTCCAAGGGTCACACTGTGAGTCTGTAACAGAGGTCAGTGTAGGACCCTGGACTCTTTGTGCTATACAGAGGTGTAACAGAAGTGCCAGTAGAGTCTGTCCAGCCAGAAATGGAGTGGAAGTTCAGGAGAGGAGGAAGATGTGTGAAGAGGTTGTGAAGAAAAGGCTGAAGTCAGATGCTGAATCTGATGTCTTGTAGCTTGCTTGTCTTACGCACAAGTGGGCCAGTTTGTCAGAAATCACAGAAAACAGGGCTGGAAGGGATTTCAGGAGATCATCTGGTACCTGTCTGCCCCAGGAGAGGGGAGGGAAGGAAGCTCATTGTACCTGAACCTCGCGTAACAGGGAGAGCTCTGCCACAGAAAGGTTTAAGATAGGCTTGAACATACATTTATCTCTCTAGATGATCAATTCCAACGTATAACTGTCTGTGCCAAGAGAAGACTTTTTCCAATGGTTAACCTAAGTATCTTCCGCTGTAAATTAAGACATTTCTTTTTCAGCCTCTAGTGGCTATGGAGAGAGTTTTTACTATTGCCTTACAGCGACCTTTTATGTGGTGGCTGGCTGCCGCGGTGTTACTGTGGGCTTGATAGCAGACATGGCTAACGCCAGTAACCTGGCCTAAGACTTTTCCCCTAACCCTGAAGAAGTAAAAAGGGCAGTTCAAACCTTTATGTATTCAGACTGTTYGCTATGTAAAACTGTTCTGCTATACATTTCTGGTAGTTAGGAGTTACTAATTTACCTGCAAGCTATTTTTACTTCCCTTTAAAACAAACAGCTCCCCCGCCCCAAACACCCACACCCAACCCTCCTTCCAGTTATTTCTGGTTTCTTATGAAGAGTTTTGTAATGTGTCTCTCCTGCAAAGCCTCCCCTCTCCAGTGATAACCACAGTGCTTAAACTAAGCTAAAATGGAGATTGGCTCCAAACACTTTATGACCCATAAGCTTAACAATAATAGGAAGGTCCTATTAGGTCCTACCCCATCTCTGTATTTTGGTCTGGGTCAAACTGATGTGTTTGCTGGCTCTGCTTTGGGTATATTTTAATGATGAAGTAAGAATTTAAGAGTACAGTTTGTGACTTCAGTGCAATCAGACCCAGATATTAATCAGCCCTGGTCATAACACACTCTCCCTTTCTCTGAAGAAGTCTGACCTGTGTGGTTGAAAGAAGAAGCAGATTGACAGATTACAGAAAGTGAGACAATCGTGCACTTTGGTCTGACAAACCACTGTGGTGCAAGTCAATAGTGCTGTAACACCTATACAGAACAGCAAGTACTTTCCCTCTGTGCTGAAGGTGAGAAGTGTGGTGGGCTGGGCAGCACAGCTCTGTGCCTGTGCTGCAGGCCTCTGGGGAAAGTAATTTCTTGCAGCTGCTTTTCACGTAATCCCATTGTTCCTGTTTTCCAGCCATGTATATGAGAAATGCTTTAAACAACATTTATTTTTCGGGTCATTAAGAAAATGCAAAGCAGCTTCTTCAGTTGTCTTGTCATCTTGAACTCACTTTCAAAATGCTGTAATCAAGTAGTTTCTTTATGACAGTCCAAAAAGGAGGCGGCCACTGTTCAAAGGAATGGGGTGGGAGCCTTAGTGTGAAAGGAGATGACACCAAAGGACTTGATTGCCTCCTTGAGATTCAAAGTGCAGCATTCTGCAAAGAAAGTGGCGAAGACATTAGAAGGCTTGGCTGGAAGTTGTGAAAGCAATGAACTGGCTGATTTTGGCTGCCTGGCTCTCATACAGGTTATGTGGCTGCTGGTGAGGAATTATGGGTGGGATTTGCAACCAAGGATGATGTCGCTGAACAGGCACTTCACCCAGTCCATGGGTGGAATCTCACAGTCTGTCCTTTTGGAATAGTTTAAGATACATCTCAGGAATTGTTGAGTGGAATTGCAGGTATTAGTTGTTTCTTACAGATCCTGGGTGATGGCAGTCTTTGGCAAGGGAAGAACCTTGCTAAGGGGACAACCCTCCTTGCCAAGACCTGATGGCAGCAAATTGCAGATTGCAGAGGCTGAGAATTGGCAAACAAACCACCTCTAAGTTTCACTAGTTAGGAGAACATCATTGTCTGAGACATTCTGAAGTATCGGTTGTTCCATCTTTAGATTTCTTTACATACTAATTTGTAGAAGCCTCCCTCTAGCAGAGTCTACCATCTAATTTCCTTTGGCAGCCGGTACTCTTCTTCAGGCTACCTCTCATTCCCAACCAAGAATCCTAGCAATGATGTAATATTCATTGGCATGCCTGTTGCCTGTGAAATTGTGTATGAGAATGAGTTCCCCCGATGTTTATTTCAGCTCCATTTTTTAATTTATTTTTATGCTCATTATTTTTAAAAAGAGAAGAACAACTGTGTGAAAAATCTGCTTTTCAGTGTCATTCTGAACTTGTTGTTGATTTGCTGTTGTTTTTGCTTGGATTCCATATTGTTTAGTAAATAACTCAGTGTTACATATCCAGACACTGTCTTTCAAAAGTTATAGGGATTTCTATACATCAGAAGGGTTTGTTGATAAGGTGACATGAAGGACAGAAAATATTTGTGGAAAAGAAGCCTACAGAAAGGGAGAAATTCAGTTAACAAAAGTCCAACCCAGTGGATGTGGATAAATAAAAGAGTAGAGAAGATTCTGGGGCCTGGGAGAATAAGAAGTATGAGCTTCATTCATCTTCTCCAAAGCTTGCACTATTCTGTATTTGGGAGACCATGATTTGATGGCAGAGGACAATATTTTGATATGTATTAGTGTGTGGCAAAAAAAAAAAAAAGCAAAAAGACAACAGTTTTTGACAAAAGCCTTTCCCCAGCTTGCACATTACCAGTGTATTTATATACCACCTGATATTTGTTTAATTTTTGTACCCATTTTGAGAATTCTTAAACAGTTTTGGGCTGATTTTGAATGTAAAAATTCTTCATGTCCCCAAAAGTCTCGCTCTGAGTGAAAATTGTAGAGTTCCCACTGTTGGATGTGGTCAGTGCCACAGCAGGGCAGGGACAAGCAGAAAAGAAGCACTCAGCTCAAAAGAATCCCGTGTGCTTACTTTCAAAGGAGCAGCAAAGTAACTTTCAAGCAAGGTGTTTGAAAATGAAGGTGCACTACTAAGAGATTTGTTCAGGCCTTTGTTTTGTACCCCTGACACTTTACATGGGCTTTTTTCTAGACTTCCTGATCAACAGAATGGAGATGACACAACTCTGCCTTTTGGGCGATGGAAATGCTTGGCTAATAAGGACTCTCGAATGGTTTGAGAAGGGAAGCTTGTTACAAGGTCTGAGYGTCATTGAATGGCAGCTTGGAAAGAGATCTATTTTTATGGGTTCCATGGTGCTTTCGAAGAGGGTTTGTGAACCGAGGAAACACCACCTCATAATGCTGTTGCTGACCTTACCTAATATCTTTCTAAATCTTCTCAGTGTTAGGCATATTTGTTAATTTAGCCTTTTCAGCCCCCTCCCTTCCTCACCAGCAGGGAAGGAGGTAAGTATTCCTATCCACATTTTATACTTCAGCAAATGCAGGATTTAATAATTTTTTCCTAGTTACAAAGCAAATTGCTAGAGGAATTAGAGAGCTAACTTAAGCATCCTGTGCCTGTAACCCCATTAGCAGTTTCCCTTAGGAGTATCAAGTCCACAAGTGCACGGATCTGTAGTTTGCATATAATTCTTACTCAGCTCAATACATTTTCTGTTTAGCCATCTGCAGACTGGAAATAATGATAATGCCAACCTGTCAGGCATTATCTGAAGCTTACAGTTGTATAAAAATGCTAATTGTTGAAGGTGAAAGTCTTGCTGAGTGAACGTTGTTCTAGGCGGCTGTGGGAAATATGAGCAGATACAGTGGGGTKGTTGTGTTGGCTCATTTGCAAGGGCATCTCAAAGGAAGAAGCCACATTTTACATGGCCTGCTGATGTTCCTGGACTGTTCCTGTGCTTGTGTGTTTGTAATTGTCCATTGTTTTCTGTACCATCCACAGAGTCCCCCCCAGAGAGGTGTGGGCAGAGGCGCAGCATGCCCAGCGGGGTCACGGAGAAGAACCCCACCATGGAGCCTGCTGCCACGACGCCCTTCCGGGTCACGGTAAGTGTCTCTCCCCATCTTAATGATTGTTATGGCATCTTAATGATTGTTGTGGGGTTTTGCCAGAAGGGAGAGGAACTTGCTCATCCTGAGAGAAGAGGCGGTGTATGTGAAACTAGTTGATGACTTCTTTTTAAGTAAATGTGTTGTTGTTAGATACTGTTAGCAACAAGCAACTGTAAAATAGTTCTTGGTAAAGCAACAAGATTTGAATTTGAATCTGGAGCTGGTTTGGGTAAGTTGTTTCACTTGGGAGACATTCCTGGTGAGGTTTCCTTTGTGAATCCTAGGGCAGTGCAGTATATTCATAGATGTGTTGGTCTGCAACTGTACAGTATGTCCTCATACTCCTACAGAGACAAAATCTCCTGTAGAAGAACCTTTCCTTAACTAACAGAAAACCTGCCAAGCTGGTGATTCCCCAGAGCCTGGTATCCTCCACCAGCAGGAGCCTAGAGGAGCCATTCACTGTTTTCCGTTTCTTCAATCCTTTTGCTTTGAGATGCTCAGCTAATATCACTGTTTTGTTGTGATAGCAGTATGTAAAGAACAGGAAGTCATTTGGGAGTGGAACAGAGCAGCACCACTAACATGAATAACAGTGACACCAAAATCAAACAAGACAAACAGGGTCTTGTTGCTCCATGAGGAAGGGCACTACTATGTCCATTTTACAGAAGGGAGCCAAAGACCCAAAGAAGTCAGAGCTAGTGGTTGACCGAGGGATCTGTCGGTGCAGAGACCTAGCTCTGTGATGCTGCAGATGATAGAATAGTTGCCAACAGTTTCACTGCAGTATGAGGAAGTGTAATGAGTCTAACCACAGGACTCCCCTCTCCCTACCCTCTCTGCACTCCTACAAGATCAGATGTTTGGGCTGGCTCATAGCTTTAGAAGATAGACCCTGTCATGCCCTGGAGATCAGTTCTGGAGTGAGTTAAAAGTCTTTGTTTCTTCTTTAGTTAGAATGCACACAGTGGTATTTATCACTGCCTCCCCACTGATGTAAGTCATCTCTCTAACATCCTGCAGATATAGATAGACTTCTAGAGTGGATCACAGTAATTTTTACCACAAGGATTGTGTTATCATCTAATGAATAATATCAAATCCAAGTAATTATTTAATTTAGGAGTACACTCAGCTGACAAATAGAAGCACAATGGTGGGATCAAAATAAATATTTTTTTGAAAGTGGGCAATAAACATGCAGCTGAGAGTAGCTGTTTGTTTTTTTTTTCTAATGTATCATCAGCCTGGACATGTCTATAGTTAATGCAATAGAGTCTTGGGAGGCTGGGGCTTTGTAATCAGCTGAAGTTACCAAGGTCTTTTGGGTAACRTTTAGGGTAACCTCTAGTAACAGTAAGAGAGAAATCTATTTAGAGATTTAAAAAAAATAAGTACAAGCATAAAGTATACAYAGCTGGAGATGGATATAGCCAGTATGAGCGATAGCCAATGCAATCAGAAGGTTGTATTTTCAAGAGGAAAATGTGTGATATATGTGGGTAATAAGTTTGCACAAAGGTGTTTTTATTCATAGGAGAGGCAAATGGTCTTGGAGCTGTTTTTCTCAATGTATGTTTATAGGTTTTATTTGCAGGCCACACCTACTTTGCAGGCTCAGCTACTTCATAACAAACCTAGATAGGTAGAACCAGAATTGCAAAGGAAAGACAATGGTGCAATCTAAAAAAAAACCTAAGCACACCCAGTTCACCTGAGAACATTTGCACTGATGAATGAATCATAGCAGCTTGTCTAAGTAGTTTATTTTAATTCTATAAATTGTAAGTTTGTGAATGCATAACATTCTCTGTGGAGCTATATTGCCTTTATATGCAAACACATACTGAATATATGAGAGCGTGTTTTTTGGTACTGCCCTATTTGCTAAATGAAATGGGAAGAAGTGATGAAAACAGTGAGTGGATGGCAGGAGATGAGTTCTGTCTTGAAGGACTCTGTACAGTATGTGGCAAATACTGAAGACAATGGAACAGAAAAACAATGGAGTATGAGATGTCTTTAAGCATTTGCTATAGGGGCATGTTTGGTTTTCTTTTTCTGGAGTTGATGAAAGTTATTCTCCTAACAGCTCCCTGTTCTAACAGGTTGAAACACTTGACGTGGAGGAATCATCTTTTGGTCTGATTCCCCTTGTGGTATCACCTTTTTGCTAAGCAAGGTGCATCTTGTTTCAATGCCAAGAGGGAAACTAATTTTTTTCTCTAACAAACACCCTTGTTCCACAAGCTATATGCCCTCTATCTGAATTGATTATCAGTTACAAATGCTCTAAAACCCTGAGCATGGCAGACAGACATACGGTAAAGCTAACTGAATAGGCATGCTTTTGTTTTGTGCCTTTCATTTATCAGAATCTATCTATCTCAGTAAATGAGTATCTTTGAACCTTAAACAATGTACTACTTGTTGATGAAAAAGGCAAAGAATGATGGGAAAATCTGGATTCTTCGCAAGACAGAGGATTTGGGAGTGTTTTTCTTAGTGTACTTGTAGTCAGTGAAAATAAAATGCTGTTTATTCCTTTTCCAACAGCATATATCCTGCTTTATGTTTTTAGAGAAGTTATTCCTGTCTTTAAGCAGGTTAGCTCTTGTTAGTGAAACAGCCTATATGGGAGGTGGTTGCTTGCTTTGACTGGCTCTGTTATTCAGTATAGATTAAATAAGGGCAGTCATCGCATGGATAATACAGAGCATTTTTCTTCTCTGAGTTACAATCCACTATCATCTCATTTCTGTTCGTGCTCAGCCCTCCGAATGTTATTGCCATTAATATGAATGGCTTCATTACATACATAGTTTTTATGGCTGCCCAGATTTCAGCAGATGTCTGACTTAAGAAATATATTCTCCCTCACCTTCCTTCATTAACCAGAAGAACATTAGCAGTCAGTCCACTCCAGCCACTGGGAACAGTAATTAGTGCTTTAGTTTAGTGGTAATGGGATTATTACTTTTGAGCCTGCTGCTGTAGGTTTTGATGTTGTCAGCTTTTCATATTTTACAGCTGATTGTTCTTCCCTGACATCTCCATCCTTCTGCTGTTGAGGCTCCAAGGGACTAGTAAGCTCAGGAGCCATTGGATTCAGCTATTTGGACAGTGTTGCGCTCCCAGTTGCTTTCTTTCATTTGAAATCTRAAGTAAACTAGGGGTGGAAGTGCTCCTTTCCCATATAGAAGTTTGCCAGGCAAGTTAACAGTTAATTGGGCATTATGGTTTTTGTAGCAACTTTGGAAAACAATAGCTCATGCTATTTTTTTGAGTTATAGAATATAACCTTGAAAATTAAGCCTTAAGATTTCTACATCTTAATATGTGAACTAGCTGTTCTTATTCCTTCTACAAAAAGAAATTTTTAATAGAGCTTCTTAAACATGAAAAATTCTTCCCTAGTCCTAGTTATCTCATGTTGTAAAATGATTATTTTCCATGTAAACCCACCTCACTTAACTTCTGTGCTATCAGAGCTTTGTATAATCTGATGTAGTCTAATGAATCCAAGTCTCTAATCCAAGTGACCGCTCATCTAAGGTCCCTGATTCTGAATCTGCTCTGAGCACCAAGTTCAGTATTCAGTTTTTAGTCTATGTCTGATTGGAAAACCTTGAATGTACTTCACATTGCCAGCTACACAGAGCTTCATGTGGACTAGAAGAAACCTTTCTGACTGCTGCATCGGTGCCTAGGAACRGTAGATTTGGTGCATGTCAGTATAAACTTAAATATAAGCAGGGAAATTCTGGTCCTAATGAATTTATTATATCTGATACACTCATGGAAGAGACCGACTATCCTCACACACATGTTTGCAGGAGACATCTTTAGAGTTAAATGGTCTTGTTGGAACCTTTCCTGTTTGTCATGATTCTGCCCCTTGAATGAAGAGACCTAATTAGCAAGTGCTTCAAGAAAAGTCAATATATAAGGATAGAAAAAGAAAGACAGAAGGCTTGGCTTAGCATGAGATGTCAGTTAAAATGTTGCCTGCTTAGGTAGTGACCTAGAGTTGTCTCCACTGAGAATGGGTAATTGGCAGCAGCTGATAACACTCAAGAGCTGTAGACACCAATCTAACAAAGGGCAAATGCTGGACTCTTCTCCATGCCCAAGGGGAGATGAGTGAAGCCTTGCTGTTGACTGACATTTACCTGTTAGGAGAATACAGAGAGGCATTTAGCCTCTCTGCATTGAATCCAAATAGCTTAAGGTGTGAGTTGGGTTAAACCTGAAATTTGTTTGTATATTATCAAACACAGGGACCAGAAGATGGGAAACTCTGCTGGGTATTAAATCCTCTTGCTCTGTCCACCTTGCAGGGCAATCATGAGCAAGGGTGGGATTGCTGAGACTTCCTGTGTGATGACTTCTCTCCCATCTCATTAGAGTACTGCCATCTATTGACTGCTTTTATTAGAGCCTGATTTATTTAGCGCTCTGTGCAAATATTCCAGGCCAAGCAGAAGTCCAAATTGCCAAAGAACTTGTGCAAAAGAGTTGGGCTAAGTGATTGGATCAAGAAACCAGAATGATTTCTTGCTGTTAGTCTACCTCACTGACTGTGCATGGAGCCTCCTTCCCAATAGAGTGAATTAATGTAACATATGTAGCCTGAATATTTTTAAACGGTTTGAAAATGGCTCTCTGCCTTTCTTACAGAGCTGTGTCTGAGGAAGAATCTGTATACTCTCTCTTACCCCAAAATACTAGATAGGGTTTAGGATTTTCTTCTCTCCAGACCTTTAATCCTCAATTCTACTATCAATCATTTGCTTTCCAGGATCTCAGAAAACACTTCTGTGCTTCTTCTGGTTGAAGCCATACTGGCTACAAAAAAACCCCAACAAAACAAAACCAAAGCACATTGCAGCTATAAGCTACATGATCAGGCTGTCCATCCATGGAATTGTGAAAACTGGATTGGAAGGGAAACAATTCTCAGAGAAGCTTCAAGGCCAAACCCAGGGTATAAACACACTCTTCACCAGCTCATTGTCAGTCATGAAGATGAGGATCATCTCCTCATTTTCTTGTGTTCCTTCATTGTCTGCTTGTTCTGCACTTCAAGTGCGATGTCTTGGAGCAGGAGCTGTCCTTTGTGGTTCATTTGTCATTGCTCTGCCTTTCAGGCCCTTTAATAATGAAGCATTTATAGTCACAAAGAAATATGAAATCTTTTTAGGTTTTAGTTCTTCTTCTGCTTGTAATGTTAACTTGTTTTCCAGCAGTTTTTCTGCCCTTTTGGGTTGGGTACACAGCTGAATTTACAGTGATACACTATAAACTACTCTTATGGCATTCCTCCATCTATCCTGTTTTTAATCCTTGATAAATGAAGTATTAAATACTAATGGCATACCACTAAATGGAAACTGCTGGAGAGATGAAAGTGAGTAACCCTTCTACCATTCCTCTTCACTGAACATAATCCTAAATAATGGGATCCTAGTTCAAGCTGCCGTGGACGAGAGGTTGAAGGATTTTTTCCCAAGTTTTTCCCTGTGCATAATATACACTATTTTCCATTTTGTTTTAATTTTTTTTTTTTCAAAATCAGTCATGTAAATTATATTATAATAGTTTGACTTTGGAGAATTTATCTTCCTGTATTATGTGAAGAGCTGAATGGTGCTTCCCTCGGCATGATCACCCCGTCTTTAATTGAAATGTAATTGTTTACTAAACCATTCCAACTAGAAGGGAAAATTACTATCATTTTGGTCTGTGACTGCATACATTAAAGTATCCCTTTTACGGGGACTGAATTTAAGGAGAATAGGAACATTATCACAGATGATATATAAACAGAAAGCTATTATCATTAAACTGTCAACTGCAACTGAATTTGGATAACCGGTGTTAGTGGCAGCAAGAAATATGTAAATTACTTTGAGAATGTATCTGTCAATTCAGTCACCGTTTCTGGAACAGGACATGCTTGGAAGCTTTGGGTTTCTGAGCATTTTAGGGATCGGAAATAAAACGAGGTCATTTTGAGCATTTGCAGTTATTTCTAGTCTCACTGGTACTGTTTTGCAAAAATTAGGAGTGCTAACCTGACTGTCAGATTCTTTTTTGTCAGGTACAACAACAGCATGCAGACTTTGTACTCTTAAAGCATCTTTTGTTGATGGATTTCCAGGCTCTCCACAAAGGTGGCTAGTTACTAGCACCCTCATTTTACAGCTGGGAAAACTGAAGTAGGGAAAAGTTAACTAACTTAAATGTGATCATGCAGTAAAGCCAGGAAATATGTCCTGAGCTGAATTTCTTAATTTCTAATTCCCAGTCCTGGTGTTAACCACTAGCTAAGCTACTCCTAATTACTTCTCTGAAATCCTCCTTCAGTTTCAAGAGAATTAAATATTCTTCTCAAACTTGATGCTGTCATGTGAAAATGAGTAAGTGGTTTTCTGGACTCCCAAGTCATTGTTCCCAGGTCAGACATGCCTGGCCTTCTTACTTCCTCTGCCAGCACCCCATGTTGTCAAATTTCCAATTGCTTGTTATTAAAATTAGAGCCCTCTGTCTTATTTTTCTAAGTCATCTTGTTAACGTAAACCTCTGGGTATTTTTGCTCTTTAATTTTTGCATGTACTTTATGAGCCATGGGATAAATTCTAGTTAAGGCATGAAAGATAGATTTTGTTTTAAAAAAGGGAATGTTTTTCCATACTCAGTGCTACCTAGCACAGGAATCGGAAAATGAAGCTGATTGTAAATATAATATGTTTAACTATTTGAGTCTGACCTCGTATATTGAAAATTTTCTAAGTAAACTTGGAGTTTCCAGTTGGGGAACTACTGGAAGGGAGCATGGTTAAAGATACGTGGGATTGTCAGATTTCAGCACAGAGCTGCAGTTCAAACCACTGTGGATTTATTATGTGCATCAAGCAGGAGACAGGAATGACAGGATAAAAGACATGGTGCTATGACCTGCTTCACTGAAAAGGACTCAGCAAGGCAGGGTATGGATTTTTTTTCCTTTTTGAACTGAGTATGTTCCAGGGAGGTCTCTTTTTCAGAGCCTGCAGCTGTCTAAAGGACAGTTTTACAGAAAGGAAGAGGCATAAGGGCTCATCAACAGCTTAATTCACACACTGAGGCCACTCTTCTTTAAAAGTGTTAGTAATCCTGTTTTAGTTTTTGTGGGGTGGAGCATGGTTTGGTCTGCTTTTGATTGCTATCAAACTGACATGGTTGGACAGCAAAGCCCTCTGTTCCACAGGGTCTGTACAGACAGCAGCAAGGCTGGCTCTGCTATGTGGCAGTAAGGAGAGGATGGAAGATGACCTGGTATTGTTAGCATCTGTTAGATGCTTTGTATAAGAAGAATTAATAGAGCTTGGTCAGCTCCTAAAGGGTAAGGATCCACACAGCGTGCAGTCAGACCCCCTTATTTAATCTGCAGTGACGGCAGCTTCCACCAAGAGGGAAATGGCCATGAATCACTAAATTGCTGTGCACCACTGAAACATGTTCAGGACTAGGGGAGAAACTCATATTTTTGCTTCCTATGTTAGGCCCGAGCAGTGGATTAACAGGGGAGCTTACGTTTCTAGGGAAAATAAAGTCAAATACTGTGTAGTTCCCAGGTGAGAAAGGGAAAAACAAACATTTCAGCAAGTTGTCTGGCTCTGCAGTGGGTGTAAATTAGCACGATTCCATGGATTTCATTTAGCTATTCCAAATGTTTACACTTTCTCATCCTTTGAGGACAGCTGGACCCACTCCTCTGGGGTATATGAAACCCAGTGGCTTGCAGAGAAGTGCTGTTCAGGGTCCAAAGGAGGCCAATGGCAGAAAATCCGTAGAGCTGCGACAGAAGATCACATCCTTGTGCCAGGAAAGAGACTGGAGAGAGGGAAGGAGTGAGAGTGAGAAAGCAGCTCCGAGCCCTTCCCAGAAAGCCTGAGCATGCTTTTGTAGGAGAAACCTGTGTTGTTATTGTGATTTTTTTGACTCTTCTCTTTAGATCCCTCCATTCCTCCACTCCTGTAGAAGCAGTGTTGTAGCCATATGAGAAATACCAACAGTTCCTGTATGTTTTCATGGAGAGAGCCCATGGGAGGAATATTTAAAATTTAGGCTGTAAGTAGGGCTAATAGGAAATGCTAATTCACATTTCATTCTTTTGATCAGTGTATATTGAATGATAATTACAGTGATAGTACTTGGCACTTCTGTAGCACCTTTCATCTGAGGCTGTTAAAGTGTTCTGCCAATCTGAATGAATTCAAGCTTGCAGTCACTGTGGGGTTGCAATTTATCATAATGCCTTAAAATAAATGGGGAAACTAAGGCATGGAAAGATTATATGACTTTCCCCATCTTTCATAATCTGTATAAAAAAGTTGGGACTGCATAGTAGTTCTGCTGATCATCTTATAAGGAACAAAAACAACTCAAGGCATTATTTAAAATGGTGAAAATGATTAAAACTCTCCAGATGACTGGCCTCTACTCTCTAAAACATGTTTGTTTGGCATTTTTTGTGGCAATTTCAGAATTTAATATATGCTCAGGTGCTCTGTTGTATTTTTATCTGTTGCAATTGTTTGAATTCCCCCCAAAAAGACAGACAATCTCAAACTCTCACTGGATTTTTCAGCAACATACTTGGATTCATATCAGTTCTTTAGAGGCTTCCATTTCCAAAGGATGATTTGAACAGAAATGGCTACCTCTTCCTCATTTCAAAAGTACTACAAGAAAAAATTTGGTAGTGTTTCAAACTCTTCCCTGAAAGTCCAAATGCAAACACCCTGTACTAATTAACAGGCTGTAGGGAGACAAATGAATCTGACTAGTTTCATTTCTGTGAAATGAATGAAAGGCAAAAAGTAAACAGACAAAAGCTTTAATTTGTTTAAGCCTCTAGGCACTGAAAAAATCTCAGATTGCTGGTAGCACAGAGAAAAGACGACCATTAAAATACACAACTTGACAGTGTCCCTTTAATTTGTTTCTGGGTCAGAGATAAAGAATTGTACTGCAGATATAAAAGATAGCATAATAAACACATTCCATTCTCCCACTTTCAATAGCACTGATACTGTGCTTTCAGAAAACAAGTCAAATAGTGTAAGCTATTATTTGAATCTCTTAGAGAGCTCCAGTAGAACATGAGTGTCCATTTAATCAGGACCTTCACCTCTGAACTTTTTCCATTTGGAAATTTGTATTGCTTTAGCTCATGAATATTAGATATTAACTTAGATACTAAACTGATTGCAGTGGAATTAACAGAAATTTGTGTCATTGCCACAGTTAACACTGAATGGTTATCAATAAATTTCTTCTAAGTTTTAACTTAATTCTGAGACGTATTTTTTCTCACTTAGACTAAACACTTCTCTTTAATAGCCATAACTACGCCATATTTTGAGCCATAATTTCTTGGACTTTCATTGTGATAGATGGTTCACATGTCATCTGCGTCCTTTGGTAAGAACTTAGGGTGCTGTGACAGGAAATCATGTACAAGATGCTCCATCCCAGTTGGAAGTGATCTTGTCTGTGTTGTTCACCCCTGTGGAAGTGTCTGACTTTGAACTTTAACCGGCATGGAAGAGCTTATGGCACTTTCTGTTGAGTAGGGCTGCTAGGTTAGATCATTTGGAAGTTGTTCTGGAGGTTTCTTCTTCCCATCCAAATACCAAACTGGTGCTGCCTAATGTGAGAATGTTTCTCCAGGTGGTGACACTGTTGTTCCAAACCAAGTGCAGCTGCTTGAAACAGCAGATCTGATTCGGATGGTCTCATGATGATTACATGGTCTCCTGATACTTGCAGCTGAATAACTTTTTATTACTGTGGGTCTGTATGTAAACATACATGTTAAGATGACATTGATTTCTATATACTTTTTTCAAACTTTAGTTACCATGGAAACAAGATTCACTTTCTCTTCCATACTGTCACTTTTCCTCAGCACTGCACTCTAATAAGTAATAGACTGTATTTGTCCTCCCCACCCTCTTTTTTTCCCAGTGAACAGTGATAGTCATGGCTCAGGCACCAAGGATAATTTGAGAGAGCGATGGTACAAGCTATAATGCCTTTCCTGAGGTATTCAGGTATTCCTGGGCCTGGCGCTCTGCCAGCAGCTTTCCTGTCTTTATCTTCCTCCATAATTACCGTGGATCATATCTTACCTGCAACATTCTTCAAAGCACCAAGGAAATTAGCTCCAGAACTAATCATGTCTTTATTTCCTAAATCGCTCTGTGTAGTTATGTACACTGTTCTGCAGAATGGGATTCACAGTGATCAGCGTAACCTGCCTCTGCCTGCCCTTGTCTCCTCCCTTCGTTCCTGCCACTTGCAAGATCATACCCACATATTTCCCATGATGTGACAGTCTGGCCTGATTATAGTAAATGACCAAGTTCCCATGCCTTCTTTGCAACTGGTGGGAGATTTGCCCAAGGGTGCATTCCAGGCCATGACGTGCAGAGCTGTGTTGACTCGTGTCGTGTTCAGAGAGCAGCTGGGAGTCCTGAGGGGCTGCGCCATGACTCTGCCTCCCTGCCACGACCAGGAGAGTTTCTGCCTGAGCTGCGCGGTGACCTCTGCAGCCCACTGTTCCAAGGCATGCAGGTAGTATAAGGAAAGGTGGAACCCAGGTCTGCGTTCATCTGTTTTATGCAGATGTTGCAGGAGTGGGTGGAATCTAGGATTAGTTTTCTTTCTATACTAATCTTATTTAGCAGTTGATTATCTACTTTAATACTGAGAGCAGAGATGACCATGTCTTTAGACATACTTGGGAAATAGGGATGTGGTATGGAACAAGATGGGAACTCAGCATGTCCAAGTACTGCTTCCCCATATCCCTACATGCATTAGCTTCTGAGCACTGCAATCACCTTTCAGAAGAACAGGGTCAAAAAGTCATCCATATACCTTGCTTGGTGTTTTGTACCTCCCTGTCAAATCTGGATTTTTTTAAAGATTTACAAATAGTAATTCAAGTTTTGCTAATATTAGGAGGTGGAGGGGATATCTTCATAGGATACACGGCGCTTGGAAAGTTGCACAACTGGTATGGCAGCTGGCTCTAACTGAGGGACAGCATGCAGGCCATGCCTGCCTCCTAGCTTCAGACCTACTTTGAATGCAGCCTTCCTTGATAATTAGCAAGTGAGTGAAAAACAGTTAAGGAATAAATGAATGAGAGTTAAATCTGCCTGATAGAATTGAAATTTCCTGCTGGGTGACAAAATTCTGCTTTAAAGATAGTAAATCCGCTGCTAATGATTAGGCAAGAAATAATCTCTGCTAAGACCCAAAAATAGGATCTGCCACTTACTTACAATGTCTGTCTTATTATTTTGAGGGATAAAACAACAATGAACTTAATTTTTGCCTCCAATTCTTGAAGGATTTTTTTTTTGTTTGTATCTTTGGCAAACTTTGAATTTGAGTGTCCTAGGAAACATAATTGTCAGCTGTGTAGTTTATTGCTACCTCACATCACATTCTTCACCACCTTAACCCAAAGATCAGACACAAGGTACAAGCTTAGGAGGAAAAGGAAAAGAGTAAAGGTGGAGAAAAATAGCAGGGAGTAGTCTTGCATTGTTTTTCATTTCAATTTAAATTGGTGATTGAATATTTGTGATTTCATCTGAGAAGGAAAAACTGTTGGGCGCTCTTCATTTTTATTTTGCATGGAGGGGGCAGGTGGAGACCTCACTTGCAGTCTCTAGATGGAACCGTGCGTATTTCTAGCCTCCAGTTTCTATTTTAATTAGGAGGGGACTTCGAGATTTTGAGAACTATATTACAGATTTATAAAACCACCTAAAGTTCTTGATTTTTTTGTGGTATAATTTCAAGTAGAAAGATTCCTTCTACCCCATCCTAAGGATTATTGCCTGTTACAGTCCTAAGCTTTCTTAATCAAAAAATTGTCTGATCTGTGTGTCATGAAGGATGGAAAAACTCTGAAAGCAAGGCTGGTATACCCCTGTAAGTGTCATATGTGTGTCATATTTATCCCTTAATTGTAATTTTTCTCCTTTTTTTCAAAGCTGTAAGCAGAAGGTGAATCAAACTGAAATACTCMTTTTCATAAATTTTGAGGTGAGGACAAATGAGCTTCATCTTAMGTATTTTCACAATGTCTGGAAATTAAGTTGTCTAGAAAGGTAGACAGGGAAAAATGCAAGACTGATGTATTATCTGAATTATAGTAGGTATTCACCATACCTTTACAAAAGTTAACATTTTTGTTTGATTGCAGCTGTAATTATTGCTGAATACAAATGTTCCAATTTAAGCTTCAGAAATGTGGTGAAAGTCTTTGGAGCCAAGAGCATCTGCCTGAAACATGAGTTTCATATTTGAATGAGTAAGTTTTACTGCAAAATTACACAATGAATCCCTACATTCAAAGGATAATAATAATTTTTTACTCTAAACATATCATCTACCAACTGCTTTTTAAAATTTATTGGCCTAGCAGCTGGTTTTGTAGAAAATGTGTTATTAAAAGCACACAAGATTTGTCAATGAAAACTCAGCGACTTGATGTTGATACCTTTCTGTAGACTTAGAGTTGGTCATCAATATTGTGGAAGATGCRGTTATCTCTTCCAGCATTTGCTCTGCTCTGAAGACTTCAGATGGAAGGGAGTAGGAAGATGCCTGATGACTAGATACAACATGACATCCACATGCTGCTCCAAGGCCATAAATCAAAGTAGGGAAAGCACTTATAAAACACACTCAGGAAACAGTTTACTCTGTATCATGTAGCAAAAGTGGACTTTAAAAGAGAACATTAATGTAAAMAGATTTATGGAGATGGTTTTCTCATCTCCCCTGTGTGATTATTGCTCATCTTGGAGAGCTTTGATACCTGTTCTAACATGAGGCAATGTATTTGAATGGTTAGACTGCTGGCATAGGAATGAAGCATTCTTGAGAAGTAATCCTGGCTTTGTGGCTTATCTGCTGTATAGTCAGTGTAGCAAATCACTTAGACACCTCTGCCTTCAAACTCGTTTCCTCCGTGACCTGCCAAAAGAATCTGTTTTGCTAGTATTTCCTACCTGCTATCCCACCTCTACCTGCGCTCCCTCATTTCTCCCCTTCTCAGACAGTAAGCTTGTTGAAGCATGGATCTTCCTATGGACTGTCTTTTAAAAGGCATAATCTCATACTGTAAAAGAATTAAGTTAATATCTGCTTTATATGAGAAGAGACCTTTTTTCCTGAAATCGAAGGGCAGATTGGTTTATCCCAACTATTCATACACAGGTTACGTACCTGGTGTAAATGTACTGAGCCCAATGGTCATTTACCCACTGGAGCTGAAGTTCCACCCCACAGTAGCAGTTCCAAAGTGCAGGTCTTGAAAGCTCCTGGGCTTCTTAGACCATGGCAAAAGCACCAAAGGACTGTAGATAGGGATGTCTATGGCCATATGCCTTGCACTGAATTACTTATCACAGCAAGCAGGACCTTTATATAGGTATATGCCAGTACCTTGTGTGCAGGCTTGAAGTCTTAAGAAGGTGTTTTCCCTTGGATGCCTTCTATAAAAAGTCTGAGTGATAGAAACCATCAATCTTTGCAGAGTTTGGTTGTTTTTCATGCCTGAATGGGATCACCAAGCATCCAAATACACATTGCTACCATGTCCTATAAATTCTTTACCTTCATTTAAATCACAACTACCTTTTAAAAGCAGGATGAATGTAATGATTCACAGCTGATATTGAGTGTTTAAGTCATTATTATGCTACAAAAAGTATTGTGGAAGTTTAAATTTATAGGAGTGTGAATAATTTTCTGTCAGCTGGGGATTATCCCTTTTAATCTAAAAGGCACTCATTCTCTCCGTATCTGAGGTTTCAAAAATATTTGCCTGATTGGAATCTGTTGCTCTCCATTGTAAAATAAATCTCCTGCGTGTACAGTGCATGGGAGACTGTAAATGTGAAACTTACTACATTTACTGAAAGTCAAATACTTAAAACTATATCATAAACAATTGAAGTCTCTGAACTCATAGGATATATTTTCAAAGTGTTGAGTAATGGTTTAGCTGTGTATATCTCCTGGATTCGGAGTTTTTGTTTGAAGTCACTTAAACTCTTATGAGTCTAATCTAATGAGGATGGTTATTTAAAAAAAATGCATAGCAAATTTTTGTGGGATTTCTTAGCAGTCTAGAAATTACTTTTCTACCTATGGCCTTCTATCCTGCGTTGGGTATTTGCTGAAAAACTGGGTGTTTCCCCCAGCAATACAGTGGATGCCAGGTCTGTAGTAGCTATGCTTTTTGAGAAGCTGTGTCCAGAATAATTGCAGGCATATGTGCCATTCCACAARTAAGGATGGGTGTTTTTTGAATGCAAACAAGGTATTTGCACAGCTCATACGGGCTCACATGTAAGATTTTACAGATGCATACTGCCTGCAGCTTCCTTTCAGAGGTCCATGATCTGAACTGCATGAACAAGAGTGTACATCAGAAAGAAGCCATTAAAATACTGTCTTGGAAATTATTTGAATAGAGCGTGGTATATATGTGACAGTCAGCCATCCTGGCTGGCTTTCCAGAGTCAAGATTCAGGCAATTACCTGCAGTAAACCAAATTATAATAAACATCTAAGCTTTGAGTTTTTAGGAAAAAAAGTCACTCTCTAAGCCTAACTTGGGGGAGTGAGCATGTTTTGGTACTTTGAGGAGGGACAGTTCATCTCTASCAAAAGGATTCTGGGCTTCCCTGCATTGCATGATGAAGGGAAATGGAGTCTTAACAACCCCTGGCATATTGTTAAATGTTTTTGGTATTCCTCTCTCCTTCCTGGCTGTATAAAACTCAATCTCCAAAGCTCCAAATAAGACCAGCTTGCTTTAACCATTAAGGTTAAATGCCTTTTCTCTTTTCATAAACAATAGTAAGAATGACTCTCACCTAGAGGGCATAGATATTGGGATGTTCCCTCAAATTTTCCTTGATGATCCTTACTGTGGCTTGGTTAGTTTGTTTCGTAAAACCTTACTTGGAGAAAYGTCTGTGTTTTTACATTACTCGATTTTACTCTTTGCAGTAACAAGTCCCAGAATATGGATAATGTGATGCATTTTGTTTGCTTTCTAAATGACTGCCATAATTACATTGGAAAGCAGACTTCATGTACAGTGTGAATCCTTTTTTTCATTTAGATGCTGCTGGGAGCTTCAGGGACTATCAGAAGGCACTTTGCTTAGTCCTGAGGTTGTCAGGACATAGTTTTTCCTCTGCTGCAATTACAGTCTGCCATGGAGGTTGCCAGCATTTGGTTTCAGTGACAGCTTTGTTCTAGGGGACTAAAGATACTCAAGAACCTAATTTGAGCACAGTTCTCTAAGGAGAGAGAGAACAGAGGAATGCAAAGCTCGGAGTCTCTTTTCCTGCATTCCAAGGAGAAAGAGAGTCCTGGGATGGCCACAGCAAGCCTGGTTCCAGGAGCTGGAAAACAGCTCCTGCAAGGTGTTACCTGGTCTATCTTCTGCTCACCTTTGTGAAGCTGGCACTGCCCAGCATTGCACAGGAGGTGCTCTGCTTCTGTCAGCATTGTTCTCACTAAAGACAAAGAAGTTTTGTACGTGAACAGTTTGTCCTCTGGGATGGTTGACTCYGCTGTGCCCGTTAAATAAGAAAACTGTTTCACCCCATTGAAATTTTTTGCCAGCTGGCAYCCTGGCTTGGCTTCCTCTAGGCAGTTTTTTTCTAGTCGTTTCTCTCATTGGGAATAACTGGTTTTGTTCTTCAAGGTTACTTGCATTCTACCTGTATCTCTGTTTCTGCATCATTCATCCCTGATTGCTCAATTACCCTCCTCCTACCTTCCTAAGGAATACTTATCTGTCTTGTTCGGATATGAAATGTTGACAGTATGATAATTACAGAACTGTGAACAAACAATCCAGAGTAGTGTGGTCTTGTTTTAATAGGAGAACAAAAGAATCCAAATTGAAGAATCAGGTGATCCCTGAATAACAATGGCTGTGGAATTGCAGTTGTTTTCTAGATTCTTCCTGGCAGTTGCATTCCTTCATTCGAACTCTATTAACGTCCCCCCTGTTCCATGTGCATGTTACATGCAAGTCATCAGCGCTAGTTGGGGAGTGCAGACAGAGACTTCCCGAGTGTTCTGTTTCTTTACCGTAAGGCCTTGCCTTGCCTGAAGTTTTTTGGTAGTTCTCTTGGTCAGGGACTAAGGATGTGTGCTGRCTGAGGGTGACTATTTCAGAGGCTGGGAGAGGAGTCTTTCCCTGGTAGAAAAGAGCAGAAAAGGAACAGAGTGAAATTCTGCAAAGAAACATTTAGCTGAATATCAGGAAAAATGTCCTGAGAGATACGTGGCACTGAGAGCTGCCAGTCTGCGTAATACTTTCTCCAGGGCAGTGGGAGAAGACCCTGTGACTGAGACATTTTCAACAAGATAGGTAAAATCTTTACAAAAATAGAGCATAAGCAGCAATCCTTTATTGGCCAGAGGTGGAAAAAGGATGAGATGTTACGTGTTGAAGCTATTGCTTCTTCTATCTGTGATTTGCTGATACTTGCATGTATTAGATTTGCCATATTCATAATTAACCCCCAGTGCCTCTGATATGACGTAATTCCAGTTTTTATGACCTAGACAAACCCACGCTGTCCCTTTGGTGACCTGTGGGACTTCAGTGCATCTTCATCTGATTTTTCAAATGGTCTGAACGGAGTGTTTCCAATGACACTGCAAATTTGATTAATCTTTTGCCATAGAAGGGCAGTGTTGCTAAGCAGCACTTACCAACATGAGCTGTTTCTCACATTCCGGGACTGCTTTATGGCCTGGCTCACAGACATACCCTCTCGTGCGCTTAAGTACTGTATCTCCATGTTTATTCTCTAACTCTGGATGCCAGAGCACAAGTCTGACCACAGCGGGTGGAGCGGTAGGATTTGAGTTTTTGTTGCCATCTGGACACGCAATGTTTTTGCAGCTATTTTTTCATTCTTTTGTGTTTTATCCTAGTTCCAAGACACTTGGAAACCCAAGGGGCTTTCCTTATCCCTATAAAATAATGTTTTAAGGTAACATCAGTTAGAGCAAGTTGGTGGTTCATGGATGGATGTTACTTGCTCTTACTCTCAGACGTAAGAGTTCCTTACCTCACCTCATCTGCGTGTTTCTTTAGGGGCTCACAGGATGACTGGGAAGGGTCCTGAGATTTATGAAATAAAAYTGAGAAAGAGAAACTGAGGGACTTTTCACCCATTTGAACAAAAAGTCACACGTTCAGCCTCCTATAAACAGGAGGAGTAATACATGTTAAACTATGTGTGCATTTCTAGGTCCAGAGATGATAAACTGTTTTGGTTTTCCTTTTAAGTCCACATCTCTTGTGCTCTGCGGACTTTTGTAGGCTATTGCTCTCCTTTGCCCTTTCCCTGGGTTTGCATATTAGGCAAGTCTTACCGATTGGAGAAAGCTGGGTTTTGTCATGTAAACAGAATTAGGGTTTGTTGGTTCATAAACTTGCAAGAATGTAACTTCTCAAGGTTAACTTGGCAAGGATTCTCATAAGTTTGGGGATGTCTTCAACTTCAAATGACACTCTGGCTGAGAGTCTCCTGCCTAACATATGCCCGAGTTCAAAACGGATCCTATGCAAGCATTGCGTATGCTAGAAATGCACTCTTCGGGGAAGGGGACTCCATAGGGGCTGTCTGTTCGGTCACCTCGTGAATAGAGCCCTTTATCACATCTGACAGGAGGAGAACTGGACGATAGGAAAACAACTTATAACTTACAAGTTCAAATCAAAAGAGTTGACAGTAATAAATTATATATGAAGTGTTTGAAAGGATACATATACTTACAGGCACATGCCTCTACACCCAGAACAAATAAGAAATATTTGATCCATAAAGGCCAGTGCTATACATGAAATTCCGTTCCTTGTATCAATGCCAGGAGACCACTCGGTGGATTACTTCTGTTCTTGGGCTTCCAAGAGACACATCTGATGCCTAAACTCACCCTCAGTGGTTTTTTGGTCTCTGCACTTCTTACTGTACGTTAATGCAGTCATGTTCTACAAAGAGAATAGTAGAGATGCGCACTTAGGTGTATTTACCTGGTAACAGGTAACGGGATCAGATGCTGCTCAGAAAAGGTTTCTATTTTATTTTGAAAGCTAAGGCTAACATTGGTAATTGTAGAAACAGGTAAACTCACTTTTTTTTGTACATTTATGGCTATAATAGGATGCTTAGCATTGGCAAGACTCTGCTTGGTTCACAAATACAAATATTAATTATCCATTCAGTGGAGCCTCAGTAAAAGGGTATTTCCATGTACTATGGAAGAGCAGCATAGATGCTGTGCAAAAGCAGGAAAAAAAAGCTGATTCCAGAATTAAAGAAGTTTAATATAAAAAAAAAACCCTAAGATTCTAAAGCCCAGAATAAGGACAGGTCTGGTAGAAAAGATTTACTCCCAATTTTATACCTATAAGCTTATCCCTGATATACTAGAAAAAACAGACACCCAATATGAAATACTGCATTACACATTTATACTCGCGGCAAGTACTTATTTATGCCAGTTTCATTACTATGAGTAGTGAAAAAATTTCTGACGTCCTCTCAAGTCCTCTGTAGTTGAGATTTGCTTGAACTGAAACAAAAAGATATGGAAGAACTATAAAAATAACCCCATCTGTTCACTAGTTCTGTGATATAGAGTTTATTCTGTGTGGTCTTTGGATAAGAGCATAAACCAGGACTTCTGTCTCTTTCTTCAGTGTTCCTGTTAGACCAGCACTCTCCCAGTCCCCGTGGTTCCAACCCTCACCACGCTCTTCACTTTGCCCCATGTGTGTTTGGCCAGCCCCTCTCCCTGTTTTCCTTGCTCGTTGTGCTTAGAAAATACTGGGAGCTGCCAGGACTCTTCCAAAGAAAGCTGCTCTTGATGCATCCAGCTTGATTTATTGATTTTTTTTTTTTAATTTCACATATATTGTGTTTCCATGGTGCTGACATTTTACCTTTAAAACTTTATCATGTGGGTTCACTGCGAATGAACATTAATGGTGTGGGAGTCAGTTCCAGACTTGCATCATTACTTTATGTTTAATAAAACAGGAGCTCAAGATTTTGCTGTCTTTCATCGTCTACTCAGTTTTGCACCCCTCCCTTTTTCTCTCTTCTTTCCAGTTTTCTTATTGTTGGCCGAGGGTGTGTGGAAGTACGCAGTTCCTGCATCTCAAAGGCATACGGTTCTGATGGGACATAGGCTTTAAAAGTATTATAATATTAAAAATATTCAAATATTATAATATAATACAAGATTATTTCCAGGTTCTAGAGTAATTGGAAATGCTAAAATTGATATGCAGAAAAAATTAAAATGAGAGTCCCACCTTCCTCCATCTGCAGCAAGATGATGGCATCAGATTTTGGGTTTGTCCAAATATGTAAGAAAAAACATATTCCCAAAGCTCAAATCACAGCGGACTTAATTGTCCTGTTTTGAATTGTGCCCSTCCTATTTTAGCTTAAGTAGCAATGGTTGTGATTAAACCATTCCTCAAAAGGATTTGTTTTGGTTTTTTTCTGCCTTTGTTCTTTGTGTCTTATTATAACTTCAGTCAGCTCTTCTGATTAGAGCAATGGTATTCCAGACTTGAGGATGTCAGAGTCAAAACTGCAGAAACAAAACAAGAAAAGAAAGGCCCTTGCACTTAAAAAAGTTAAATCACTGCACAGTGCGAGCTCTGTATGTCTTTTTCTTGCTAGGCTAGTTGAGTTCTGTGCCACACTCCTCTGTGGGCTTTGATGGATGGCAAATTTCCATACAACTGTGCAGGTTTGCATGGTACTGTATTCTTGACCAGAATGGTTATCTCTACTCTAAAGACCCTAAAATATCTCCTCTTGCTCAGAAGAAGTTAGGCTGTGCAAGGGATGAATTTATAAAGTTAGTACCTCTGCTTACATTTTAAAGGGTATTTCATGATTTACTTTATGTCCACTGCCTAAAAGAAAGTTAATGTTAGCCTAAGTTTTGCGTCATTGTATTCCAGCAGAACTTGAAAAGTCATTTGGGCTAAGCAAAGACAAATCTGTACTAAATGAAGCAGAAGCATTACTCTCATTTGTGCAAATTTTGCACTAGTTCTGAATGAGCTAACATGTCTACACCTCGCGATGCAGCATAGTAAAAGAACATTAGGTTGTGCAAGCAATGCAGCCACACTACACCGTGGCTAACTGCTCCAAGGGTGCCCCTACCTGGTGTGGACTGGGTGTCTCTGCACTGGGCTGAGTTCAGGCTCAAGTAAGGACCCTCAGCACCACAGGTTGTGGCATCTCGTGGTTTTCTGCTGTGGCAAATTCTGAAGGGATTCTTGGGCTCCGCAGATTTCTATTTACTGTCATTTCATACAGGCTATTAACTTCTGCTGAATAAAACCTTCCTAAGTTAGTAGTTTAATCTTTTCTGAGATGTTTTTACTGGYGGTAAATGCTGCCCACACATAGGAAGACACAATTCTGCCCTAGACAGCTCTCAATATAAACTTAAAAGCATATAAAGAACATGTAATATAAAGGGCAATACTTTAATTACTAGAACTCACAAGAATGCAGCAAGGCTAGAGGAGTAGGCAATGTTCATAGGGTAGGATTAGCCTCATTTGTCTGGAGATCAGAATCAAATGTTGTTTAAAGTCATAAATGAAGAAGAAATGGATGATGTTCTTATGATCTCACCAGGAAAGCACGGCGGTCACACCCCAGGTCGGATTCTCTCTCTCTCATATTTGTGGAGACCAGCTCCTCTCTTTTTTTTTCTTACCCCATCTAAAAATTACAGAAGGTCGTAATTCACAAATTAGACTTTCTGATCTCTGGCACGCACTATGGATGTGCAAAGTATTGCTATAGCAGCATAATTTATCAGCATTAAAATCTCTGACATATCATTCTCCCAGGGAAGCTAGCAATGAAAACTGAAAATGGTACAGTGTGATCTCCTTCTGGTAGCAATGAATGTAAAAACAATGGGAAACAGAAGGACAGTAATGTCTTACTGCMACCCTAAATTCTAATTTCCAAATCCTGCACGAATCATCTAACAGTTGTTGAGATGTGAGATATGAGGTAGTGAAAGAAAGCTGTGATCATTTGCAGCAGAAAGTATTTGGCTTTTTCCTTATCAATTCCCTGTCCAGAGTTCAAAGCTATTACTTTGAATGTAGAGAATTATTTGGATTTGAAGAAGTGGCTTGATAATATGATATTTGTGGCTAGGCTGGCAGTGATAAAGGAAGTCCAATCTCTTGCTTCTAGGCAAAAACTGCTCACCAGTGGTGTTTAGGGAAATACTGAATGATTGGCCAGTTGCATATTTTTGATCTTTTCCTTCACAGCAAATATTGGCTAGTCTCCATATCAGGCAACAAGAGGCCTGATATAGCCAGAAGAACAAGAGCATGAAGAGTTGATATCATGAGTATGAGGCTGGCTAAGGTCTGAGTGCCGAGGGGAATATCTTAGCAATGTTCTAGATAATGCAAATCTTCAAATTTGTTGTTTCATACTCATGTTTCTCTATACTGTAAAAAATTCTCTAAAAGTATTTCTCATGGACAAAACACTTTTGAAAAGGCCTTTGTTATCTTATGCATTGGCTTTGTGTAAGATGGCAAAGTGTATAACCTGATGGCCTGTGTTATATACATCATCCTGTTTCAATCATGCAAACAGCTCCCGGAGAAATATTCAGTTCACATGAATGCATGTTACATACCTCGTTTGTAAGTAAAGTGGCACTTAATAAATGTGAAACACCTTTGGTTATCTAGATGTTTCAAATTCTTGACGCACTTACAAACAGGAAAGTCACTTCCATAACAAGAGTCGCACAGACCGCCCCAGGAAATTTTGCAACCTGAGAAAGACATAATGTGACCCATGAATATCCTAGGTGGGGAAGGAGTGTTTAAATAGCATGAACAAATGACAGGCTAGATGTAAGTTAGACTGTGATTATCTTCCTGCAAGACATATAAAGAGTATTAATTTATAAAAGGGAGCTGCTAAAGGCTGCATGACCTATATCCATTCCTTAAGGAAGACTGGAGAAACTAGTGAGACTCATGCCTGGAGTGGAGGAGTGCTCTGTGGGTATGTCTGGGATGCTGGCATAGTACCCAGTGGAAAAATACCCATTCTTCTCACATTTCTTTCCTTATGCATGTCAAAATCTGTGCTTGATCCAGTGGATATCTTACCCCCTTTCCTGGGGATGGGGAAGGGAAGCAGCATATGCAGAACCTCAGGTTGTGCAGGGATTTGCCAAGTTGTTTGTATCTAGCTAATTTATTTCTTTGGTATGACAGTGTGTAAAAGGAACACTTCTTTAGGCTTCACCCCAAAATCCTGGTTTCTCTTTAAAATGCTACCCCACTTTCTCCAGCTAACGTGCTTGACCCACTAAGACTATTCTCATACGCTGTAAATGCTGGACACCACAGTAGTATTATACTTTTATTGCCTTATTTAGCCAAGAGATTAAATGTAATGTTCAGATTATGTAGAACATTAACTCCTAACAATAAGCAAATAACACATTAGAAGCTTTGCTATTAAAACGTTTAGTGCTGGCTTTGCTGTGGAGCACTACAGGAGCCGTGACTTATGTTCCATGAGGGAGGAGGCACAGCGGAGAAGAAGGCGCTGTACGTTCAGTGCAAGGGTCTCTTTCTCCTGTAAAGGTAGTGCATATAGCTGCCGAGTCCATATGCTGTATTTATGCGTGCTTTATAGGATATTTTCACATGTAGCTAAAACACTACTCGTAGAGTCCAATTCTGCCAGCCATGGCTGAAAACCTGGGGGTTTTCGATCAGGTAATGAAGTTCTTGCCTGTCTCCTGGTCGCTGGTGAGTGGGTGGTGTCTTGTACCTCTGCCTGTGAGATGGGGCTGCCAGCCTGGCCAGGCTGGGCCAGCCGGAGCCCCGCGTCGCAGCCTCTCCTCCCGTCAGGAGTTGCAATGTGCTAGTCTTGTCTTTCAGACAGTATTTTTATGTGAGCTGATGGTTGCCAGGGTAACGGAGGCTTCGGGGAGTCTCGCGCCGACGCAGCGCCCTGGCCTCGGCGAGCGCTGGGAGCAGATGTTGGCTGCGAGCTGGGGAGCTGGGCTGACAGCGAGGAACGGCGCTGCCGGCAGCCGCACATGAAGGGAGCTGGAGAGAACAATTTGCCTGGCTGCGCTCGGTGCAAGAGAGCAGGTTCAGGGCTCGCTCTCTTTCTCCCTTTTTTGTTGTAATTTAGTATTCTTGTCTCACCCCACAGGGGTTCCTCAGCCGTCGGCTTAAAGGCTCCATCAAAAGGACAAAGAGCCAACCGAAGCTTGATAGGAACAGCAGCTTCCGGCACATTTTACCTGGCTTCAGGAGTGTGGACAATGAAAGGTAAGGGGACGTTTCTCGGAGGGTGGGGAGGAGGGTGTGTGAGAGAGAATGAGGATATTGATTTCTCCAGGTCTTGTTAATATCTTGCTTATCTTATTCAGAGCAAGGGCCACATCTGTGATAGAAGTAGACTTGCTTAATTGCAAGAGGGGTAATTTTAATTTGTTGGTGAGTATACAGTGCAAGCCCTCCCTTTTTAGGTTAAATAACATGTACGGAGAAGCCCRACTGCTCTGCTTTCTTTTCCCCAATAAATCCTAAGTTGATGCACCAGCATATAAATAACACATAGATGCAGCAGCCAAAGCCGACTGATGCAGGTGAGGGAGGGAGGGAGGGATGCTCACACACTGGACTACATTGAACATTACCGGGTTACACGTTGTATGAACAATAACATAGAACAATAACAACGATAATCTCCCCAAATCCCTCTCTCCCCCTTCCACACACATACATCTTCAGCATAGCCATTGACTGCCGTCATTACACTGAGATGGATTCTCGGCATGTGGCCGAAGCTGCTTTTTCTGTCTGAGCCATGACAGGATCTTTGAGTCCAGGAGGGATGCGTTGCAGGGAATGTGCAGATGGATCAGAGGAAGCATTTGACATGGGATGGCCAGTATTGGAGCAAATTGCAAGCAGAATAAAACCTCGGGTTTATTCTTCAGCTCAGTTAGAAAGTAAAGTATCTCTTTAGCGGATTTGTATGTATTTATGTACATGCAGATTTATGTCAGTGCATGCGTGAGACAGACATACATTCTAGGTAAATTTATGTGTAAATTCACATGCAGATCAAGGTCATAGTTGGGTAAGACAGACTCCATTACCAACCACAGAAACAAACTAGTGGTTTGCTTCCAAAAGGAAGATCTTTCAACCTTACGTGAATCATTTTGGGGAATGACACAGAAGTATTGAAGTGCCAAGAAAAGTCTATGTCTGAAAAATATGCCAAATTGGATATACACTGATGTAACCATTTTGTAGCAGTAGCATTTTAAAATACTCAGACGGTACTTTAGAATCCATTGAGTAAATGCTTCACTTCTAAAAGCAATGACAACTTTTACCTTGTTTTAGCTATACTTACTCATTCATTGGGGGGGCTCTGAATTTCTGAAGCCTGCAAATGACAATTGTCAATCTGGATTTTTCCTTACCTGACCTATTACAGCCTTCTAAGCTTTTTCCTTCTGGATTCTGCAAGTAAAAGGACTGTGCTGGTCAGTGCAGAGTAATATTTCAGGGGTTACTACCTGGGAAGACAGAGTTGATTTGATTCCTGTGCTGCAGTTTTCACAAACGCTCAAAGTAGGGCACTGTGTTCCATGCGGAACACAAGCGAGTGTAGCCGGGCGGCCGGGAATCTGCCTACGGTGCTGCTGCTTCACTCAAAGAACAGGCAAATTAGGCAATGTTTTCCTTCTACCTAGATGAGTTTTGTTTCTTTCTGTGAACTGGTAGTATAGGACATGGGAATTAACTGTTTCGGCCAGCCCCGCAGCCAAAGTCATTTTCCCAAATTAAGCTTTGTAATTTCCCTGCCCTCCCAGCGCAAGAGCCCTGGAGCTTGCTGGGCACTGTCCTTTCAGACAGAGCCAGATTTACTGCAACTTTTCTTTAAAGAGATTCAGTGAGTGGCTGTAGTGCATTTTCAGTGTAGAGCTTAAAGGGTGGGTTAGAGGAGAGGTAGCATTTGGCAGCCTTGAATAAAACCCAAGGATTTGCTTAAATGAGTATTTAGAAACTGAAAATGAAAGGCTTCCACTAGGCAGGTATCACTCATAAATATACTTCATCTACGATACATAGACATGCCCTGATCGGGAGGAAACTGTCTGACACTAGGTAGCTTTTGACAGCAAGCTTTTAGTTCCCTAGCTTTCATAGTAGTGTCAGATCTGTAATGTAAGCAAGTATCCTGCAGAAGATCTTGGCCTTAGGTACTGTTGCTCTCGGAGACGTGAAAGAAAAGCAGCAGCTGGGCTTCTCAGTCGTGCATCGAGGTTTTGGTTACGGAAGATAATTTTATCTTCCTGAACATTCCCATCCATGCCTGCTAAAATGCACAATGCACTCACTTCTGTATATGAAAGGGCTTGAGTCTTTTAGATCACTCTCCTGCATTTTCTGCTGTGCTTCCTTGTCTTTCTTGAAATCCAAGAACTGTTTCAAAGAAGCATCTGGTATTGGAGTATTTGCCTCTTAAATATTTGATTCTTGACTCCATCTTGTATCCAAGCTGATTGTTCGCAAACCGCTCCTTTGCTCATGGAAGTAACCATTATAACAGCGTTCTGTTCTGGAGCTTTGTAGAATTTTTGCGGGAGATGCCATAGCAAAAACGAATAGTGCAATAAATGCAGTCAAAACACTCCAGGTTGAAATATTGAGCTACAGTAGATCATAAATGATTCTGTTACTTGGCTTCTGTGTATCTAAATTGGTACTGTGTCATGCCTCTTAGTTTCTTTATTTTTCCTTTTCTTGCATGTCCTGTTTATCCTGCTATGTACAACAGATGCTGTATGAATATATGAAATGTGCACACACATGAACAGACAGCTAACTAGGTGGTCGTGGCATGTATGTAGAGCAGAGAAGAGAATATAAACAAACATCTCTATGCTTTTTATCCTGTGTTTGATTAATGCATGCATTTAAATACATCATGTGAATTTAAAATGGAAAATTATTACCTCCTACAATAGTGTGAAATTTGTACAGTGTGAGTTTTATAACAAAGGAAAACAAGGAAATAACATTAAACATTGGAAAAGTCACAGAATGTCTCACTGGCATCAGTTCAGAATCGCCTTGTTAATTTTGTGCCAGTAGAGTCTGGTTTTCATACCTTGCATTGGCACAAAGAGAACAGCCAGGTTTCCAGTGGAGTCGTGCAGAGCTGCTCTTATAAAGCGTGGTTACTGCGTCCTGGGGAGGAGCTGACAGCTCTGAAATGTGTGGGGGCGAGTTGACGTGCCATCTACCAGGGTCCCATGTCCATTGCCAGGCAGCTGTTTGCAGTTCTGCCATGGCGTGTGCGTGTATGTTTGGAGCAACTATGAAAACTTAGAGAATTCTGGTTTAGTAAAACCTTGGCCAACTATTTTTTCTCTATAGAGAACATCTGAGGAATTGCTCAAAGTGGTGTGTTAGAAAAATACACTGATTATAGTCAAGCAGAGCTTGTGTTTGTAGAAAAAACATGGTTGTTTCTCATGGTATTGGATTTTATGTTGACTGAGAAGAGAACTTTTTTTTGAAAAAAGATGGAATAAGGGGTTTGCACTAACTTCAGTACATTACTGTGGGGTTCACATTGATGTGGTTGGCCAAATTTTGCCAGTCTTTTGCATACCGATTTTTTCTAGGAGTCCTGTTACAGTAAAAGGAATAAAATAATTGATCGTGAATAAGAGAAGAAAAATCAGACCAAGTATAACTAGTATTCTGTATGAGAGGTGCATTAATCTGGTACAATCAGTTTATATAAATGTGAGATTTAAAGGAGAATTGTGGAACGAGTGCTCCTTTCAGTTTGTTGGCTGGTCAGATTGCTTGTTAGAGCTAAAAAGGGTTCCGTTAAAGTGGCTTTTTGCTAACTGTCTCCTGCATCCTGATTTATTACAGCAGCTAACAAAGTTTTTATCATGGAGCGCTGAATGTTTGTCTTTGTAGCGGCCTCTCTGGAATCAGCCACAAATCAAGCATTTGGCAGATGGATTTTTCTTAATTGGACCCACATTTCTCCTACAAAATTTGTGATGGAGAAAGTTTGTGGGTTGGGCTTTGGGCACAGGGAGTAGAGCCAGAGAACTGAGAGAAGGTTATTCTGCTGCAGTTGTTAATTACTGTTGTTAGGGCATTTCTGATTGTTTTCTTGTTGTAGTGACCTTTTCAGTCACTGCTGTTACTTTGTTACAGTAATCGTTTAAAAATAATTTCTGACAGTTTGTCAGGAATTTAGAAAGTAGGTTTATATGGGTGTTGTTTTTTTTTTTTTTAATCTAAATACATGAACTTGGTCCCATCTCCAAGTTTTTTTTACACTAGCACTGAGAGGGCAGGGACACAGTATCGCTTCGCAGGACAAATACCTTCAGACTGTCTTGATTTGGTGGTAAATGGGTGCTCTGTGTACCTCCGTATTCTGATGTAATCCCCAAGTTCATCATTCCTAGGGACACTTTTCCTCAGTGCACCTAGAATTCAAGTAATGCTAAGGGACTCTCAATTACTAACATTTGTGATTTTTTTGCAAGGTTTTTTTCATAATTCCAGAAGATAACATTCTATTTAGGCTTTTTCTTGGCACTACAAAAGTCTGAGCATATGGTTGATTGTTAAATGAGCCTCAGCCTTGGAAGGGGTACAACCGTGCATTAATAACAGCAACGACTTGCACTACTGCTAATTCCTCTTTAAACTACTGCTTTTTTTATCCCATCAAAAATTTTTGCTTATAACCCACAGAGGGAAGAGGAAGTGTACAAAKCATGTACTGCAGTGCATTTAATTCCTAATGTAGTGCTAATGCAGTCTGCTGTATGGGTTTTCGAATGTTCATAAAGCTTATTTTGATGCAATAGGAGAGCATCAATAACTTATGAACATCTGTACTCTTACAGTGAACTTAGTTTGTGAGTTCTTTTTAGATCTAATTATCATTTGTTTCTTCCCAACAAACTTGATATGCCAAATATTATTAGGCATGATGAAATTGTTTAAGTTTGATGAGAATATGGTGAGCGCTGCATTACGAAGGATGAAGAAGTCACTCTGTTTCCTTTGGAAACAGGAATAACTCATCCTGCAGAACTAGGACACTGGCAGACCCCAGAACACACGAAGGGCTTTCAGATCTGTGTGAACAAGCGCTGGAGAGCTTGCTTTCACTTCTGCCTCCTTACTTAAATGGCATTAGCCACTGAAGCTTTCTGAGTAGGAAGACTTATAATAGTAGGTGCATGCTGAAGGGTGACAGTAATAGCACGTTAAGTACAGTGCAGGGGCCTCTGGTTTTCATGATAATGAAAATATTTTGAGGAAACACTGCTGAGTTTGTATGGGGAAACCATTCGGCACTGTCAACAATAACAGAAATGCAAAAGAAAACATCTTGCAAAGTCCGGAATGGGAGCATCCAGCAGGTAACAATGTCTGCTTTCTCGTGCAGTGGGTAACGTCTGTTCCCACTCCCCCCGCAGTCAGGGAACAAATGTAGGTAGATAAAGATTCAAGGACAGTCTCAGGATTGAGACTGGCCTCATACAGTACCTGCATTTATATCAAGGCTACCTTTTCCTGCAATATGCAAATCAGTCTTTTAATGGGGTTCCTTTGCAAAATATTTCTTGAACCAGAAAGTTAATTACTGATCTCTAATTAATGTTATGTTAGGAGGCTAGAGTAAAATCAGAGAGAACTGCTTTGAAGGAGAGATGCAGGAGGAAATTACCGGTTCTCCTCAGAAACTGTTATGTTCCTCATCTTCTTCTCATGGTATTAAGAAGTTTAAAAACTGGTATTCAAATATTTTTAAAAGGATAATGTTCTTAATGGAAAGAGGGGATTTTGGAGGGKTTTTTTTGGGAGGCATTGAAACAAAAAAAAAATCCTTTATATAGAAGAAAGACTAATACTCTGCTTTGTAAAAATAATGTACAGTTCCTTTATACAGGTGGTTCGGGTTTCCATTGTGTTAAGAGGGGCATTTATTCCCCTTTGGAGTCAGTCTGATGCTGCAGTGAATGGCTGACGATAGGGGCAGTTAGAGCAGGAGTGTGTTTAAAACTAGGTGTGGAATCGGCGGTTTCAGTCCTCCTGAGCACGGCAGCCCCGGCGGTGACAGCGGAGGCTTGGCAAAGCTCAAGCCCTTCCCCGGTCAGTGTTCTTTGCATTACATTTGCTTGATTAAGGGAAGTAGAACTCCTGGTAAATCTGGAAGGTTGCAGATCAATTGCACCAGCCCGTGCATACAGAAAAATTTGTTATAAAGCCCCATTCAGCAATATGCTGCTCCTTGTGGCTAAAGCCATTTAATAACCCCAAGAGGAGCAGAGACGGACTGAAAACAATGTGGTGCCTTTCAGCTTCTCCCAAGGCACAGCAAGGTCTCAACCCTTTCTCCTGTTAAATTGGCTTTTGCACATGCATGTGAATCTGTGATTTGTATCTGAGGCTACCTGAGGTAAACATACTTGACATTCTCAAAGAAATACATAAACACTTCCCTTATCCTACATAGTCAAACTAACTTCCTAATTGAACAGGGAGGTCATGTCTAATATCTTTCAGTAAAAGACTGTATTAATTCCTAGAAATTTTTCAAGCTATAGTAAAATGTCAAGGGAAGGGCTAAGAGGCTGGAATTATGTTAATAGCCTTCTTCACRTTTCTCCACTTCCCGGTTTCCTAACAGTCCAAACAAACAGCGCAGTGCCCCACAGGGTACAGCTTGCGCTTTGACTCGACTTGGAGTCATGTAGCAAAATTATAAAATCCTTCCTGCTTAGGCATATGCAGCGCTACTGGGATAATTGGCTTCATGCATCTTACAATTAGCTTGCAAAAATATGTTTTGTATTCCTGACCTTTTCTCTATAAGCAAGGCCATTGTTTCACTGTCCTGCTTAATTACAAAATACAGTGTTGTGTGAGGATAGAGATGACATCGTTGTATCGTTGGCTCTAATTTGACGAGACATCATAATGGGGAGTTTTCATACTGAGGGCACTGAATTAGTGTAGCGTGAAGCCACATTTCTCTAAACCTACTAAATAAGGAGAAGTTAATTTTATGCTCTATCTTTTTGACGTTTGTAATCAAAGCATTGTATTACAGCTGCAGATGGTTAGCATTTGAAGAATGTTTGGTAAATGCCGACAATCGGAAGGCATTGTTTCTGCAGTGGAAGATCAGGTTGATTAATGGATAGAAGGATGCTTTCTTTCATTTCACGGTTCTCACAGTCTGAATACATATTATTGACTCATTTGGCCATTGCCTGGCAGACATGATGTTGTGGTGCATCAGTGTACACCTCAGGGTTACAAGCGGATAGTTCTGTTCATATCCTTTAAGCAAAGACTCTGAGCGAGGGTGACAGTTAAGTTGCATTGTGGCTGATGGTGTCTTGATATTCTTCAGATCAAAGACAGATACTGCTACTCCATTGCATTAACATTTTGTTTCCAAACAGGCCATTTATTCTGACTTTGCCCTGGTGAGATTTTCATGTGCATGAATTTCAGTGCAATTACATTAGCATTACTCTTCATGTCAATAAACTCAAAGAAAAAAAGAGAAAGAAAATGCCATCACTACAGCTTTTATACCAGAAGATGCTTTCTGTTAGTTCTAGACTCTTCTGTTTGCTTTTTTAATTATTATTTGTTTACAATAAAAACTAAGATACTTCTGTCCCAGGCTTAAACGTTCTGGCACACAATGAAAACTGCTCATGATGAAAACATTACTTTTAAACTATGAGGAACAGTCTTGCCTTCCCCAGCCCACTGTCTCCAGGCCACGTGTTCCCCTTGCAGCAGATTCAGTCATCACGCAATCTTAGGAAGGTCAGCAAGTTGTTTCAATGGGAAATTATTATTTAGGGGAGTGATTTTCTGTTTGATTAGGGCACTGAACCAACTCATATAACTGCAGAGTAACAGGAAGATGGCAGAAAAAGGACTTTTTCTTTCTATGGCAGTGTGCAGTTGCATTTAATGAGATATAATGTCAAACTACTCTCACTTTCTGCTCCTAGCGCTGTGTAGGCACGGGGGAGGGATATCCACCTGGCATCTGCCTCAGTTTTCTGTCTTTCAAAATGGAATTTCCCATTGCACAGGAGAGGTACATTGCTTGATGGATCAAATTTTTCTGTCCTCTACTCTGTCATTAGTATTAGTATTAGCAATAGATGTCTTTCTCTGTTGGAAGGAGAAAATGTTTAAAAACAAGTTTCACTCTGTTCTTTATTGAAACTCTGCAAAACCTTGATTGGAAAATCTGTGTGAGGGGCAAAGAGAGAGTTGTAAGTGAACACACAACGACTGAGGTGGGCAAGGTTTTCAAGCCTTTGTTCAGAGAGCTGGAAGACGCAGATGTTTGACATGTATATCTTGTTATCCAATTTCATATTGCAGTGGTCGTGCACAGAAATCCGTTGATTGTAGCTGGAGGCAGCCTGTGCGTTGAGCTCACTGCTGGCAGTTAGTTGTACAGAGCACTGGATATAATGATGTTCAAGACGTGAATATAAAATAACTGTGTCAAGTTCATCCATCAGCTGGGAGGGAAGAAAAAAACAGACTGAGGAAAAATACGCTCCTCTGTCCTTCCTCCTTACCATACTCTTTAATAATTCCTTACCATACTCTTTAACAATACCTTATGATATGGAGCCTCTTCTTAAACGATTATTAGGGAGATTTCAAGCAGGTTGTTCACATATGGGTATCTTCTTATGATACTGATATTAGGATCTTGTTTATCTGGTTGGCAGCATTTATAATTTTAATTTTCAGTACAACTACAGAATGTCTCACTTCGGTTCTTTTTCAGTAAAATTCAGGTCAGGTGTGATGAAAAGAAGCAAGAACTGATTTCAGTTGAATTAAACCAATGCATTTTAGCTGGAATTAAAATATAATTTGTTTAAAAATACTTAACTGATTTGAATTAAAGCCAGAAATATGAATTTAGCTTTAATCCATATGTGTTATGTAAGTAATTACATGAGAAAGGGATATGGCATGCATTGTACATGATTGTTAGTGTGCAGAAAGGTGGCATTCGTTCACAAAATGATGTAAATGTATTAGTAATTATAAAGCCATAGGTATTATATCAGACTGTCCCCTTTGCTCACATTTACAAATGTCTCTGGGATTATGTTGGCCCTGTACAATAGCCCCCATGCTCCACTGCTGGTACGTGAGAGATTACACACATCCCCTGTTTGAACCATTCAGCGCTTCTTCCCCATAGGAGTCCCTCTGCAAAGTAGTCCTGCGGTAGTTACCAAATGATTTACATAAATCTGTTGTATGTACCTTGAATAATTAATATTTTGCTGGCCTTGCTGTGTGGGGAGATTTGTTCCATTATGGATGTGTTTGTTGCTAAATAGTAACACTTTAAATGATATGTATATATACAGAGAGAGAAGGACAGAAGGATTTATATATCAATTTTTTTTTTGTGAGAACAAAATTTTTAAAAAATGCATTGCTTCTGAGAATTGAAATGAAAGGCTGAGGGCTGCTATTAGCTCATCTTGGAATCTGTTGTTTATCCTCTGCCTGGGCATAACCCTCCTGGGCACTAACGAAGGCCAAGCGCCATCCTGTCGGGACGTGAATCCAGGCTGCAGGGCAGGCTCTTTGTGAGCCGGGATGTGACATTTCCCTGACGAGGGGTAACATGCCTCCCGTATTGCTACCTGATCAGCCATCGGACTGCACGCTGGATTTCCTTCAGGCACAGAAAGACCAATTCTGCAACCAGTACAGGGTGAGACACAGAGGCTTTGGAGACTTTTCTCAGTTATCCAGTTCACTTGAATCTGTAATATGAAGAGTCTGGATTGTGTGTGTGTGTGTGTAAGGTGTTTGGCATTTTCAATCACAATAAAAAATGTTTCTTGCTACCTTGTGACATATGAACAATTTTAGTCCTGGCTGTTGCTAAAAAACAGTAAGAAGATAATTTGGATTCAGGTTGCCAGCTGCTTGAACTTGGATCAAGAGGTTCGGCTTAGGACTATTGTAAAGGGAAGAGACATTTGCAGTATATAATTTCTCCTACACATTCACATTCTGAATCAGTGGAGGAGACAGGTATAAAATTTGTGAGCTGTTTGTGAGCTCTCTTTTGTTTTAACTTTTGTGCTTTCAGAAGACCAGGTTTGCATGGTTTAAAAACCACATTGCAGCATTTTTTATTTCTTTTGATACATGCTGAAATGGTTGCTTTAATGCTATACCGTAATAGTTTTAATCACTGACATGGCATTGTTCATGATTACCCTGTATTGTGGCATTTTCACTATACCTTTTACTAATGCTCTAAGTAAACGTGGAAGTCTGTGTTGTTTGTGCAGTGTCTGTGTTGGTGAGCACAGAGGGTCTGCCCAACAAAGTGTAATTAGCGGGGTGACACCAGGCTGCATGCATGGGAGTGCCTTGGTGGATGCTGGATACCCAGAGGTACCGATAGGGAACCGCCGAATGCTAGCCATGCGTTTCCTGAACTGGATATTGCATCTGCAGAGGCTCTCTGCATGAAACCTCTCCAGCTCACCCAGAATTAATTATTCACTGATCATCACTCAGACCTTATGGATTAGGGAGCAGGGAGGAGGGTTGGCAGGGGGTGGATAGAAGATGGAGCAATTTGGATTGCAATTAGTATTTCATTTCTTTCCTTACTCCCTGTTTGCTTAAATTGGAGATTGCATGTTAGAACCACGCAAGGATTTATATCCCAGCAGTGGAAGTTCCCTGTGCACCAGAAACTTGCAAATCCACTACAGTCTTTAAGCTTCCCAAAGAGATAAAACACTCGGTCAATTTGAGGAGTTGAAACATCAGGGGAGCAAGTTTTGCTTAGAAATTGTTGCAAGGGAACAGCAGTGCCCAGTCTGCCAAAGCAGGAACACTTCACTAGCCATATCCTACCCTTACTATAAGAGCATTTAGCTATTGTCTCTCTCCATCCATTACCTATCTTCTCCCCTTTCTAACTCCTTAAGTGTGCTCCTTGCCAGGAGTCTTCTCTGGGGATTACGGTTGTGGCAGATCCATAACGGATACCGAAGCCTGCGTGGGTAAGCAGTCCTGCAGCAGACAATGTAAACCCCAGCCCACTGGGTGCATCGCCCAGTTGCAGAGAATGTCCTTTTAAGTTTAGTCATTAGAAAAATGTTAGCCAACAGTTGAAAGTCTGCTTCACTGGTGAGATTGTGTCTAATGTTGAAACCTCAAAGGATTTTCTTGATTATGCCAGTAACCACAGTCTGGGTCACACTTTGCAATAATTATCCTGATGTCTGAAAGGTTGTTAGAAAGTCCCTAGAGGAAGGGGCCCAGTTGCATTGCAGAAGAATTTAGAGGTATATGCTGGCAACGCTTCAGCACTTAGAGATTTATTTAAGTTAGTTCTTTTAATTGCTTTCTTGCATCCCTATTCTATTATAAGCTCTATGAGCCATCTAGGGAAGTAAGTCTAGCTAATATTAATCTCCTCAATCCTTCTTCCTTTAACTAGTTACTCCTGCCTTCATTTACACAGACATTTGAGCTGTACAGAGTGGGCAATAATTTTGATTCTGTTTTAACATGTTCTAACAGAACATGTAACTTAGGAAAAATCATCGGCTGACTTCTGCATTTGATTTTTTTTTTAACTCTCATCCCTTAAAAGTGTCTTATGATCTTTGTGTAACATTGCTGTTTCCCAAGACTGTTGGCAGCTTCTGTGATATGTATTCATAAAGCAATCCCAGGTCCTTGAGTGAAACCTGCAAGGAAAGGGCAAAGAATTATTTGTCTTTTTTTCATTATCATGGCCCTCTTGTACCTGTTCTGACATGCACTTGAGAGAAGTTTTCTCACTTGATGCCTTTATATCTAAAGCTCGCTCTTTGTATAAACCAAGGCAGGGTGTCTTGCCCTCCATAGATAAAGTCACTCATATTGAGGCTATCACTCACTTTATTAGCCTTAGTTCCAACCCTCTCACACAACAGGCAGAGCAAACGTTTTGATAGCAGGGGAGTGAGAAAACAGAATGACAAGAGCATGTCAGAGTGATGGCCCAGGGAGCCCAGTGCCTGGTGCCAGTTCGCAGTTGGCTTATTCCCTGACTCGAGAGCTTGGTTATCTCTTCTGCATGTTATAAAAAGTTTCATTGTCTTAAAAAATAATAATCACAGACACAGTGAGATGTATGATACATAATTCTAGTAAAAGACAGTAAATAGAAACAGRCTGTTTATTTCTTATTTTACCATGCATTATTTGCTGATAATTTGTTAAGGGGACATTTGTCATGTCATCTCTCCTTGTCTTTTCCAGCTAAAGAGACTCCTCTTAGACTGTTTTCCATGGTTTATATCACTTCTTGAGGCTTTCCCTAATAAATATATTGCACATGTACATTAGTGCGCCGTTGGAAGAAACACCTTTTCTGCACCTGTTTTTCTTGAAAGCACTGGCGTATATGTTCTGTGCATCTGTAAGATACTGTCTTAGGGGAGCTGGGAGCTGCAACTGAGAAAGACTGAAACATGAGAAACACGAAGATGTTAGTTTGGTAGCATTCAGATTCTGCACTTCTGGGGCCTTAAGAGAAATTCTGGGGTGGGGGAGGAGGGAGAAAACGGGGGCTGGCTGGCTGCTGGAAGACTTTTCAGCAGGTAGTGTTACTGAATGAGCAGTACAAGGATACCTGGTTCGAGCAATGTGTGCAGCAGCACAGACTGTGAACTGTCGGCACCTTTTCCCTCTCCAGGGTGGTCAGGCCGTTAGCGTGAATGGTGCCGATGGCTGAGAGCAAGAGCGTCGGGGACCTTAGTGCCGTGGCTGTAAGAGTCTGCGTCAGGTGCCACGGCTCTGTGGCGTTTCAGACACGTTGAAGTGGCGTGGCCCAAGCGAACCCCATGCCTCTAGCTGATGGACGATGCGCTGCGTCTGAGCGCAGTGCTCCTGGTCAGCACCCAGGAGGGTGCAGGCTGCCTCCCTCCCGCTTCGTTCTCACCTCCGCTCCCCCGGGAGCACCCGTCCAGGGCAGAGCTCTCTGAGGGGACCCTCCAGAGCAGGAGGAGCCGCAGCAGCAGGGGCAGAGGCTCCAGGGCTCCCGTGGGAACAGAGGCTCCAAGGCTCCCACGGGAACAGAGGCTCCAGGGCTCCCGCGCCACCGGGCGCTTCCTCAGCCCAGGCAGAACATGACCTGCTGCCTTTACTCCACCCTCCCTTTCCATCTCTGAGACTCCTCATCCCTTCTTTTCTCAGAGGAACATATCCTTTTGTTAAAATGAAGTGATATAGAGTCAGCATTACACAGAGGAATGAGTTATAAAATAATGGGGCTAATAAGCATGTAAAATTACCTGACTGTACAAGAGTGCAGTCTATGGAACAGCAGCTGCAGCAAATATATTCAGGTTATCAGTGTGTGGCTATTTTGTGCTGAGAGGGCTTAGGTGTAATGAGAGTTACTGCATCACGGGAACTCTTGGCAATGAATAGTGACATTTTCCAATAACAACTTTCAGAAATGAAAAAAATCCTCTGTGTGAGTGTAGCTCTGACTGACAGCTTGGGGATCTCCTCTCTCTACCCTCACAACAGGTATAGCATATGTGGTGATGGCAGCTTTTCCTACGCCTCCCAGACAGCACGAACCCCCACCACAGAGACCTCTGCGAATGGCAGACAGGCTGGTTTGTCCCCCACTGCTCATTCAGTCTACGCGTGCCCCTGGGAGACCGTCAATTACTGTGAGCTGGGTCGGCGGCTCTTTGAGGATTAGGCACCTGCTGCTGAGAATTGGACTCAGGTCACCAGGCTGGTTTCAGGCAACCAAATGGTAACTCTTAATTGCTTTAGTCCTACACCACTACCTGTGGTTTGAAGACTCATCAGTAATTTCCTGGACTAACTGTCCTGGCCTTGGTGTTCTGAAACTCACGTTAGATTTTTTTTTTTTTTTTTTAATTAAAATGCAAAACAGGACTTGACCTAAATAGTTCCACCAACCCAATCATAAGTCTGATGGTTTTGGAAGTATCAAATTCCCTTAAACATGTAAGATAATTCCACAGTCCCTGATTTCACCCAGCCCATTATCCTACTTTGTTCCAAATCAGCACATGGCATTCTTGCTCCTGAGTCCAGCAAGTTACAGGCTAGAGCAACGTGTCAGTATTTTCAGAATAGGATGAGTGCTGTATGACCTGCACCTCTGGCATTTTTATTTTCTCCTATGATGTGATGTATTAAAACCACAGACCTTGTCACCAATAAGCTGAAAAAGCATCATTCAGCTCTGAGTAGTTTTTCTGGACACTTTTCTTCCTCTGACATTTTTTTTCTTTCTATAAATGTCAGTGCATAAAGAATGCAGGATTAAATTTGATTTGTGCTATTGGTATTTGGTACATAAAGAATAACACTGTTTGGTATCAGTAAAATACATTGGAGAAATTGACTTCTCCTAATTCTGTTCATCCTTATAATAGAGTTAAACATAAATAGATCTTCAAACCCATTGTATACTCTATGGAGATTAGGGCAGGCCAACTGTTTGAAACAGTGTAAACAGAGTAAACTCTTACTCAGTGTAACAGAGTAAACTCTTACTCTAGTAAATATAGTGAACTGGCATTCCTGTAATCTGACCATTGTTTACAACTATTTGTAAACCTTAAAAATTACACTTATTTTGTCTCACCTGAAAAATCTACTCAGAATTCATTATTTTTTTGTTGAAAAATTATTTGAGTGACTAATCACCTGACCAAAAAAAAAAAAAAAGTCATCAAATTCAGCAGTTTGTGAAGATTACTTAGGATGGGCTATGTTGTCCAGTGATTTTATCTACCATTTGTATCAAAAAGTACACTGGAAAATGTTTTATCATCTCAGTCAAGTGTCTAGCTCTGTGTAGTTGTTTGTTGTGCTGCTTCTGAGGTCACACAGCTCCAATTTTTCTGTGTCATGGCATCCAATTCGTAGCAACCTCGTCACAGACCTATTTTAAAGGTTCTACATGTCCTCCCATGGTCAGCTTAATTTTGCATTAACTAGAAAGAGAATCAAGTACATTACTAGGAATTTTTGTCAGCAGTGGCCCCTTCTCCTGAAGCTCATCTTTGCACTGCCCTTTTACATGATACAAGAGGTCACATTATTCCATGTCAATAAGTTTGCAGAAAAATCTAGCCTTTTTGTTATGGTCATAAGCTGCTGTCTGTTGCTGAGCTGTAACAAGCTGAGAATCTGCTCAATGGTAAATTGTGAGATTGCATAATTATGGCTTACACAACACGCACATACACACGCAAACAAACCAGGGAATTGCTATGTAGGATGGATGAGGGAAGTCTGAGTTGTACAGCTTTCATCACTAGTATTCCCCCTGAAAGGAATTCCTGCTACTTAATTTGGTAACACGTATATCTGATTTTCAGTTTTCTGGAGAAGGTGGGAAGGAATGTGGCTGGTTTTGCTCTGAGCTTAGGGAATTTTTGCTGTTGCCACTCTCTCTAATGACTCAGAAAGGTGGTGACTTTCCCCGAGTCCACATAGTGTCTTACCATCCTTGCTTGTCTGCATGCAAGGGAGTGGTTTTCCACAACAACAATTGGCAATTACAGCTCTTATTTTAAATAATGTGAAAATAAAACAGACTGCTCCCACCCTGGACTCTGCAGATGGGCAGTGTTTTGAATCCTGCTTGAATAATCACTGATACTAATTATAGAATTCGGGGAAGACGGCGGGGCTGCTGCGCTGCGTCCGACTGGGGACGGGGGTGGGAGTGTGCGAGGCTGTGCTGGGCGAGTGCTGTAGTCTTCCAGCACAAACTCAAATGCAGCAAATCAGAATAATTTCTCCATTGTGATTTCTGCTGTTCGCTTTGTCTCTGCTTTTCTTCCCCTTTGCTGCCCTTGCACTTCCAGTAAGGGAGCTTGTAACAGCAATGTAGTAAGCACTTGAACGGCTGGAAAATCCTTTCAGAGCAACGATGTGATGATTGTTACTTATTTTATTTTTGGTTAATATGACTGGAATACAAATGGGGCTTCAATGCCTAAGGGCCTTGCATTCTTAGAGTAATTCCTTGTGACATGTGTCAGGCTGTGTTTTATTCAGGTGGGTGGTTGTCGTAGTTTAACCCCAGCCGGCAACTAAGCCCCCCCCAGCCGCTCGCTCACTCCCCCGCAGTGGGATGGGGAGAGAATGGGAAGGGTAAAAGTGAGAAAGCTCGTGGGTTGAGATAAAGACAGTTCAATAGGTAAAGCAAAAGCCATGCATGCAAGCAAGCAAAACATTGTATTGGATAGTGTGGGACCCGAGCATGATGCTATATGGTGTGGAATATCCCTTTGGGCAGTTGGGGTCAGCTGTCCCAGCCGTGTCCCCTCCCAGCTTCTTGTGCCCCCCCAGCCTCCTCGCTGGTGGGGTGGGGTGAGGAGCAGAAAAGGCCTTGGCTCTGTGTAAGCCCTGCTCAGCAGTAACGAAAACAGCCCTGTGTTACCAACACTGTTTTCAGCACAAATCCAAAACATAGCCCCATACTAGCTCTATCCCAGCCAAACCCAGCACAGTGGTATGATATTAAACAATAAAACAAGCTTGCATTTCTCTGCAACTGTATTTATACGCACACTCCCTGGCACAGAGGTGCTTATTAGTAGAATGTCATATCCACACTGGCTATACCCAGCCTGAAACRTTTTGCAAATACTGTGTGGGCCTTAAGAGAAATCATCTTAAATCAATCTGATAACCTAATGCCAGAGTGTCCCTTCTGCCTTATCCTTTGTCCAGGCAAAGATGAGGCTGCAAGAGGCATTCCTTAAGTAACGCTCTAGATGAAACGTTTGTCTCTGAATGGAGTATCGATTTTCTAATTGCTGTGCTGCTGTTAAATGAGTCGTTAGTGGGGAAGGGGGAAAGCAAACTTAAACGTGTTGCAAGCTAGCTTTGGTTTGTCTGTGCTAAACACACCCAGGGTGTTAATGTGTGAAATTCAACAAATGGAGTAAGGTGGACATTTTTTTTTGTATGACATGGACATAGAGAGGGCAAATGAGACTCACCAGTGGGACAGGCTTATTCTCTCACAAAGCACAAAACAGCCTTTCGGCTTCAGATATTCACGCGGCAACTAGGGAGGAAAACAAATTGCAAAGCAGTGGCATCTTATGCAATAGTCCCCAGGAGGTGGGTCAGTCACTCTGAATCATCCCGCATGGTCTGTCTGAGCTCCTTCAGGCTCTCAAGTGTAGAACGAGGTCGTCTGTTCCTTAGACACAGGCAGCAGAAAAGTATTTTTGTTTCCCTAGTACATATCTGCTGCTATATGAAAGCAGCCAGATGGACAGTCCCTGGTTCAGCCATGGAGGAACCTGTGGCAGCCGCAGCGCAGGCTCGCCGGGGCTGACCTGCCGGGGTGCAGCCCCTCGTGCCCGGCCTCGCTCGCAGCCATTAGCCCTGCTGCTGGGACGGCCGCGGTGCAGTTGTGGGCGAACACGTGAACACCCGTTAGTTAAAAGCAGGCCCCAGACCCTCCGACGGGGTTCTCGCAGGCTGTGCAACAGCTGCTGGATGCACCCACCATCCTGTCTGCAGCCGAGGTCAGGTCTGAATCGGTGACCTCGATCTCATTTGTTCCATCTCCTTGTAACAGTCCCTAGAAGCAACCTACCTGGGAGAGAAATGGACCTATCTGGCTTTTTTAAAACCTCTAGTCAGGCACTTTGGAAAGTAAAATGCAGTCTCTGTGGTGAAATCTTTATTGCAAAGAATCTTCTTGAGACAATAGAAATAACTGTCAATCAGATATGCCACATCTAGCCGATAAATAATATTTCTTAATATAATTTCAGAAAATACAGCATATGTTTATGTGTTCAAACACATCCTCTTAGCAGAAAAATAGCTTCTTTACTTTTCTGAAGATTAAAATGCCAAATCAATTAATTACTTTTCTTTGAAAACCTCTACCACATAAAACACATACTCTCTCAGTGAACTAAATTGATTTATATTCGGCCATTAATTCTTTATAGCCCGTAATTTGCAGAACAACAAAGCTAGTTGGAAAATGTGCCCTATTAAGGGACAAACAGCTTTCTGAATAAGAGGGAAATATGTTGGCATGGAAAAGAAACGTGGGTGCAGCCGAGGCTGGGGTGGCAGAGGGGCTGCGCCGGGGCACAGGCACGGACTCGAGGGGCAGCCCTGGGAGAGCGTCCTGAGCTGCCGTACAAATTCCCTGTGAACTAAAAGGGGARTCCTCCTCACTGAGGTAACAGTGAGAGCAAGGTACGTGTCCACACAGCTAGGACAGTCGGTGTTATACATGTAGCTGTAAACGTGTACAGCTCTGTATTTTTCCCCCAACTATTGGATGCTCTCTAGTGTTACTGCAGTTCAAGTCTATGTATGTAATTTAATTAGGTGCCATGACCTTTCCTTTTGGGAGGCTTTTCCATCGGCTTAAGAACATTTGAAATTTCTCCTAATGTCTCTGTTGGTCTCATTTGCATCATCCATGGAAGATTTTTTTTTATTAGGAGAGTTTAGAAAACTAATAAAATTACATTAGGTTTCTTCCAGTATGTGCGTCATTGACTGGAATTGAGATCTTGATAATGAAATTGGAATTCATCTACCTCTGTTTCGGGGTAGTAATAAGACGATGATAGAATAAGCTGGGCATTAGGTACAAAACTGCTGGGTTTTGGCAAATGAATGAGATGTTATAAAAGATTGTGTCTGACAGGAGGATAGCTTGGACTATGTGTACAGATTGGAAGCGGAATTGGAGGCTGAGAGGGTGCAGAAGGCCCAGAGAGTGTGGGAGGCCCAAGGAGAGTTGAGGCTGAGAGAATTGGAGGCTGAGAGGGCGCAGGAGGCCCAGGCAGGGTGGGAGGCCGAGGGTGGCGGCTGAGAAGAGTGGAGGCCAAGAGTGTGGGAGGCCCCAGTGGTGTGGGAGGCCCAGAGAGGGGAGGCCAAGAGCATGGGAGACCAGACCGGTGGAGGCTGCCCTTGGGGCAGCCTCACGTGAGACCTGTGTGTGTGCCCCTAGGGTGTGACGGCACCTGGGGACAGGCGGGACCTGGAGCAGCTGAGGGAGGGCTTCCCGCCATGAAGTCTTTGTTGCTCATTCTCTAGAAGGCTCYGCTCTTCCATAAAACCTGTCTTGCTGCCGGGGAGGGTTTTGAACATTCAGGGACGAGCTGTGAGTCCTCATGAGTCTGTGGACATCAGGAAAGCCCCCCGTCCCTGCCCGCGGCTGGTGGCTCTCCACCACCCAGTGCTGGATGCAGCGCTGCCGCGCACGAGCCCTAGGGGCTGAAACCCGAATGGGCACAGKATCGGGACTTCCAGTAATAAACATGAGCAATAAATGTGTACATTTGAATGATGTTTCTCTCTTACGTTGGATTTTAGGTGAGATCGCTTCATTTGGTGTGTGTCTTYATGGAAATCCTCTGTTTGTTCCCCAAAATGGGAGTCTGTCGGGCACTGAATAAATGCAGGCAGAGCTAGCAGGGAGGTGTTACAGCAGAGGAAACAGAAACATAGTCTTAAACAAATTAAAAGGATGGTAATTAACCAAATGAATTTCATCCTGGAGATAATCAGACGAATACATTTAGAAGGAAAATAATCCCAATTCTCAGAAAACAGTAATTAAAATATACTCATTTTTGGGAATGGTTAACAAGCTAGATTGGAGGCAGCAAAGCAGAATAAAGCCATGATGGATGCTCTTTGGGATGGTGTCTGACGAGGCCCTGATGTGTGATCTAAACATAGCCCCTTGATAGGATCAAATTCAGAGTTTGGGAAACATCTCTGTCTGAATAAGTTCTTGAGGAGCTGAACGGAGCACGGAGCACAGCCAGTTCTGTTATCTAGGTCGGCTGAGAGATAACAGAGGATGAATTTCATAACCATGTATTTAAAGGGTGTCAACAGTGGGGAGGTGAAAGAATTTAGGGTGGATAATTGACAGATAAGTGTGGGTCAAGGTGGGAAGATGCAGGCATCCAGGCATCAGGAAATCACCTGCATACGCCAATGTGTCAGTCTGGAGCAGGCTGCCTGGAGAAGCAGTGAAAGCTCTCCCATTACTGACACGGTCCTTGAGGATGTGCTGGAGGAGTCAATCACCCAACAGGTCTCTTCTGCTTTCCATTAGCACCTGAGGATCCCAATCAGGGTCTGAGAGCAGGGAGATTTATGGGGGAAAGGGAGGTCTGGGGGAAGAGAAGGAGAGTGTATTGGTGCATACTGTTTGAATGTCCTAGCCTGGGTGCAGTGTTTTGTTCTCTAGCAAATGTTAGCTAGGTGTGGGGGTCTTTGTTTTTTCCTTTGGGTTTTCTTGTATAAGCCTCAGATGTTGTCTTTCATGCACAAAACTAGAGACGGGTCATGGCCACAAAATATTGACTCRTGGCAATACATTGAAAGCTACAAAGTTTGAGGAAGTTTTAGGCTTTCTTACAGATGGATCTATTGAGGAGGAAGCAGTTGGATAGAGCACAGAACTAGAAAAAAAAAGTATTTGTTTCCCAGAGTAAAACCAATTCTTTTCAGGATTTAGTCCACGAAACAGTTACGGTGTCCATGCCTCATTGGGAGACTTATCTCTTTTGGGTTCTGGATGAGCAGATGCACCTTCTATACCAAATATGGATGAATACTGTTTTTCTAGGAAACACCCATCTGATCTGATCATAGCATATTGTGATTTGACATCTGTTCGCACACACAATACCTCATATTGATCTAATTTATTATTGAAACTGCCAGTAGGTGAATCGATGGATTGATGAGAAGGATAGCGTTTGGGTATTAATTTTATTTTCTTATCAAAATGCCTGCAGAGAGGACAGATCATGCTGGAATCTCTGGGAAACAAGACCTTTCTAGGATTGTCCACTCTTTACCTTCCCAGTAAATGGACAGAGGATGGAGAACACCCTTGAAAGGAGCTCCATCCCCACAGGGTGCCTGGCATGGACACACCAAAGGGTGTCTCTAAAGGGAAGGCAATGTCTGCCGTACCCTGTCTCGCTCAGATGTACTCAGTCCCATGCAAATAAACTAGATTAAACAAGATGCTCCTAGGATTATTAATGAACCTGAGAGCCTTAAATTGCATATTAGGGTGTTTCTGCTGGATTAAGCCTTCTGCACATCACAATGCTCTTATCTAGAATTTATCTGCATGCAATAAAATGAATAAAAACTGAATTAGAAAGAAAATGTCAATAGAAATCACATAAATTAGCATGCAATCTCTAATAACCACTGTCTTTTCAAAGAGTTTATATATTTTTTACCCTCACCCAAACTTCAAATGTTTCATTTTAAATTTACATTCCTAGTCTTGCACCATCTGAATTTATGGCTTTGCCTAACAGTTTATCTGTTCAGGCGCTTTACTATAGCCTGTGTTCTTGCCTAACAACAGAGAATTATTGATTTTTTTTTTTTTTTAAGAAGCAAATGACTATTTCTTTCATGTTACATTTGCTTGTAGGCTTGACAAGAACACAGGTTTAGGCAGTGCATGTACAGCGTGGTGGGTTGCCGGCCTCTAGAGCTTAGGCAGCAGCTTTGCATCAGGCTGTGTCATACAACTCAGTTGCTATTTTTAAAACCTCTGAGCCTTGTGCATGCTGGAGACTCCTCGTGGTCTGGACATGTTAAAATGGGACATTTTGTCTACCAGGTCGCCTCCTACAATATTCAGCATTCAAACCAGGGGTTTACTCTGGTCATTAAGGCTCTCAAGAGAAAATTGTTCACTAGTGGAGTATCTGGGTGGTGATCTGAAATGTGGTGCAGACAGAGGAACTGACTGTGGGGATTGAAGATGATACCGGACATGGGAAATAATAAATAGTATGAGAGCTAGCTTGGAAAAGTGGGCTATTAACTAACCCCACAGATACCGCTAAGTGTAACAAAGCCCGTGCTTCCCATTCTTGATCCTTTCCTCCAAGCTATCAGTCAGTCAGAAGGCTGTAGAATACTAAACAGCTTAAAACATGTCAAGCTTAAAAGTAACATTTAATGAATAAGAATTCTGTGCTCTTGAAATAAATAAATAGCCCATTTTCCATCTGTATCTGCAGCACATTGCTCCTCGCAACCTCTTGTTATAGAAATACTTTTTTAGTCTGGCACGTTTTTTCTTTCCCCAGCCGATTATGTTCAGTTTCAAGTAGGTGTTCTGGATTAACAAGGGACTATCATTTAGGAAGTCAGAGTCGGGAGTGATACAGAGTTTCATGAAACCCTTTGTGACCTTGGAACGTAGCAGACATTTTTCTTATTTCTTTTTAAGTTTGACTTCTTCAAAGGAAGACCTTCAGCCCTTCTCAGATTGAGCCATCTCTATATTGCAGTCATTAAAGATTCAGTAGTACCTTTTAAGTCCATGTTAGGAAATTCAAATTTTTCAATTTAGTAAAGTTGTGTTTCTTTTTCAAGTACTATTCTCCTCATTTTTGAAGGTCTTCCAGGATTTCCAGTGGCTTCTCACAGAGCAAGAGCCAGAATGTGTTGTTTTAATCTAAAATCTCAGTGCAACAGGACTGCATGTATTCTATGGTTGAACTGTCTACAAAGGTAAAAATGTCACGTAGGCTAAGAAGGAGCCCCTCAGGTGACCAGTGTATTTCTGCTGTGCTGCTGAAGTCCTTTTTGAGCATGGCTTGGTTATTTATCTCTTATTTATTTATTTCTATATTTGGAATTGAACCAGAAGCAGAAGTCTCTTCTCTCCAAGGGCTCATAGCTTTTAGATGTTGAAGGTTGAACCTCCTAGTCGTGCTGAGCTAAACTGCAGTGTACTTTGAAATCTGCTTCAAGATCTGAACTTTGTTAAATAGCCCTTTCTCTATTTAATGTTAGAGGAGGAAAAGTCTAAGCCTCTGAGTGGATTCATAGTCACACTTTAATTAATCATATTTTTACAGCATGCTGCCAGCAACTGTCAGGAGGAAGGAGATGCCTCTAATCCAAATTCACAACAACAAAAAATAAATGCACTAGAAATATCCCCAGCCAATAAACAGACTCATCCTCTAAGAAATAATACCCTTCCCGCAAACCAAACTCAGAAAAACTGATGCGAAGCAGATTTCTTCCACTCTTAGTCCCAATCAAACAAGGTACATTTGCTAAGCAGGAATGAGTGCCAGCAGCAGTGCGCTCCAGGGGCCTCATATGAGCACAAGTGGAAGTGTAGGTGGTGAAAAGGAAAACTCTTTGGCAAGGAAATAGATTTCAGTTTCAGCCTCCCCAAAGGATCACTCTGAAGAGCGAAGGGTGGGGTAGGGAGTGGGAACAGGAACAGGATCTTGGAAAGATCTGACACATTTTGAAATCCCATCTCAGGCTACAGTAAACCAAAGAAATTCGTTGACCGTTATATGTGTGGGGGTGAAAATAACCCTTTTGTTGCTGCATGTGGGGCTGCGCATTTCTCAAGAATTATACTTTCTAAAACAAGGAAAATGGCCGCAACAAAGCCCCAACAGACTGAGGTTCTTGGAAACAGGCAGGGCAGAAGAGGCAGAGAAATGGTTGAAGCCGTGTTTGGGATGATGAATTTGAATCTTCCATAGTTTAAGAAGTGTTCAGGAAATGAAAAGCAACTCACTTTCCCTCACTGTGCTCTAGCTGGCTTGGCACACAAGGGAAAAGTAATAACTTGGTAAAGGATGATGAAGACATTTTTCTCCAATTCACAGGGTGTGTTTGACTTGCCTGTATTTTGGGTTTGGATTTTTTTTCTTTTCTAGTTAATATTCACGCAGCTGTTTTGAGAATAGTTTATCTCGTCTTTAAAAAAAGGAATTCCTCTTCCTGTTTATTTTCATTCTTTCCTTCTTTCTGATAATTGCGAGTCAGGGTGAGTATAAAGCAGCTGAGAAAGACAACTGAATGCCTGTTATTTATTTACTCCTTAAGATGTTGGTGGAGTTACCTGGGATGCAGGGCTTCCCTATAGCTCAGGGTGGGATAAGCTGACTCAAGAGCAGTGCAGGTAGGGTGGTGGTCAAAGCTTGTCCTCCAAGCCCCGCACTCATGGGAAGATGGTTTAAATTAGTGTGGTTGAGAAGAGCTAGAGTACATGCCGTGGCCCTTGGAGATGCAGAGAGGTGGAGGGGAGAGAATGAGACGTCTCTGGTCAGGCCAGGTTGTGAACGCCCATGAGGGAGGAAGGAGAGGCAGATCCAGGCAGTTTCTTCAGGACCAGTAGCTTTCCTGTGCCACCGGTTGGTGACACCACCCGCCTGTCTCACCCGCTATTAACAGTGCGAGAGAAGAGGAACTTCTGGGAGGGACAATACTGTGTATTGAACAAAAAAAAAGAAAAGGGAGAATTGACTCCTGGATCTAGCCAGGCCAGACTGCAGAGGGGAAGGAGAGAATTGGTTCGTACGTTGACTGTGCGAAGAGGGACGTTACCATTGCCAGTGCTCATAACTCTTCTGTGACTAAGCACAAGTTATCTCTCTCCAGGGCTTTCACCAGTGCTAAAACCCAATTAAACCATGTTAAAAGAAACCTCCCAAGAGCTGACAGCAAAAATATATTGACCTTCTCTGGCAAATGTTGGTGCTGTCATTGTGACACAGTTGCTTTTCTTTCTGTTCTGTCGGGGTGCCCGGTGCCACTGCCCGCAGGCAGCGGGGCCTGGGCTTTGCTGCCTGTTTTGCCCACCCGAGGGGAGCCAGCAGACGCTGCCTGTGCTTGCAGGTTCTTCTGTTCTTTCTGCCTGTCTCCGTGACCCTGCAAAGCTGGCGTTCCCCAGAGCTTGTCCCATTAGACTTTTCCTTTCGTGCCTGTCACTGCTACTGGCCTCTCAATGTGCTCCAGAAAATCTGAGATACGGTTTTTCTCCCTCTTTCTGAGTGATTTCATTTATTATTTATTAATGACATCCAGAGGACACAGTAGTGACCGATTCTGTTATGATGACTGCGATAAAACTCTGCGCTTATACTAAGTTACTGGGAAGATAATACATTCATTAGACAGACTCTGGGGTTAACTCTGTGTAGTTTTGGTCTTCTTTGTCGTATGGGGATATATTTTTATGAACTTAAAAAAAAAAAAAAAGACTTGGCAGGGATTAAATTGGGAACAACACAAAAAAACCCAGGCATTTCTGAGCTCCCCTGGGGAAATCACAGTAGAGCTTGGTCACATGCATCCCTTGGCCTTTCTCTGAGCCTGCAACACTGAGAGAAGGTTAACGCTGACTGTGTGGCTTCTGTGGCTACCTGTCCTTATAGCTGGGGCCTCCAGCTTAACTCTTAACAGCCACTGTCTAGCATCCACCATAGAGTCTGGTCCCACTGCCTAACATGACAAAGTGCCTTCGTCTCACTGCAGTCACCTTCACGCCGCAGGGCTGCTCTCAACCCTCTCTTTGTGCATCCTGAGTGTTTAGCAAACTGGTGAAGGGTGATGGGCTGACACAACAGAAGGCACAGGTCTGCTCAGAGAAAGCATATACTGACATTTTCCCTTTGTACCCACTCACAGTCTGTAACTACTGCTACTGCTTTTGCACATCAGTGTAGAAACTCAAGTGCCCCTGATCCCTCCCAGCTGCTGAGCTCCTTTCCAGTAAACAGCCTCTGGTATTCCCAGGGTGACGGACAGTCCCCCTTCATGACAGCGAAGCAGCTGACGGCACAATTCAGCCAGGAAACTCAAGCTACGTCCGTGCCTTTTGCAGTCTGTTCCTCTACCCTTCGAGTCAATGGGAGCTTTGTCATTGACTTCAGGAGTGTCAAGTTTGAAGCATTAATACCCCAGTGACCCAGGAGTACTGTCACAGCTTGGATGCAGCCAGGGGCCTTTGAAACTTTGATTTTGGGGATGTATCTGAGAGAGTAATCATAGTCACAATAGACACGGAGGTCTTTATGGACTGCCGCAAGCTGTGATTCACCAAACTGAACATCCAGGTTGTTTGCAGTCTTCAAACACTTTGTTTCAGAGAGTTGCTCTCCTGCAATACTAGTCTTGGCTTGAGCAACAGGACGGTATCGCCTGCACAGCYGTGGTGTGCCAGCGCTCAGAATGGGTGATGGGGCAGTACCGGCTGAGGCTGAAAGGAATCGCATGTGGGATGCTGGAGTTCACACAAGCAGGTACGAGGTTGGCTGGAAAGGCAGTGTGTGTTGTACCTGCTGTAACAGTTGTTCAGCTTTCCGGAACCTACCCTGATTCATGTCAAGGCTTACAACATCCCTCATTTTCATAAAATCATATTTTATAACTTTGACATGCTTTGAGTTTTCACTAGTCAAAAGCTGTGATTTTATTTCTTTCCTTCCTTCTATTTTTCCCCTTTTTGTGTAACGAAAAAGTTGAAAACTGTCTTGAAATGAGGTCATTGAATAGGTAGAGACAGAAAAAGCCTCCTATATTTCAATTAAAATAGCAAAAACAATTTTTTAAGACTTTTTTTCACCCAATTTTAGAGGTAAGCATCCTAATCTCTATGACATAGTGAAATATGCATAGAGATATTTTTAAACTTTTGGTTACTATGATTGTTTCTTTAGTCTTGGCAGTGGTGTGGTAACAACAGTGTCAGACTAAAAGCCTGCTACGCATTTTCTCACACAAAGAATAGTTTTCTTCTGTGAATGGTACATAAGTTATATTTAACCCGGAGAGAACAATACGCTGAAAGACAATGCCGGACATTCCCTGGTGAGAACATTTGTACAATGCAGCCCATTTTAAAGTAGTGGGGTCCTCCTGTGGGGCCAGGCTGTACCAGCCCCAAACCACACCTGCCTCTGCGGCAGAGGTGAGACATTTCTCCTTCGGAGGCTGGAACTAGGTAGTGAACACACGTCTCCAAGGCCTTTTGTGCCTGGGGTGCAGAAGTCCGGGCAGGGGAGCAGGGCAGCAGTTTCAAAGAAAGAGTTCATGCTATCTTTCCTGTGGCTGCCAGTGCTCCAGGCAGCAGGACTCTTGCCTCTTACCGTTTAGAAAATGGTGTTTGATGTGATCCAGTTGCCCCTATTTGCCTTTTCCTGTGAAGCTCTAGTTTAATGAGTTCAGAAACATCTGTAAACTTTAAAACTTCAAGTGGAATTTGAAAGCAGTGCCTTGACTTTCAGGTCTATGGATACATGCGAAAGATCCATGTGACCATTAGAGTATTTCCTTGTTTTTAAATTAACTCTGACTTGTATAAAACTAAAGATTTTTTTGTGTGTTTATTTTTGGGATGAGGATGGGTTTAGGTTTTGGTTTTTTAAATCTTTTAAGCTATTTGCCTGTGTCAGTTATGTTTTTTAATTAGTCTCCTTGTCTGAGGACTTCTTCCCGTCTGATTTTCAGTTCTGGCAGCGTCGGCTCCCATTAGAAATACGGAGTCTGGCACATCTCATGTTCACTTGAACAGCTTTAGCTTGCAGTATTGAGGAATGCAGGACGGTATTGCTAGGAGCAGATACAGATGCTTTTAAAAGTGTTCCCTCTCTATGTTTGTTCAGAGCAAATAAACTCACTCCTGTGCAGAGAGCTCATGTGTGGCCCCAGATCTGGTAGATCTGCCCAGTGGGAGCGAGGGGATGGGATGGAGGGGTCAGCAGTGGATTTAAGTGGGCTTTTTGCCCTGCATGGGGCTTGTGCTGGCTCTCTGCACAGGCACAATTCTCGTTCTCATGCCTTTCAAGAGATGTGCCTGTTTGTTTCCTTGGAGCTGCTGGAGCACATTCCCCACTGTAGGTCAGGGTGTTCTTTATTGAGTCGTATGAAAAAGTTGGACAGGTAACAACAAAAATTTGGCCAGGGTACATTACACTGGGTTTTACTCAGGCAGCACTCTGCTATATCTGCACCACTTTCCTGCTTAATTTTTTTTAGTTTTCTGCAAGTAAGTTGTCTCCACTCCCAACCAGATGTAATTTTCCTTATGCTTTTACCTGGGGCCAGAAAATGAAAACTTCCCATTCTTCCTAGGGTAAGTGAAACTTTGCAGTCCTTCACCATGGAAACCAAATTAGTTAATAGTGTTTAACTTCCCTCAAAGTCCAGATGCTCTGTTTGCACATGATTTTTTGGGAAAGCTGCACCCTTACGTCTCTCTCCATTGTGGTTAAGGCAGAAAGGAGGCTGGTAGCATGGAGGGTGGCCAAACAGCCAGCAATATTGCTGTGTGTTAGGGATTACCAAGGCCTGTATCAGAGTCAACAGCATATATTATCAAGTTATTGATCCTACTTCTGTGCATAGAACCTCATCGCAGCACACCAAGACAATCTTATCGTGCCTACAGTAAGATATACAACAGGGAAATCCTCCCCAATAGTGCTTTTGATCATTAAGTTTCTTTGGGGCCTCCAATGTCATTTTAGCTGAGCCAGTGGGTGAGACCACAACTAATCAAACCAATATATCCTGTAAACTGTACTCATGGCCAGGGCAGGTTGGCTGCTGCCCGTCTGCGGCATCCTCTGTTCTGAAGACACAAAGATGAGAGGGGCTCTGTACCAACRCCCTCTGTGTGCACAGCACGGTGTGCTCCACCTCGCTGCCTTCTGCCTGCTTAACAAATTGCACTAATTGTCCAGTTAAACACACTTGGGAATTGGGATACGCCATGCACAGGGGAAAACTACAGCCGCCATCTGTGTGTCTGTGTGCCCCCCTGCTTCAAGAAGCTGTCAGTGGAGTCTGCTTTGAATAATTCAGACTCTGAGCTGCAATTTGTAAGGTAAAGGAAAGTAGTAAGTGCCTGTAGCTGTCTGCAGTGGCAGCAACTCTTTCTACCACAGTTCAATATCCAGCAACTGCCTTTAGGAGCGAGTTGGACAGTCAGAGTCCCCCACGCCTGTGCTGGCTATGTGCTGAGTTCCTGTAGCCCTGTCGCTGTGATCGCACCTGCACGCAAACGCTCATGCGGGAAGCTCAGCGCTGCTTGTGTATTCGTCTGAGTTCAGGGTTTTTCCCCATCCTTCCCTTCACTGGTCCGTGTCATTCCACAGGTGAACTCCTGCTGGTAACAGCTGTGGGAATGCGAAAGTGTGACAGATCTGAGCTAAGTTCATTTGTGGTTCCTCCCTGGGAATTTTATAAACTAGTGTAATTTTACAAACTTGCATACAGTGCTGCGTAACCAAACCAGCATGATAGAAGAGTAGACAGAGAGAAGGAAGAACTGATGACTTTTCTTCAAAGTCAAGACTGAGGGACTACAGTGCAGAATCTACCCTGCCGCTTCTTTTCCTTCATTTGAATCTGTGGATACCCGTCACAATATTTCTCTGAGCAGTATTTCACTTCATTAGTTTGTATTGTTAACTGCGAAAGTCCTGTCAGTTTTTATCTATTGTTTCCTGCCAAGTGCTTTAAACAATCAGAGCTAAATTACACAGCTATTTCCTTAAGCAGCCCAACGGCAGTCCGTTGATAGTCATTCAGTTGCACAAGATTAAAATAGGTAAGTTACAAGATAAATAGCAGGTTGAGGAGTTCCTCTCACGTGCATTAGCAAAAGGATCGTGCCTCATACTGCTTTACGGCTGCCCTCCCCAGGAACACCTCTTCCTCAAGGTCTTGCTGCTTCTTGGTGCCCCTTTCCCCCCCTCCACCCGCGGCGCTGGTGCCTGTGCCCCCGTGGCCCTGCCCAAAACCCAGATCGCTGCAGAATGTGAAGCAGTTTCTTCAGTGTTGTTTAGCTTGCTGTGCTTTGAAGAACTAAGTACTGTAAGATGTTCCTAGGGTAAAGTGATGAGGCAGAAWCAGTCTTCAAGGCTGCTGAGCCATTCCCATCAGGATCAGAAATTTTCTGTGGGGAGACAAAGATTCGTTCCCCATCTCAACCAAAGGGGTATGAGAAAGCTATTAGCCTTGATTCACTGAAGTGCTTCTCTTCAGGAAGACATTAAGCTTGTGCCTAAGTATTTCACTAAATAGAGGAGACCTTATTGCAAGAAACTTTAAAGGCACATTTTACAGCTTAAACCTACCTCTCAAATGAGACTTGCTGACAGAAATAAAGGGAATAACAGACTGATGCGTGCAGAGTTGTCTCATGATTTTTAAAACATAAGGCCATCGTTTACAAACTTGGCTCCTTCAAGTTAGGCATGCAAATGCTTATGTAGGTACATAAATAAGTGGCCTACTTTTCTGGGATGCTGAATCCATTAAAAGCAATGGAAGTTCTGCATCTCTGAATAAAATGTCACTTATTTTGCTAGCTAATTTTAGGTACCCAAATACAGAAACTTTGATCTAAAAGAAAAAGATTTTTTAAAATGCTGCTGAATTTTTGCCATGCTTCTGGAACACCAAGCTCCATGGCACGTGGTTAAGGCCTGGCCTTCAGGGGAATTCAAAGGGAAGCTGGACGGAGCCCTGCATGAAGAATTCATCTGGAATCACCTTAGCACAGAAGAAGGAAGGACGTCATGTGTGTGGAGTGTGAAGTGCACATGAAACCGTCCACTCTCAGTTCACAGCCTAGGCTGAGGGCAAAGGGAAAGTATCAAGCAAAACAAGTCAAAGCATGCTGTAAAAATCTCTCCATGGGATCAGTAATTTCTGTAAAGGCATTTTTGAAGTCGTCACGTTGGTCAGGCCAGATACAATCTCTGTGCGTTGTCCCTCGCAAAGAAGTTGCCAGGTCATGACTTGTTTTCTTGCTCGATCTGAACAGTGCTGGTAATGTCAGTGTGGTCTCAGTAAAATGAAGAGAGAGATTTGTCACATGCTTTAGTCTTTAGTTTTATAGCAAGTGTCCTTTTGTCCTGTGAGGTTGTTGATTTTCATCGCCTGTTACTGCTGTGCATGGTAGCTGCGTGGGCCTCTGTTTTGTTCTGCAAAACATTAAGTCTGAAAGTCTACATCGAGGACTTTTCTTCTAATGCGTTCTCTCTCCTGAAAGTGAGAGCTTTTCTGTTTAGCATTTGTGTCTCACACTTGATCCACAAGTTTGTGCTGCTGCTCTGATCATGCCAGAGATACCCCTTCTGAAGTCTCTCAAGCTACCCAACTTGGCTAGCATCACGTTCAGGTTGCCTTTCCCCTTCCCTTGCCAGCTTCAACATATTTTCCACAGTGTGTATCCTGAGCTCCTAAGTAGCATTCAGTCTCCTCCCTTATCATTTTCTTTATTTCCTTACCTGACTCTGGTTTTATGTCGTCTTTGTGCCTTTTTGTCTGACAATGCCTATGTTTAGAAACTGTAGCCTGTCCCTTCCACTCACAGCACTCTCCATCTCCCGAGCATCAGTCATTCCCCTGCCCCTGCTCCAGGTCCTCCCTGAATAACCATTTCTCCCCTCTAGTCTTCTAGACCTGATCTCCTTCACACACCTGTGCCTGTCGTAGGGAGTTTTGTTCCTTTTCATGTCACCTGATTTCCAGTTAGACTCAGATCCAGTAGTCTTTGTCTTTTCCTGCTTGCAAAACACCCGCTGTGAAGAGTAAAGGCCATTAACACCATGTCGCAATGTACTAGTCTGCTCCTGCAGAAAACATTTTCTATTGGTGAAATGCTCCACTGATGTCAGCAGTAAAAGTTTTCAGCAAATTCTTAATTTACTAAGTACTTCCAGATTAAGGAAGAACCTGGAATGGCTTACATACACAAAATATTCAAAGGCCAGAGGGACCATGCAAAAAAGTATTCATTTGAATACAATTATTTTCCAAGAGAACAAAAAAAACCCTCTTTTTTTTTTTAAACTGGGTCAACACTACATCTGCAGCACTCAGCCATTTTACATACGACATGATCACCCACTCTGTTTATCTTTGGGCAATATGCTCTTGCAAACTGCCAATTAATTGCATATTTGGTGCCTGSTCTCTCCCAGCATCCTGGATAAACACAGCGAAGCCAATCAGAGGGAGCTGCTCTTGGCTGCGAGGGGAAGGAAATCTGTCATTGTCTCAGCCTTGTTATCTGCAACCAAGGCAGACTTTTAGCAGTGTTCTGCTTGTAAACACCCTCTTTGGACACCTTCTGATTTACATAGATAGCACGTCAGCCATTGTCTGCGGCACTACCTGAAGATTTTTAAATAATTGCGTTCCAAAATATTAGATGCAGGTTGTCCATGATAAAAGGCAAGGGCCATCAACACTAGTAAAATATGGTAAGCAAAGTCCTTAAAATGAAAAGATAAAGCTGAGTCCAAACAAATGCAGGAGAGAGAAAAGAGGAGAATGGGATATTGAGACTCAGTCCGTAGCTAGCTCTTCTCAGAGGGTCCTTCCTGTGGATTTTATCTGGATTGCTGTTTGGAAGGTTTGGGGGGCAGGTCTGGTTGTGACATGGCCTTTTCAGAAAGGTTGAATCTGTTGGTGTTAGCCCAGGGGTACCTTCTTCTCCACTCTAAGTTGGAAGTATTTCTTACTCTGTGCAAGAGTCGTGTTATTTAAATCTAGTCTGGACAAAACAAGAAACCATAGGAAATAATCTCCATTGCATGCAGGGTCTTCTGACTTGCCATATTCTTCCTTTCTGTCTCTAATTTCTGTGACTACTGAAATCCCAAAAGAATGCATGGGAGAGATAATCCTTCATTGGTTTTAGATGTGCGCTGGCTACAGCCTAGCAGGTCTTCTCTCTTTATTTCTATCATGCTCTAAAACTACGTGACTTCAAAAGAGGCTCAGCTGAATCTACACTGGCTACAGAGAGCCAGGACAAAATCTTCTCCTAGGGCAATCCTCAAGAGGATTTTAAACTGCCATCTTGACATTGAGTTATTGTAAATTAACTGTTGCTTCCAGGCAAGGAATGATGAATGGTCTGAAATGAAGAGATAAGCGTGCATATGGATACATTCTCCCAGGCTCTCATGGACCTGCTGTGTTACTAGCAGCTGGGAATAATTCCTAAGACAGGGAATATTCAATGCTGGGTCAATTCTTATTTTAATATGCCCATGTATATAGAGAATTATTGAGTGGAATTAGTTCGAACTTGTACCAGTGTAATATAGAAGAAAGGCAAGCTCCTTGTGTCTTGTAAAAATACAGACACACATATTTGGGGTTTTTTTTGTTTGTTTGCTTAGCTGTTCTTTTGTACAAGCCTTATCTTAGGCTGTCCGTGTTTTAATTGTGCCATTTAATATTTACCTACTAGTAGTGCCCTAAGGCCATAAAGTTAAGATGAGTTCTGGCATGCCTGTCTGCCAGTTTGATAGCACAGCCAGCCCAGATTYGGTATGAGCAAGGAAGGGATCCCAGGCAATGGGAGGCTTGCAGTTACCCGCGATGGCTGCTTCATAGTCGAATCCTGCTCCTGCTAAATCAGTAAGAACATAACCACTGGACTTCAGTGGAAGTGGCATTTGGCCTGCAGACACCAAACATGTGCTTCGTCATGGGTATTGCAAAAAGGGTTTCATTCTTATCCCTCAGTTTTGGATATAGCATGATTTCTGGTGCAAGAACAACTGAGGTCAGGTGAAAAGTGATCCAGACTGAAAGGAGTGCGTGCCCACGTGTCCTGAGAGCCAGCTGTGCAAATTGCACTTGGGAGATTAGAAAGATGCCTGTTTGCATTGGAGTGATAATGAAATACTTACTGTGATTATGCACGAGTCGCAGCCAAGCTGTTAGCATAAGGTTGGGACACTGAACAGAGATGTAATAGAAAACATCCTTGCAATTCCGCCCTTCCACTTACTTCTCTCAGTAAAAACATGTCCAGAAGAATACCAAGTCCTTGCTCAGTGCTCTCCTGAAGCACTGTGAGCCCTGGTTCATAGCAGATGCTCTCAGTGCCCTTTCTCATTAACTCAGGGAATGGTACAAACAGCTGAAATAGATAATCTGACCATCCCCAATGTCTGTGGTCATCATCAGAGCCGCGAATCTAAACATTTGCCATCAGAAATGAGAGAAAACCACTGCCTCAAGGAGGGTGTGTTTCGGGAAAAGGGGGAGGCACAGGGAGTTGTGGGAACTCAAACAAAATATTCAGGTTTTTTTTCTTTAATTTCTGTAATGTGCCAGAATTTTCCAATTGACAGGGTGAGGTAAAATCTGTTGGATTGAGGCTGCTTACCAGGTCATTGTGGAGTATTGTAATATTGAAATACAGTGGAGATGAGATACACATGTTGCTGTCAGGGACTAGAGTTTATTATCACACTGGGTATGGCTAATAATGAAAGTTTAGATTTCAAGAGGATTTGAGGAAAATGTCCCTTAACTCCTATATGCCTGGATTGTGGACGTATTCCTGTATGCCTGGACTTTTTTATAATTTAAAATGTGAATTGTAAATACCAATGGAAGGAGGCTGCAAGCTAAGCTGACAGCATTTATAGTTTCAGCTTTAAAGATTAACTGCCTTCAGGAAGTAATAAAGATCAGAGCTGCCCGATCCCGATGCAACTGCCTATGAAAGCATGTTGACATTGCAATGTCAGGCTTCAGGAGCCGCGCGTCTTGGGGAGGGTTCGGAAACGTGCGCTCCTCTGATGCAACCAGCATCCGCCCAGCAGTGTCCAGTCTTGGGTAGTGTCGGCTGGCCCAGTGGCCCCGGTAGGGATGGTGAATACATAACATTTTGGAAGTGGTGGGAGCCTGTTACTGAATAAATGAAGAGGAAATCTTAAAATTCATCAGAGGCGCAGACAGAGGAGCCTGCGCTTAYGTGCAAACTCTCTCACTTCTTACCTGTATTAGTGCTGTACTGCACTAATTATGTATGAGAAAGAAAAATGCTAGATGAAGTTTAATTAGGAATGAGCTGCTTTGTCATGTAAACTCGGAGTGCAGTGCAGTTGCTTCAGCCTGGATCGCAGCCAGTACCTGCGTGAGCTCCTAGGCAGCAGGGAAGGGGCTGGGAGCAGATGCCTCTCCTCCAAAGCAGTGAGCCTCAAGGAAGGGTTTGAATTACAAAGGAAGGGAAGGGGCTGAGCTTCCCTCTCCCCCACCTCCCTTCACAAAGGGCAATAGTCAGTTTACTTTAATAACCCCACTATCAGCTGCAGAGGAAGTCTCGCAGTCCGGGAGTCTGTGAGCAGTTTTTAAGAGCCAGCTAAATCATACGAGCCAAACAGAGCCGACCGAGCCGGCCAAGGGCAGGCAGCGCAGAGGATGGACTCGCACTGCTCTCGGAGGAGCTGACTTTCCTGGGGACCTCAGAATTGGTTTTCTACCCTGATCTTATTTTTCTGTCCTGTGGAGGCTTGGGTAAGTGTCTGGTAGTTTTCCACTTACCTTTCTTTTCAGTGGTTCACTAGGTCTTGCCAAATTACAATGGAACTGCAATGACAAAGTATTTCCTGCACCTTCATGAGCTTGCTCTGGAAGTGGATGATCCAGATTTGAAAAGCTGGACCTTTAAAATCCTTTGAATTCATATGCTGCTTTTTAAAAAGGGGCCAGGGAGCAGTTATGGAGAAAACAGACTTTCCAGCGCATTGTTGCAGCTGGTGGGGACTGCTGGGGCTACAGCATCTTGCAATGTGTTGGATTTTCAAATGTTGGATTGCTCTGAACAGAGATCTCCCGAGGTCTGTCAGTCAGTTCAATGGTGCAGATGTTTGTGCTGTTTCCTGTGAAATCAGCCTGTGGGGGTCGAGGCAGCTGCGCCTGTAGCCAACCTCTGTATTCAATCATCCCAGAAAAGGAGCGTTCAGCGCTTTCTCTAGACATTCGTGGGGAGAGAAAGAAAGATGCAGAAATCAAATGGTAAAATGGTTTGCTTGAAAGGTGTTTACTCTGGGCCCTGATACTCTTGCAAAAGGGATGCGGTGATTTGAGAGCACAGTGTACAGGCAAGCGATTCCCTCGCATCCCCGGGGAGCGGAGCATGCGGAGTGGCTGCGGCGCGGCATACAGAATTAATAGATTTTTCAAAGCGATTGTAAAAGATCTGTATGATTGTAAAAAAGGAATTGGCCACGGACTGGGGTAGGGTGTGTTTGCAAGCAGTCCAGGGCGTGTGTAGGCGGCTGTGTACGTGGTAAGAGTACAGCAGAGCTAACTTTAAAGGGAGATGTACTAAAACTTATGTAATGCATGAAACTGAATGTCCTTTCCTGACGTCCCTGCTGTGAACCTGAAAAGACTAACCCTGAAACAATTTTTAAAGCTGTCTTTGTTAGTCATCCTTTATGCAATTTGTTTCTTTTCACGTTTCATTTGGAGTAGAAGGAGATAGGCTGGTTTCACTCCCCTCTCCACTCCTCCTCTATTGTTAGTCTCTCCCAGCTTCCCGTACAATTGTCCAGCTCCGCTCTTTTCAGAGCTCAGCGGAAAAGGATATTGTTGAAAAGGAAAGAAAGAAAGTATTTCAAATTCAAGTCTGGCAAGCATTTGCGTTCTCATTAAGCTTCAGACACACTTCCTCCCTCCCGAATCTTTTTCCCCAAAAGTAGCAGGGTGACCAGCATTGCTTGCAGTTATCTTAAACAGTGGCAGAATCCCTCTTAGCCATTCTCTATTCAATAAATGCAGCAAATAATAATCACAGTTTGAAAATGTATCATATTTATAATAATATGTACAACTAAGAACACCTAAATATAACTAAAGCAGTGAATTCTTATATTAAGACGAGCCTTATTCAGACTTGTGAGCTGGAGACAGCTGATGAGCTGCCCCAGCAGCGACGCTGAGCATCTGCCCCAGGCAGGGTCAGGGATCATGGCTTGTAGGAAGGGCATAAGGAAAGGAGTGTGCAGTGAGGGAGAAAAGGTCAAGGCTGCATCTGTATTTGTTCTCATTAAATCATAGCTTGATGTAGCAAATGGTAGTTAATAGTCATGTTAATGTTCAGAGGTAAATTGATATGACTATCCTTGCTTCCTTTTGATTCCCAGCCATCATTTCAGTCATTTTCCTTTGAGCAGCACAGATGAAGCAGGGTTGGGTCTGGATGATCTTTGGAGAGACCCAGCCAGCAGGACGCATGGCCTTGCGGCATGTTTGTACTGCGCGACGCTGCGACGCCGTGGCACCATCCTTCTTCCCACTACGCAGCGATTAGCAGGAGGTGTCCCTGGGCATGACTGCAGTGTGCAGGAGAAGAGGGCTGCCGTGGGGTTTGTAAAAATAACGTAGACTCTTGTGAGGCTAAGCCGCCTCCCGTGGCCTCGTTAGTGACAATATTAGAACAGGGAGATGTGAACAGAGCGGGTGGAAAAGCAGCACTGTAGACAAAGGGGAGCCTCAGTTCAGCAGGAGACGTYACTGGTTTTGCCGGTGAACCCCAGCGCGTGGTGCTCCGTTCGCTCCCAGTCCGAGCTGCAGCCCTGTGCGTGTCTGGTGTTTTATCACAGCAACTTGCCAGGCTTTTGTGGCCCTAGGGTGCATACTTGGGAAGCTGGGAAGATAGTGAGTGGGATGAGAAAGCACTCTAATTTTGTGAGTTTCCTTCTGCTGAAAGTGACAGGAATAACACCTTTTCTTATTTAAAAGGCTCCCTCAGCTCCACTGGGTATTGTGCAGAAACACCCCCCTTCTTTGCTTCTCTTTGACTTTCACCATTTCAAAGACCTGCAATTTGATGACAGATTTAATAATATAAGATACAATTGTCATTTGTGTTGAGAAGAGCTATTGAAAGAACGTGGAGTCGTATCACCTGGGATAGCAAAACGTAAAGGCACTGATTTGTTCAGTCCCAATTTTAGATACCTGAGACCAAATTTTTAAGACTTGTTGGGCATTGATGTCTGCTGGAGTTGTGTTAAATGCTGGGCCTAAGCTGCCAGTTACTCCAGTCAGTGACTATGTTAGATATACAGGCTTATTAATTTTTCACAGCTGAAGACTTGTTCCAAGAGGTTCTCCCTTCCTGCAGCACTGGTTCCTTCTTCCACCCCTTCACCATATAAGAATTTTCTGTTTTTATTTTTTTAAACAGAGCCTTCGTCTCTTTTTCCTCATGCTATCCCCTCTACTGTGGTAATACCAGCACCCATTAACAGTAAGGGATAACAGGCCCCAGCTGGGGGCCATTTCGTTCACCGTGTGTCCCAGCAGCAGTGAGTGGGGCTGCTGGGGTCGGCGGTCTGGGTAGGACCTTGCTGGTGGCACTGGAGATGCTCTGCATTTTGCTGTGACTATTGCAGTGACAGGTGGCAGCCTCTGCCCTGCTGCCATGGGAGGGTCTCGCACACTCCATTTCCCAGTAAAGAGCAGGATGCAGACTGGGCTGCAGCCAGTAGATTTACAGCAAAGACAATAAAAACAAGAATTAGACTGATAAAATGATAAAAAGGCTTTAACAAAGCCTCTAAGCAGTTTGTCATATCCTGCAGTGTGATTGACTGATGTGCTGGCTGGGAATGTTCTCGAAGGGGTTGCACAATGTGGTGCATGTGCTGGTGCCGTCCCATGGGAAAGAGCAGAAAGCTCCAGCAGAGAGATTCAAATCAGGCTTTCCACTTGCAGGGCTGATCGCCACAATGCGGGACATTTCCCAGTGTTTATTGTCCCAATAGTGCATTTCACATCTTCTAGTCCTCCTGTTAGTGCTGTTTGCTCTTAGATCGCTCTTTCCCTCCCTGCAACTCAGAGAATGGGCAGCTGCACATTTTAGCAAATTCTCCTGCTGGGATCTGGGAAAGGTGGTCAGCGTCAGGGAAAAGTGGTATGAAGCGAACGTATAAAACAGTGAGGAGAGTAGTCAGTGCCTGATGAGCCTGTGGTTCTCAGTGAGGCTTGTAATGGTGGGCATGAGTAGAACTGAGGGCATTAAATTACACAGACCATGCCAAGAGAGAAGTGTCAGAGATGCCTCCTGTGTGGGACCAGGGCTCTCCCAGCCAAAGTACAGAGCAGATATTTAACTGCACTAACAGGGGTCCTTGTTTCTTTATGTAGAGTGCCACAGACTTGGCCTCGCAGAGCTCCTGAGGGTGTTGTCAGTGAAATTGTAGTTTCTTTCGGAAGCCAGGTGACGGGGCTGAATGAAGAGTGCTGCAAGTAACGCCCGTGGCAGCCCTTCTGCGGTGCCACAGCTTGCAGCCAAGTGCTGAGAGAGAACTGCTGCGCCGAGTGAACAGTGACATCTCCTCTGTGTGTGTCTGTGTGTCTGTACGTGTGCCGTGCCTCTGTGCATGTGGAGGTGGTCAGATACTGAGCCTGTGTCCTTGATAAGCCGGGGTTATCCCCAGTCATATGGCATCAATGGTTCAGGCTGCTTGCGCTTCCCCGACCGTCCCCAGGCAGTTGCCCAGGACGCCTGCGGCACAAGCTAGTCTTTTCCAGCATGACCCTCAGCCAGGACAACATCAATAAAAATGAGAATTTATGAGCTCTGTCATGTACAGCAAGCAAAGCGTCGTGCAACAAATTAATCACTGATTGCGATGCAGTGCTGACTGGGAGCTTTCTAGTCCTCTCTTGGCATCATTGCAAGGTTGTTAGTTAAAAAACAAGTTTGATGATAGAGAGACCGTTGACTCCCAGCACTTCTGTCTCCTCTGTTACCTGCTCACCAAACATGAGGCCCTATTAGCCCAAAAGGTGCTTTTTACTGTTCAAGTTGCTCCAGCTTGTAGTCATCASAATGTGATAGCACTAACAGTTCTCTGCACTTGTCTGTTGCTTCCTATCCCGTAATTTTGGGATCTCATAATGATCTGCCTTCCAGTTTGGGCTGGGAGGAGCTAGATACCGCTGGTCTACTGGAGGCTTAAAGAACAAACTGTGCCGGAGCCCCTCTTTGGGCTTCAGCAAGAGGTTCATGGAGACCAAAAGGCCTTTGCCTTAAGCTCTGTTTCTTCATTTCCACGTTTGCACAGCAGCAACAGAGTGGCTCAGCTGTGGTTTTAAAGCACTCCCAGGTGCTTTCAAGGGGCTGTGCCACAGCAAAATGAGCTAAAAATGGCTCTTGGCTCCTGTACGTGGCCTATAAAAACTGATGGCATTGTCGAGTCAGCTGACATCCTTTTCCCTGAGCTCCAGATAGCATCCCCTGGCCTTCTATAGGAAATTGTATTCACTTGTCTGTATGTATACAAAGACAGCTGTATGTATGTGCATGACTTCTGAAATACAAAGTAGAGAGTCATTAATGCAGTGGAAGCATAAAAACCTTATTAACACTTGATATAATTCTTATAGCAGTGTTTAAGTGAGAGATCGCAAAGCATTTTTCAAACATGAACCCATAGCAGCATACATCTTCCTAGTAAATAGGGAGAAGCCAGAGCAGCAGGTAGGTGTTTCGTCCGAGTGACTCGTCGCGTGGGAGAGCCGACTGTTCCTGCCTGCAGCCCCCCAGACTCCTTGCGCTGCTCCTGAGCACGGCAGGGCTTTGGAGTTGGGCGCCAGGGCCGCGTGTTCCTGCTAAGCTGCTTCCCTTTCCTACCAAGAGAGGTTTTGCTCATTGTTCTCTAATTTCAGCAGACAGGAAAAAACCCACCTTTGAATTCTGTTGCCTGCCCTGTCCCCACAGCTGGTGCTAGCAATTGTCCCAGTGTTCCTACCCGGACCCGCTTTCTTTGTTTTCCTATGGGTAGCTCTGCGAGGTTATTGTTTTTGCAGTAATTTTATTTATCCCTGACTGAGACCAGACCATTGTTTCCTATTGACTCATGTCACCTGTTGATGGCCTCTTCCTGTCCCTCACATAAATGCAGTGCAGGGGTGGGAGATGGAGATGGTGGCCAGACCTCAGGTTTAATGAATGCTCACACGTTACAGCAACCCCACAAGAAACCCGGCAGAGGAGGGAGCAGTAGAGCTGTAAGGCTGCAGCCGCATGCTCTGCAGGCAGCCCGGGACACATGCAAAGAGGCTGGGGAGAGGGAGATCTGTAGGGGATGTTGTCATGTGTTCAGGATGTTTTGCCCCTTGTTATGGCAGACTTGTATCTGCAGAGCCCATCCAGCCTAATTTGCTCATGGGTGCTGTACCCTGAGACCCTCCGACTACACACATCACCTGTCAGCAGACGCCGAGCACTGCGTCAGAGACCCATCAGATTTCGAGGCATTGCCTCGAATGCTCAATGGGTCCATGGAACGAGCTGCCAGCAGGTCTGGTTTAGCTACAGGTTCAGTTTGGTTCATTAGGCTTGTTTCTTACTTTTTTCTCCCTTTCTATTTTCTTTTGTAAGAGTGCTCTTACATCAGAGCTGGGCRCTGTTGGAGGGTGACTTGTCTCCTCTGCGTGGAATGGAGCCCCCTCGGCTCCTGTTAATGCTAATGGCAATTACCCAGGCGCTGGGGAAGGAGCAGGGCATCCTACATCTTAGATGTAACATCAACATGAAATTTCATCACCTAGGTTTCAAGAAAAATAAACTGTGGCTGGACTTAAAACAGCAGTGAGGAGGAGTAAGGGAGAGCGCCTTTTATGAGCATTGAGAATATTTGTAGCTAAGCAACCAACATCAGCAGGAAGAATAAATCAAAAGTTTCAGGGCTCTGCCTGCCTGCCTTCAAGGGTCAGGAACTATATTTTCCCTCTGTTAACAAGATTGCCTTCCTTTGAAACATCAGCTATTAGCTACTGCTGGAGGCAGGATACCGTATTAGATAGACTAGATGCTTGTTGTGGGATACTGGGCTAGAAACATAAATGAAAGGACAGAGAAGATAAGCATCTTGCCAAAGGCCATGAAGTGAGTCAGGCCTCCGAGCAGCTTACAGGAAAATGCTCTTGGAAAAGTAATGTCTAACACATCTATAATATTTTCTAATTACTCTTGTATAAGTCCTCCTAACAACTCTTCAAGGTAGCAGCTATAGACTATATTCCCATTTCACAGATGGCAAAAGTTGAGCGACTGGATGACTGTACCGGTTTATGTTTGAAACGGTGAGTCTCTGTGGCTTTGTTCATTTTATGTATTTGTACAGTTCCTGTTGCTTGGGGCACYGATCTCCATTGCTATGATTGCAACACAGATCTGAGGCCTATTAGATAATTGGGCTTTATTTTCTACAAAGATATTGTGCAGTGTTCTTCAGTAGGTTGCACCAGAAAACCTCGAAGCAAGACATTTTACTTTAAAATATGTTTTATTTATAAAGAGGAAATTTCCCAGAAATGCCAAGGGGAATGGCAGCAAATCAAATCCCAGCAGTAGGTTCTCAATGGAACTTCTTTTTTTAAATACCATCTTATAACCTCAGGGTATTTTCCATCTCTGCTTCTTCCTCCTGCTTAGTCAAGAGCTGGTTAGAAATGATGCTACAGTCTCTACCCTGCCCTGGCAGCCTCACTGATCACCTGAGAGACGGGGCTCGTGCATGCCCGCTGCGCTGCGAGAAGATCCCCTTGAAGTGCTTTTGAACCAAACTGTCGGAGCCCTGAGACCCTGCTAAACACACAGCTGTAATACACCATAAATCTAGGCCTTAAATAGACTTATTCCCTGATCAAGAACCCCAGAGACCTCTTAGCCTTCATAGACACTGAAGTTGGTGTTAATTATAAAGCTGAGTGTATTAAGGCCAGATCTCATGGTATTTATATGGAACTGTATTCCTAAACCAGATTTATTATTTTAATGAGAGGAATGAACTGCAATACAGGATAACTCATGTGGTCTTGGAATTCCAAGGCCCGTCCCAGTACTGTTCACATTTCTGGGCAGTGCTGCACCAGAACATGCTCCTCAGCAGGACTGTCCACATATTTTAGCACTTTATATGGCATTTTCTCCACTTTTCCACCTAGAAAGCTTCCTGTAGCATTGAGCATTTCAGTGGAGTTTAAAAAAGCGTGTCTCAATTTTTATGTATTTGTGCTCTTTATATGTTGATCTCTATTCAGAGCAGCCTTTTAAAGACGATGACAAGCATATAACTTTTAGGAGGCAAACGGCTGTTTTTTCTGTCTTATTTACTGATACAGCTGTAAGCCTGGCTGATGGTGACTGGAGTTACTCAGCTGTGAAAAGCACTTACGGATTTGAAAGCAGAGGGTGTTTCTGTCCATTAACACCAGTGTTCACAGGAGCCCAGCTGGGTGGGGAGTCCATTTAGTCCCAGTCCCACAGCTGGGCTCTGAGAGGCAGCTTGAGCTGGCAGGTAGAGATTAAATGGCTGTTGGGTATATTTAGCAATAACACTATGCCAGCATGACAGTAAATTATTTTGGGGCCATTATTAATGTTAACATTCATTCAGGATGGATTTTACTTTTCATATTAGAGAAACTATCACTTTTGGAAGTAATGCAAACACAGTTTGGAAGCGGCACCAACTATTCTAAAGGACAAAAAAATGCATTGGCAGGTGTGAGGGAGACGTTCTGGAAAGAAAAGGTACTGCCTGGATTAAAAGAAACCCAATGCATTCATATAGATCTAAGCTTTCATGTTTGATATTTTTTCTCTTCCTCCCACCCACCTTGGGACTGAAGTGAGGTAGGATCTGATCTGCTCCCACTCCTCTGCGTGTAGGAGCTGAACTGCTCTGGCTGGTTCCCAAGTTATTCCCAGCTCCCAGTCCGTTCAGACCACGAAACGGCTCCCTGAGGCACTGACAGAGTTTCTGACATGCTTCCACAAATACAGATAAGCACAAACTGTTGCAAAACAAACACTCGAACTCTCTCCCGACCCTTCCTCTGCCTGCAGTGGCTGTGCTGGAGGGCAGACCCGGGGAGCGGTGGGGAGAGCCGGGACACCCAGGTCTGGGGTGGGCAGCTCCTACCTCGCTGCTGCCTCTGGTTTACCCTCCTAGGGAAGGAAATACACCCGGCTGGTTGTGAAACAGATTGAAGACACTATAGTCAACTTAAAATTCATGTTTGAAGTAGTTGTTTCAGCTTTCTTACTCCATTTGATGAGCTTTTTCCCCCTTGTCTGCTTGATAGTATTTTGTTCAGTCGGCTTCTCTCGGGTTTGTCAGTACGACCAGTCCATGTGTCTCTTACTGGAGGGAAGGCATAACCCAACGCTGGCAGCTGCCTGAACTCAAACTACTCTGTCTCGTGATTTTTAAGTTGAGCAGTTTTCATATTGGCAGTGCCCCTGTGGTAACTAATGTTATTTATTAATTAATTCTTTGAATTACAGCCAAGCATGCATAGCAGTCCCAGCCCGTTGCTGCTACGTGCTGAGCAAATCTGTACCTAAAAGACAGCTGTTTGTGTGGGAAGGTCTCCAGAGGGGAAAGGTGAAAGAAAAATGCAAAATGGTGAGGGACTTTTGGTCATTTTAAACAAAAGTAACACTGGTTTATTCACACCTGCTGAGCTGGGCCCAGCTTTCCTGAGATACCCGCAGCTCCTTGAAGTCTATGCTTTTAAATGTCACTTTGGTCGTAGTTACAGGGAGGAGAGGGCTGAGCTGCAGGAATGGGAGCCGCGGCCTCGCAGAGCATGGCATGGCACGGCACGGCACGGCACGGCATGGCACACGGGCACCAGCGTGGCCTGGGGATGGCCGTGCCGAGGGTGAGCTGGCAGCGGAGGGGCCGTGGCTGCTGTGGCCCATCCACCCGCAGGGTGCCCGTGGGTGCTGGCCGGTCCTTCCCAGCTCTGCGCAGGTCCCGGGCTGAGCTGGGGCAGTCCTGCCCGCGCCACGAGTGCTGGGACTGCGCCGGGGGGGGGTCCCAGGCAGGTTTCTTTCTCTGAACGTGAGGAGAAATTGCTCTTCAGTGCTTCTTTTAGGGTGTTTTCTCCACCTCCTTTTATGCCCTGTAAGTGCCTCTTTTTCACTGTTCTTTTTTTTTCCCAAAAACACAGCCTCTAGTTTAATTTTAACATTTAATGAAATAGCCCTGTAATTAAATGTTCTTTAACAAATCCCTGGGCAGGGTATCTCATGACAAAAAGCACTCTGATTTTATTATTATTACTGATGCAAAGTAATGAAATGTTTGAATCCTTATCAAGTGTAATTCAGGGGGTTAATCATTTAAGTTGAAAGGAAAAGTTAGCTGCATCATTTACGCTGAACTGATCTGCTCAGTGTCCCGTTACATTCTTCACTGTTTATTTAGATCTTGAGACTGTATTGTTCTGGCCTAGAACATACAATACATATAATTGCACGTATGTTTGTATGAGCTTCTGTATGTTAGCACAGTGTGCTTGAATATGTTTGGTTTTCCAGTTCACTGGGCAAACAGTTAGCAATAAGCTAAATACTGGGAAAGCTGAACGAGAATAATAGACTTTTGATATCTGTGATGTCTAGCTTGACAAACCTACTAAGCACCTCACTAAGAAAAGCAAAGTAAGCCTTAAAAGCATCTGAACTTGCTGAAACGTTCTCATTGAGAAATATTTTTGCATCTTCAATTTGAACTCCAAAAAAAAGGCAACTCCGTGAATCAGGCAGACAATCCCACATCTCCTTCTGCATTGCACTAGCTATCAGTTCATACGCTCTCCTTTCCCATCTCCTGCTCTGAGCTGTTGGTGTTAATTATTTCCAGACCGCAGCTGAAGGCTGAGAAAGCAGTTGGGGCAGATGTTGGCCACCTGGGCTCTAGGAACAAGGCTTCCCAAAGCCAGGACAGGTTCAGCTTCCAGAGCAATGGTTTAGACATCGAACCATTGCCAAAACTAGGTCAGCTGGATATCAAAATCTGTGTTTGCTGGATATCCTGCTCTGGGGCATTTGAGCCTGGGCAAGCGTACGGCAACTGTGGGCTGTCAGCGTACAGCAACATGACTGTGTAAGATGGGTCTCTCCTGTTGCTGTCAGTACTGCGCCGATTAAGATGGCAACAGCAAGAGTCCTTTGGGAAACCAGAAACCAGTGTAAAGGTTAAAAGCAGTCATTGTTTGGTATTTAGAGGCTTTACAGATAAAATTGCACATCTCTGGTAAAGGACATCTGCAGCAGATGCAGATAGCCAGAGCATGTATTTAATACCTCAGTAAGTAGCAGTCTGCGGGATAGGAAGCATAACTTGCAGAACTGACAGTGCTGACTGCGTCCACAAATCTGTGTGTGCCGGAGCTCTGGGAAAGGGCAAGGAGACAAACAATACTGAAACAAGGCATAGGATAAGGTAAATCATTCTCAAGAAGGACTTTGGAGGCCTGTGCCCTGGTTCATGGCTGTGTCTGTACTGGATGTGCTGGTGTCCCCAGCACCCCTGCATCCCCCCATGCCCTGCCTGGAGCAGGCAGGATGTGTCCCGCACAGCCCTGCCTGGCTCCTGCGCCCCTACCTGAGCAGTAATCCCTGCTGTCGGCAGCTCTTCCTCTGGAAAACAGTGCCTTCCACTTTGATGTCCTGCCCCGTCCTGTCTTCAATAGCCAAGGAAGGGGAGTTTCCCTGGTGTCATGGTTCATCCAATGCTGCAGCCGAGGTTCAACTCCTTCTTCACTATGGCCTCGTGGCTTGTGAGGCTCTGCGTGGGCTCTGCGGTGGTGCCCAGCTCTTCTAATTAAAATGCAAGGAGGCCTGCCACAGAGGGAGACAATCTCACATGGGAACAGGAGAAGCGCAGGTATGTTTGGGGCGGTTCTGAGGCAGTGGAAGAGTAAGTTCAGCTGGAAGGAGGAGGGCGGAGGGTTCGGACTTGTTAGGCTGCATGTGGCCAGCTGAAACGTTCCTTTCTTCTGATCATCCTTCATCCCGTCTTTGATCTGAGCCATACTTTTTCCTGGAAGACTTCCAACATTCTTGGTGTAGCTATGAAGCTCCCTTGTTTTTCCCCTATGCAGGCCATGTCCCTCAAGTTGAAGAAAGACGCTGCGATGATGAGGTGGGACTGTTGTATATAAAGTCACTTCTGGATAAACATGTTTGACTTCTTCAGACGTTCTTGATCTCTCTTTATTCCTAGAAGAAGCACAGAATAGGCAACAGCAGCACAGGCTTCCACATTCATCTAATAGTTTAACTTGGTGCAATGTGGAAAATCATCCCCATAAAGGGTTCAAGCTGTGGTTTGGGTACAGATGTCCAATAAATTGAGAACTTTTGGCGACCCTCATTTCTAGACTGACATGTCAGACAGATTCACATGCCAGAAGCACACTGGGAAGCAAAGACTGGGTTGGGAATGATGCCAGGAGCCAAGATGCATTTGTACAGCTTTGGAGCAGCAGCTTGGCCACGTCTGGCCCAGGCAGCAGGATGATGGAGAGAACCCCAAGGTAGCTAGCTAGATAACGGTGTTGCTTTTAGAAAGGACAACAGAAGAAAGTGTTGCACCCTGCTCCTGCTTAGGAGGCTCGGAAGCAAAAGAGAAAAGGCTTCTTTCTCTAGAGGTGAACAGTCACTTCTTCTTCCTATAGCAGTAGAAGCCTGACACTAGATAAGTAGCTGTGAGATGATTCATAAAAAACTAATTTATAATTTGCCAGAATATAATCCTATTTGATCAGTGTTATTCAGTTCTTCTTTCTTTTAAAATTCAGTGCACTTAACTGTTCTACGAGGGTTTATGAATGTTTAAAAATTGCTTTGTGGTCCCTAAAGTAATTTGACAAGTCTGACAGCTATTGATTAAAAACCTGAAATTATTCAGACTGTAGGATGACTTGGGGGATTAGATAGAAAGTTTTTTCAAATGTGAAAGGAAATAAGATGTTGGAAAGTAAATATGTTCTTGAATATTTTCGAAAAATCCATTACAACTGTGAAATTAAATTGAAATGAGATACTTCGTGTGGAGATGAAGGAACTAAATGCTGGCTTTACTATTTAGGCATGGGGTAGAACTCACCATCCCAGGTCCAACAAATGTTTCCCTGGAAGATGCTGGTGACGGGGCTCTGGCACGGATCCCACCGCAGGGCTGTGGGGAGCCCTTGGGGAGCCCCCTGCACCTGCCCATTCCTGGCCGGGGACCAGCCAGCTCCTCCCATTCAGCCATTCTGCATCATGGAGTTAGATGCCGAGCAGGGTCAGCGGACAGCTGTGGGGCTGACGGGAATGTGGCTCTTTCTGTCCAATATGTATGTTCCTGTCTGACTCTGTGGGACAGATGGGAGCTAATCAAGCCTCAGACTAAATGACCGCAGCCTCATGGATTGTCCTAATTTGCACTCCTCATGCAAGGGCTGCTGCGGTAGTTGGGAGCAGCTATTATGCTGGATACCTCTGTCTCAACTTGTCCTTCTTCACCAGACCTCCAGGAAGGATATCCAAGATCTGGCTATACATCTCTGTACATGCCAAAGAGACTCTCCTAGGAAACCATTAGACCAGCCGGGCCATTTTCCATATGACCAGAAGGGACCTCTTCATTCAGCAGATCCAGACCTGTTCTGTTACTGATGACCATGTTTTAGAATATCCTTCATAAACATATTTTCTCCATCTTAACATCATTGAGGTTTTCTCCCCCATTCCCCCTCCTTCTGGAAGGCTAATCTCAAATTTTACTTCTCTCATGGTTAAATGCCCTCTTCTGATTTTCAAGTCTGAATCTATTCACAGCCAGTTTTTAGCCCCTTGTTTCACCAGTGCTGCCCTGTAGCTTGAATAGCTCTTGTCTTTCTCATGTACTTACTCTGAAGTACGTATAGTTCCCATGCCCCTCAGTCTTTTCTCGTAGACTGAACAAGCTGAGTGCCACAATGCTCCAGCATGAAGCTGAATATGACCCAGCGGGTGACATATCCCCCACCCCTCTCTGAATTGAGGTCAGTCCCGCGGGGCAGAGGTGGGCGCTTTCCCACCTTGGCTGCTACGCCCAGCATTCAGCCCAGTCAAAACACTCTGCAAATCTGAGTGGGTGATCCATAGCCAAACACCTCCAGGACTGAAAAAGAAACTACCCCAGCCTCCTGGCAGCTGGCTGGGAATAAGAGCAAACACCAATGTAGCAGCTGGGTTTGCAGAGCAGAAAAAAGTTCATCTGCTGCGTGTGTTGTGGGAGAGCCCTCCTTCCCTGAGCCCGGGGGGGAAACCTGCTGCTGRACACAGAACCCCCCCGTGCACCCTTCGCGGAACACAGGAACTGTGGCTATCTCATCTGTACCTGAGAAGAATGTCTGGCTGCTCGTTATCAGTGCTGTCAGGGAACACATGTCAGCTCAGGTGGAAGGGATCAAAACATGTGAGTCGGTAGGCTGGTACAAAGCACCTGGTCAGCTTTGCAGGCTGTGTCTGCCAAGGCAGGTAGTCCACAAAGACCTGGTTCTGCTTTCAATCGCATTATCATTGCTGGTATTTAATCAGTTAATTGATGGCTGTTGGTTAAATTCTTGAGTGATTCTGTCCACATAGATAATAAAGTGTTTGTAATGATGATTCAGTTCCCTGGATTGAACAGTAGATTTGTGGATGTGGAGATATTAAATAAGCAGATCATAGTGGGCTTCCTTGGCCTGTTACCCCAGCGGGGTACCACGCAGCCCTTGCTCATCTCCAGTAATTCTCAGTTTCACTGGGATCAGCGTAAACCACGTGTTCAAAAGCCTTAGTTAGGGGAGTCTGCAAGGTACTACATGGAGCTTGTACATGGTGTCACCAGACTGTGCATGGTATTTTAAATCCTTGTGCTATATATGGCCCTCAGTTATATTTCAGTGATAATATTAAGCTTTAAAAAGATGAGTGGAAAGAAAGGACACCTTCAGATTTAGTTACTGCCAGAAAATACTAGGCACCACATAGTTGTCATTCTGCAGCAGACAGGGATTATCCATAAACCCTGTACCTCCAAAATGAAGGACAGTAATAAAGCTGACCCCAGGCGCACTTTGAACTTAGCTACCTCTGATTAATTAAGTTTTTCCTTCCTTGAGCCTGATTTAGTACTTATGGTCAGAATGAAGGATTTAAGTTAAGAAACTGTTGAGAAATTGAAGGACAGCTCTCATCCCCTCTTTCGCATCTCATCCCCTTCCCTATCACATGCACACACACGTGTGGAGTAGAGGGCTTCATGTGGTTGCTGAAAAATCAGTTCCCAAAGGGATTCCTGTCCCAGAATTCCTGTCATTCCTCCTGCAATTGCACCACTTTCCCTGTGGATTTTCGTTCCTGCCAAGCTTGAAATGTCAGTGGGGCATGGCAAACACTTGGCTAATGCTGGCCGTAGGTCTCAGGGCAGTGTGGAAGGTGTAATAGCGATTCTGCATTTATATGGAAAGTAGAAAGGTGTCTGTGCAGCTGTGGAGTATCATTCATTCATTCATTTAATGACTGAGCTTTCTGAGATGTTTAAAATCCATCAGTGGCAGGGCTGAGGCACAGCACAGCCATCCAGGACCCCAAGTTCAGAGAACTTTTCTCTGCTTCAGACAGCAGGGGCTGGGAATGAGGATGAGACCGTGGCTGGTTCTGTAGCTCCCCAGAGTGCAGGCTTGCACAACAGCCCCGAAACTTCACAGCCCTCCTTGGTTAATAGCTATAATGATTATAATATGAGTTCATTAACGTGCTGGTATTTACGGCCTTCTATATGGGCAGGGAAACGTTGAATAAAACATAAAGAAACCTGCACAGGTACAATGAAAACACTGGCTTTAAAATTTTTGGTTGTCCTTGCAATGACTTGCCTAGTCCAGAAGGCAATGTGGTTGTAAGCAGGACGGTGGTGGCAGAGCCTGGCACCCTGCACTGCCAGGGCTCCCTGGCACCGCCAAAACCCCGCGGGGCTGGAGCCCTGTGCCAGGAGCAGGGGCTCGGGGCTCCCCTGCGCGAGTGTGCGGCTGCCTGTGTCGCCGGCTGAGGGACAGCGCTCAGAAACGCCTGTCCTCACCTCGGGGGAGATTACACTGGCTGAGCCAGCAGCCTTTTTCCAGGGTCTGGGCAGGTCCTGCAGCTCGTGCCCGTCCACGGGACAGGGCGTTTTATAGCCGTGTGACAACTCTGTGACTTCTGACTGACATTTGCAGGGTTTTCTCCACTCCATAATGAACAGGGCGGTAGTATAAATCACTCTGCTGAGACAGACGGACACTGGCTTTGAAAAATCTGTTAGGGTATGATTAGTGATAAGGAGAAGTGCAAATACAAGGCAGAATGGCTCGATTTCTTTTTTTCCTCTGCTTCTTTGGTATTTGGTGACCACGATAGAATTGTTTTGTTTTAGAAGGAGTTTTGTAGAGCGTAGTTGGGAATATGTTTGCTCCTACCAGCCAATTGAATCTGCTCATGTCCTGGAAAGTCATTCAACCACTACTTTCCTAATTTGATTGTTGTGGTTGGCGTGCTCTGCGCAGCACTGGTGCTATATCCCAATAAATGCTCAAGGATTTAGAGGGGTGGTGGTTTTACATGTGTAGTCAAATCTAAAAAAACTTGTCAGAAATTATTCTGCTGATCCCTTAATTAGAATTCTTTAACCCACTTTTTGGAGGAGAAACAATTGTTTATAGAGTAATGAGAGAGTATGTTTTGATTGAAGGCTGTACAATAATCTGCCCTGAATCTGCTCTGCTGCATTGTACCAAATTACTTATTTCTCTATATTTGTTCATATTCAAAGCATAAATAATTTAGCATTTTGTCTCTCTCTGTGAATGTGAGAAGCATGCTTGCTGATTTCAGATCAGATGGAGCAGTGATGTTTATTACTCTGATGTTGGGCAATGATTGTTGCATATTTAATATCACCATAAATAAAAATCCTGTAGCTGTGTTCCCACTTGTGGGATCGGTATGTGGCTCTCTCCTAATGCGTCTGATCTACAGGACTCAAAGCTTTTGTGTGATGAAAGCAGAGGCTTTGCTTGCCCACAGTGCTACAGGGCATGAGTGGCAACTGCATTTACCAGCGTGCCCTGCCTGGCTGGTGTCCACCAGTGTCTTCCCGCAGCACTCTCAGCCCCGACCTGCTCAAGCAAGATCATTTATCCTTGACAGAAATACTCAGAGACTTACACTGTGTGACAAAGCAAATACCAGAAGAAGTAAAACAAGCCTCATTAAAAAGAAGTGGCTGGATTATAAGGTGAATGTTTAACATACCTTTTAAAAGCATATTTCTTTTCTTCATTTTATCTTACTAATGCCTTTAAAAGCTGCCTGAAAGTATTTTATAATAATTGCCAAGGTAGCTGGAGTTTTTAGCATTCTTACAATGGTCATTGAACATCTCTGATTTTAGTAGGTTTATTTCAAAGTGTGGGGAAAATACCATGCAGTGGGTGAGTATCTGGATCGTGTCTATTATTCCTATTTATAATTAAAATTTCTTCAAAGTGCAGCACAAGTATTACAGCATTCTGCAGGAATGGGCCCACGTGTTCTGCTGCACAGTAGTAGTTTTGCAGCGTTTCGGTCCATTCTCTGCTGTGCATGTATGCAGGATTTTGCTCGGGCACCTTGCTGAACTCTGGCTTGTCACCCAGTGCCATTTTCCATTTTCTCCTCTAAAATTCACTGGCGTGGAGAGAAGTTCTTGTACATTTTACCTAAGACACTTGCCAGAATAAAGGGAGCGAGGCACTGCTTGGCAGTGGTGAAAAGCAAGGGAGAAAGAGCGAGCTTTGTCCATCAGCCATTTGCAAGCCAAGACAGTCCCGCTAGGTCACATTCTTGTTCTCTCAGCCTTGGCACGGATCACCTCTTTTTAATGGAGTCCAGTGTTCCCAGTGTTTCCAAACTTGTTTTAGTGTTTGCAGCAAGCTGCGATGGTCTCTGAGAAGCAGTTTGTCTGGATCTGATTTAGAGCAAGGCAGCGTCATTGTGTTGGAAGCATGAGAGTCTCCGCACGGCTCTCCAGCACTGTGCATGCGAAGGGATGGACGTTGCTGCCACTCGCGCTTGGAAGGCTGAGGTGTCCGAGAGGGTCCACGTCAGAGTCTCAGGGTGGATCGGGCATGTGCTTCTGAGGTGACTTTCCCAGTTCTCCCCATTTACTGTGCTTGGGTCTGCACCACGGAGCAGTCTCAGCCCCTGGAGTGCTTCCAGCGGGAGCTGAACCGACTGATGTGCTCCAGGAGCAGCGTGGCTCTGCTCCAGCCGCCTCCTCTCCCCGGGGTACAGACAGGGCATCAGTCCTCTGCACCAACTCTTCCTACTTAAAATTTGCTCCTGTTGCACCGTGCTACCTGCTAATGTGGTCACGGCCCAAATACAGCATCGCTGGGGTAAGAGAACCATGCGGAGGAGGAAAGCCCTTCCGCCCAGCCCTGAGAGTAACTCCACTGAAGCCAGCGATACTGGACAGTGTTAAACAGATGTGGATCAGAAATGGTTCAAACCCCTTCCTTTGCTGGAACACAGCCATTTTGCTTGTTTAGTATTCTAAAAGCAGAGTTAATAACTATTTTTATCTCTATTCTCATTTCTCACGTACATATAAAGTCTCTGTTGATGTTTAGCTTGACAAGCCAGGCTGCAGTTACGATGCCAAAAATCTCAAAACTGTCATGGAGTGAGACAAGGATGAAGGAAAAAAACAACTTAGATAAAAGGGCTGTGGACTCAGAAATGCTGTATGTGGCACACTTCCCAATCCTCAGAGAGACTTATTAATTTACATCGTGGAAGTCTTTATGGTGCACAACTCAAGTGGCTTTCTGGCTGCACTTGGGATCTCATTGGATTTACGAAGAAGCTGCCTTCACATTTCTACAGTCAAAGGCATTTAAAAGCATTTTTGTTTCTTAGAGCATATAAGGTAATAAAGTGTATAAGGGATGGTATAAGGGAAGCCACATGTCAAAGGTAGGCAAAGACTGTACTCAGAAATTGCACATCAACCTAATACAGGTTTTTCTTTTTATTGCCTTTTTCCAAACAATAGCATTCAGACTTGGATTTAACATCCAGTCCTTTGCTGCATCCTTGGTGCTTTCTGTCTGAGTGGGAAGACGACCTGGGTTAGGCACTGTCTGACGTTACATCACAGGCGGGCGCTTGGAACAAGCGTTTGGATTTCCTCCCCGAGCTTCCTTCCAGCTCTGTTTTCCTTTTGTCAAGACAATTACCTTGGTCGTTATTAAAATAAAAACAGAAGGGGAGTAAAATGATTCATCTTTCCAAGCAGCTTTGCTGAAGAGTGTCATTAATTCAACATCGGCAGGAATGTGTCTGCTTAGGAAAATGTGCTTTGTCCAAGGGACTGGACTGCTCAAAAGGCTGCGTCCTTTTTCACCTGGGAGGGCTCACATGTAACCCTGTGCTAGTGACCAGTGTTTCTGACTGGGACCAAAAAATCAGTGTTTGCCCTGGCACCGTCATCCCTTGGGGTCAGCCAGATCAGGGTGGGCAGACACGAGGCCAGGCCTCGGCTCTCCCTGCTCAAGGTGAACCCGTCAGGGCAGGGCTGAAGCCTGCTGCCAGTGAACCATTGTGGGGAGCCTGCGCTGCTGCTGCCAGCCCGAACTAAAACTGTCTGTTGCCCAGGGACTGGGGTAACACTTTCCACCAGCTCTAATCTCTTCAAAACCAAAACCAAACCAAACCCTTAAACAAAAAATCTAAGTTATTATCCCATGATTTGTAAACATGGATGTGTGCGTTGCGGGCATTTCAGAGAGAAGGTGCTTGGCAGCTTTTCTGAAGTTGTCTATATGCTGCACGGCAGCTGCTGGTGCAGCTGGTTTTTGCAGAAGCGTGTAGGTTGGAGAGCACCGAGCATTTAACCATCCCTCTGCATCAGGGGAAGATTGGCTTGTATTATCCTTGCATTACCCCCCCGTAATCAGCCAACCGGATCCTCATCAGTTGTGCATTTCTCAAGTGTCCAAAGAAGAAGTGAAGAAATCGTGGAACATTTTTCTCACTTGGCAATTGTTTTGATTTCTCAGAGGTCTGCATTGTATCAGTACTGTCCCTGTCCCACCCCTTTGATGCTGAATGTGCCCAGCAATTTGAATTGTTGTCCTCATGCTCTGTAAATGAGATATGACTGGAGGTTATGGAGTGACTCGGTCGCAGAATGTGCTCAGTTACTCATCAACAGCCAGGGTCTGTTCGTGTAATTCCTGTTGACAAGCTGACTATTTCCTAATGGAAAGACAACCCTGACGCCGCAGGCATGCGCACAGCCTTCCAGCCAGGGCCTGGAGTGAATCACGCTCCACGTGATCACCTCCAGTGAGACCATTCCCAAGCTTGTGTGTGTGTGTGTGTCTGGGTTTCGGAAGCTAGCAACAATTGTACTGGTCTGGAAGATGAAGTCAGGCAGCTACAAATACAGCGCAGGAAAAGAAAAGCAATACCAGGGGGCTGATAATAGGAAATGGAGCTTTTCGCCTCACAGTTTGAAGCCCGTATGGACTGAGATGGCCAGCTGCTGCTTTTGAGGAGCACTGGAGAAGTGGCACTGTATGAGGTCCCCCAAGGCCATTCTCCCTTGCAGCCCTGCGTGGCCCCTGCCACCTTGGCCAGCAGCCTGGGCAGGGGACACCCATCTGGGGGCCAGTGGCTGGGCTCCTGGCTGGGCTCCTGGGTGGGGAGGTGGCACAGCTCTTGCTGAAAAGAGCTCCCCTTTCACCTGAACTGGTTTGGGAGCTTCAGCTGAATCACCAGCGTTTGCAGGAGGATGAATCCTGCTCTGCCTCCAGCCCTGTAACAGAGGCATCTGGAGGTGGCTGGGGGTCAGTCCTGTCCTGGAAAGGAGAGACAGTACAATCTAGGGCCACACAGCATGTACTTTTTAAACAGCTCCAGTTGTTTTATGAAGCCATTTTAGGTTTTAATGCTGCTTGGGCAGGACTGGTGACTGCAGTGACTTACAGCTCTTGTTTGTGATGGCAAGTGGAAAGCAGTTGGGACTGGTTGGGCTGGGCTGGACTTTGCTTCACGGTGTTTACCATGCTGTTGCTCATTTGGGAACTAACCTGCTGCTTTCGGTTTTGATCCACTGAAATGGTATATAAAGACATCCAGCCTCTCGCTTGCGAGGCTGGCAGGGAGGAGAGGTGGCACAGCCGGCCAGTTGGCTCCTGCCGCCGGAGGGAGGTGAGTCAGGCTTATCCGCTGGCACTGGGCAGGGAGGTGCCGGGGCACTGCCTGCTCGGTGCCCACCCAGGCGCATCACCCCACTATTCTCCTCTCTGGCTTCCTTGCTCTGGTGCTGGCCACTGCATCTGGGAGCTAAGGGCAGGCTCTGGTACCCGGTGAGAGCCTGCTGCCCGTCTGCCTCTCTGCCCTTCCCCACGCTGGGGATGCTGCAGGACCCACCTTCTTCTTGGGCAGCGTTGGGTTTCTAGTAGCTTGTTTCTCTTTTAAGCCCTCTACCTGTGTTCCCATCTGATTGAGTCTTGGGCAGGAAAAGAGGTGTAGGGAATGAGGAGAGGAGGTGGCAGGGGGCTGGGAATAGGGCAAAATGAGGACAGTGGATGTTGGGAAGGAGTTTGCAGAGCTGGACCCCAACCTCGTGCTTTGGGCCATTCTGGCTTAACCCTGCCCTAGCATTGTTCAGTCCTTAGTTGTCAGCTCTGGAGAAGCTTTCTGGGATGGGTTGCGTGCGTGCCCTGTCTGACGGTGGGGGCCCGGCAGGCGCGGTCAGTGCCGAGCGAGGGGAGCTGCTGGCAGCTCACGCTCCGGGGCGGATGCTGCAGCGCCGTCAGCAGCCTCTGCTGTGGGCAGCTCAGCAACCTGGGCCAGCGTGGCCGTGCTCAGTGAAGTAGGCTGATCTTTATAGTCACTTAAACCTACAAATCTCCCCAAGTGGGGTAGGTTCTGATTTACCAATTTACAGCTTGTGTTACCAGAGTAAATCACTCCGCTAACAGCCAGCTGATGGGAGTCCGGCACCTTCGCAACCCTGAGCTGGTTAAACTTCCCTGGCGTGCCAGAGACATTACCCTGGTTGGGGTGGGGACTCTATGGCCCATCATACTCTGCCTCTTCTCTTCGCCTCATCTTATTTGTCATCAGAGGAGGCACAGAGCCCTTCACGGAGCCATCAGCCACGTGTGCCCACGGACATGCACCCCTCCAAAATGGAGTCTGGTTTTAGCTGTGATGGTGCAAATCCAGGGCAGCCTCATCAGCTCAGGAGCAGACTGCAATTTTGTTAATGAGAACATACGCTGGCCCCATGTATTCCCAGGGATTTGACCTAAGCTTAGCATCTGTCAGGATAAGAAAAAGTGGTTTAGTGGCACTGGCATAGTGGCAGTTCAGAGGATGGGGAGCGGGGCAGAGAGGGTTGCTGGCTCTTCCCTCTTGAGGGACGGTTTTATATTCCAGCAGAGGAAGAGAAAACATTTGTGGAAATCAGTGTTTTAAGAAATTAAATGCAAGAACAAAATCTAAACCGTAACTTTGCAGATCAAAACATTTTGAATTTTCTCAGAAGAAAGTAAGATAAGAATTTTTGTTTTCTGCTATGCAGATTTAACCCTTCAGAGTTGGGGAACCACAAAGCAAAGCCAGTGACAGTGAACGGAGAAGGCAAGAGTCAGGACTGTGTGTAAGGAGTGGAACCCAGGCTAGATCTGCAGAAAAAGATGTGGCCATGCAACTACGTTTATTTTAACTCAATCTAGTTATATCAACTCAGGCTCTTAGTGTAGTGCGTCTAAATGGTTTTAACTCTTCTTGTGATCAGTACAGGCCAATGGCCTAAAATGTAGGTTTACACATTAAGAATGGAGTAAAATTGCAGATGAGGCAGGCACACTTCTACCTGAAAGGAGTTAACTGAGGGCAAGCCAGGTTGTGGGGAGCTGTGTGGTGACCCCAAATACCTACTGCAAAGGAAAACCCTCCCAGATTCTGTCTCTGTAAGAATTCTGCACAACACAACTATCAGTGTAAAATACAGCCGTTTTTGCAATGAAGATGAGCTGGAGTTTAATTTGGCTAATAACTGAGGCAAGTTAGTCCTGTTCAGGCAAGGATCAAACCAGTTTCAGTGCATCTGTGCCAGTGCTTTGCATCTGTCTAACTAGATTGATTTAAAATAACTTGGTTACAAAAGGAAATTGTTTCTCCTGTACAGCTACTGAATCAGGGCTCAGACCTGTCCCTGTTCCTGCCTCCGTTCCCTTCCTGCACTATGAAGCTTTTGGTCAAGTTCCCCTCTGGTTCCCTTGTGTAGTGGACGAGGATGGAGATTTTTGTGTATCAGACAGGGCTGCCCACAAAGCTCGTTCGGGAATTGCTTCGTGTCCCATCCAGAAGGTGGTAAAAAGTGTTTCTGGTCAGAAAGATTGACTGGGTCTAATTTCACCTGTCTGAGAGAAATAAGTAATCAAATGTTAGGAAAACAAATGTCGGTTGAGCTCTCTGAAGCTCATATGTTGGTAATAACAATTAGGGTTTTCTAAACTTGTTATCATCTTTCGCTATCACAGACAACCCTTTAAAAAGAGAGCCGAGACCAAATTTAGAGTTGAGCTTTCATCCCTCGAAGGGAAGATGGGTGTGAGATCCCGGCACCCCGTCTGCTCTCTAGGCTAGAGGGTAAATTGGAGCCGATGTGTGTCACAGAGAACGCAGCCCAGGACTGTACTTCTGCGTTTGCAGTAACGGCTCTGCAGCCCCTTCTCCTCCAGGCTGGCAGCCTGGCTCTAAATCCCCCTCCCCAGGATCTGTGCAGAGGTGAGGGCTGGATACAGGTACAAGGGACTGCCCTTCAGCGAGGCAGGAGCAACGTAACCCCCTGGAAGCTCAGCAGCAACACTGACGCGGCTCAGACGGCGCGAAGGGGAGGCTGTAGGTCCGCAGCTCCCTGAGTGAACGGTCAGCAGCAAAGCTGACACGCAGCTCATCGTCTTCTTTTAATTAATACGTTATTCAGCCTGGTTGAGAGACTTTGTACTTCTGAGGTCTGATTTAGGTTTGCAAAGCTTGTTGCCACCATGGCCGGCTTTGTCCTGCAGGTACCAAAAGGCACRCTGTATAAACGTGTTTGCATTCATAAACACATTCAGAGTCCAATACACTTAACCGTGGCTTAGAGCCTGTCCCTCCCCTCCACAGAGAGTGCCATCCTGACTACATTTTGAAATCACAAACCATGACTCTCATTTAAAGTAGAATAGCCTGTGTTTTCATCTTCGGGAAGCCACATCCTATCCTCAGCCCTGTGTAACCGTAACTAGCTCTTAACAGATCCCAGCAGCGTTCACAGGGTCACTGATGTAACAGCCGGTGTCCACAGCTGGGAAACTGAGGCACAAAAAGGCAGAATGACCGCACCTACCCTGTGTAAAAAAGACAAAGCCTTTTTTTTCAGGCTGTACTTACTCTAGGTATCACTGTGATACTTTATCAGCTCTTGCTATACAGAGATTTATATGAAATCATTTCTATTCCATTGAAGTAATTTTCAGAGATTAATTTTTTAGAGTATTAGCATTGATTCCTGAGTGCATGTGCCCTCCTCCTCCCGCCAGCAGTCTATATCCAGGGAGAGCTGCTGTGTCGGAGCTGGAGGAAAGCTCACTTGCCCTAATTTATTGAAAAAATTAATTTTAGGTTTAAAATGGGGCTGTCATTTATGAACCCGTTCAATCTGTTCTTCACTCCTGAGTCTTCACTCTGACCTTTTCCATATCTTAAATCCTCTGGGCTGTACACTGTGTTCATTGGTTAAACTTTCAGAAGGGAGCAGCAGGTGTGGGTTGTGGATAAGGACTGCATGCAAGCTTGGCTCTGTGCTTATCCATGTACCCCTAGCAGGCTGCGGCTGTAATTTAATTTAGGGCAGTGCCAGGATTTGGACTTTTTAAGAGTTTTTCACAGTTTGTAAGTTTTAATAACAATTTTTACATGAGCTCTGGAAGTAGCTGCCCCTGGCATTGCATGAAGTATGCATAATGATACTTGCACTTTAAAAAATGAGCTGGAGAACTGATGCAGTGCACCCCAGTATTGCAGAATTTAATTCCTGGTCAGGGAGTCTGGAGCAGTGAGAGCCAGCCTGGCCAGAGAGGGTCGGGGTCCCAGCGGGGTCGCTGGGGCTGACCCGGGCTTGGTGCGGAGCTGTACCGCACGCTGCTCAGGGAAAAACAAATGGGTCATCCCTGGAAATGATTATCAGTGCAAGTCAGAAAAGAGATATGGAGAGACCAGCAAAAAACAGTGAAGTGATCTTTAAAAATATCTTTCCTTTTCCTACCAGTATGTTGGGGGGGGTAGATGGGGACTGCAGTCAGGATCTGCAAGCTTTCCAGTGCCAATGGCTTTTCCTGAGGTCCCGTTCTGTCAGGCATTGCTGCACGGATTCTGCAGACAGACATTTGGGGATTTGGGGATGTTTTTAGTATGGATGTGGCTGTTTGTGGAGGTACTGTGGTTCCTGTGTCAGTATTACTGATTTCTGTTGGTAGCTGGCTGCGGAGAGTGCCCCAGAAGGGAAAGCCCCAGGCTGTCAGGAGAAGGGGGCTCGTAGCTACCTCCAGCATCTCTGCCTGCGAGACAAGCCCAGGGACAGTGCTAATGGGCTGGCAGCGTGCACCCACTCAGGCACTGGGTCTGCCTTCAGCATTCCTTAATGCTTTCTGAGTTCCCTTTACCTTGTCAGCATACACTCAGATGCTGTGTACAAGAGTGCAAAAATATTCTGTCTCCTGTAACATGCCGGAGGCAGAGGAGAGCAGGGGACAGTGTATGCGCTCCCTGGGGTGGATCGCCTACAGTTACAGCTCTGAAAGCCATAGAAAAATCACCGACTTCATCAGTGTGAATCTCTCATTCCATCTGAAAAGAATGTTCCCATGAGAAGGATGTGCTTTATATCCCTAAAAGACACTAAAATCTATCTGGCTAGAAGGCAGATAGCAACTGGAAGAAATTAGCTTTATATCCTGGTGCCATCTCTGGATAAAATACACACAATCAAAACAAACTTTAAAATGCTTTGAGCTTTTCTTCTTTTTTTTTCTTTAAGGAAGAGTTCAGCAGCAGCARAAAAACATTTTCCTAACTTTATTCTGATTATAAACTTTTCATTGATTGGATGTTGTTTTTTAAGAACATCATTTTGTTTAAGAACATATTCAGTCTCTGAAGTCAGCTATTACCTATTAAACTGAAGCTATTATATATGCCAATATTGTTAGACAGAAGGACAAATAAAAATAAAATGTAGTTTAGATGCTAAAACATGTATTTGTGTTTGTCAGGCTCAAAGTCATACGCCATTGGTACCCCTGTGTAGTTTAGATTTGAAATTCAAAACTTGACTTCTGCAAATGCTTCTTGGCTCAAATTGTCGTTGAATGTTAAGTAGTGCCTCTGAAGCGAGACTAATAGCACAAAATGATACGGAATGTTTGCAGGAATGGGACCTCACGAAAAGGTTTATAAAAATCTGCTGCTAATAACAATGTTACATTTTAAATAAAACCTCCAGAAAAGATGAGAGGCATCTCAGTAAAGACAGGTTTCCTGTTGATCAGGATTACATTCCTAGAGGAAAGTCTAATGCTTGTTCAGGAGAGCAGAAAAGTGAAGCTAATTACAAGCAGAAAGAGAAATTGGCTGGTCCAGATCCACTGTCTAGCTGCTATGAAATATGGAGTAAAAGGCAGCATTAGTCAGAGGTTAAATATTCCTTCAGTGTAAATACTATTTGATACGGTGCCTGATTTTTCAGAAGTGCTAGATGTCAATTCTGCTACATTGCTGCGGCTCGGCTGTTGTGAGCATCAAGCATATTTTAAAAAAGCAGGTGAAGAAGTCTTTTAGTAGTCTCTCAGTTTAATCTGGCCATTGTTCCTGTAGTCTGCAAGGTCTGGGTAATTTTTGTGCCCCTCAGTTTCAGATTACCTTTTTGCTGAAACTGAACTGAAGGACAAAATAAACACACACAAATGCAGTCAAGGTTACGGGCTGCTCAGCTGTAGTTCTTGAGCCCTCGGAGGCTGCTGTGTGAATATGCAGTTTGATGGAGGAACATTGGGAGTCCTGAGAGTTGATTTAATGGTATCTGCAGTGAAATCTGTATGTTGCTTGATGGTGCCATAGGTTGTAGTACATCTGTTGAAGAGTTTTTTGGAAGAGCCCCACAATAATGACTATGCCCACCCCAACGCTTGAGCAGCAACCCAGTAACAGCCAGGCAGTTGTGCAATTATGTGTCTTTTAATGTTAATTATGCTGAAATACCAGATTGTTCGAACTTTCTAAAATAAGTGCTTTTTAGGACATCGACAGGCATTTTAACTATAAATTTGGAATAAATCTGGGTAATCACAGTCCCTTCCACTTCTAACTCTCCAAGGTTATTGGGGAATTTGTTTTTTCCCAGTGATAGACAGCGTGATCATAAAGCACTGGCTTCACAGTCAATAAAAAGTGAGAGATAGCTGGGTTTAATAGCTCAAAAAGGTAAACACAGCAGGAGTTTGGAAAGGTCGCTGCGCAGAGGGCTGGAGGCAAAGCCGTGTCTGACCATCCTCCCCTGTCCAGCCAAGGAAACAGAACAAGCCAGGCCCGGCTGGGACCAACGGAGAAAAAGTGACCCAAGAAAAGAGGACTACAAATAATACAAATAATAATCACTGAGCCTAACTGTGAATGGAAAACTTACTCTAATAACCCACTGAAGGTACTATTTTACCTGATGAAGCACAGTGCTTTCCTTTCACATGCTGTTTCTTAAACAGTGAGTCGTGTGGGTGGGTGCTGGGATCCCCTAAGTAACAGGAGGTGCAAATGTGAAGAAGGGGTAGAGGTCACGTACAGTGCCTCGGGGAGGATGCCGGCGTTGGCAATGATAATAGTAGCTCTGACCGTGCTGCACACCTGCGCATCACCCTCCAAACAGAGCCGCCTGTGGGGAGAACAACAGTCTGCAGGGAAACACCACCTTCTGCAGATGAGGAATGAGGTACAAGCTTGCTTTAAGGAAGCTGGGATAAACCCTGGCTTGGAATAAAATTAGCTGAGACTTTGACATACAGACTTCTCTTTGGTGGTAGTAATGCTCAGTGCAGCAGTATTTAAGCACTGAGTCAACGGACTGAGGTTTCTTCACTGCCTGGCACTCCCTGGGGAGGGGGAAAGAGCCATCCCCAAGGCCCTGGTCTGCCAAGTTTTAGCTGCTGTACCTCCTGAGCGACACAAGGATGTTCAGTCCAGAGGCCATGGTGGGGGGGGCGGGATGAATGACCTGTGCATTACAGACCTGTAGCCCCAAGAAGTTTGCGTGTTTTAGACACCAACCCAAGTACAGTGTGATCGATGGGGCAGCCTGCTGGGGCGGGGGCACAGCAGCACATTACTTTTGAGAAACACATTTGTCATTTGCGGAGGCGAGAGTGTGAAGAATGAATGTGCAGCAGGACAGTACCACAGAGCACCTGCGGGCTCCAAGTTCATACGTTACTTCATCTCCTGATGCCTGGCTCGTGTGCCAGTCCTGCACAGACCGACCATCTGAAATCTCAGGTTTGAGACATGGGAAGTTCAGCTGGGCAGTTCCCAGCAAACAGAGCTTTCGCTGCATCTTGCTGGTTGTCTTCCTTGTCATCTGGTAGCAGCGGTGGAGCTGTGCTGGGTCCTTACGTCAGCTGGAGCTGCGACAGTTCCCAGCATATCTGGCTTCCTGTTGGAATGCAGGCCAAAAGCACATGCTTGTTGGGTTCGGTACTTCCTTCCAGATTGTCCTAATAATGTGTCTGAATGTGCAACAGAAAATATTCCAGTGCTGGGATGCAGAGAGAACCTGGATTCTCTCTTCTCCTGTTGCCTTCGATCGGCTCCGCTCTCCACCCACTGCAAGTGCGAGGGCTCGTTCCAAAGTTCAGGTTCTGCATTTTCATGCCTTGCCAGAAAGATAAAAGGGTTGGTAAAACTGTAACTTGACCTTAGCGTTTCACCGCAGCGAGGGAGATAAGGTGCTAAAGGAAATATGGAGAGCAAAGCACTGATGGCTGTGGGAAAGGGGACCCCACAAGCAAGGGCACCCCGTTGAGGACCCACGTGCACTTACTCGGGAGCTGCTGGTGAGCCCAGCTCAGAGGCGGGAATGGCTGTGGATTGCTGACCGGGATTTCAGTCTGGCGTGCACCGTATTTTTGCTCTGCCACACAAAGGACCCCTGTGCTGCTGCTGCTGCAGATTTGAGAACGAAAAGATTGACTGAAGCTGCCTGTTATTATTTTTGGCTACTCCAGCAATGTATCAAAAACCTGACACTGGGTTGATGCTGGTGCCCTACTTTATAGAAGCCCTGAAAAGCAGATCAAGGACAGCAAGCTTGTCTCTCTGCATGGCATCTGCCAGCAAAGGGTGAGAAAACTTCAAACCGCTGGCGGGGGAAATGGGGGGAGGCAAAAACGAGGCAAAATGTGCTAAATCCAGAGCACTGTTTGCAGACTGCAAGGGGAAGGGGTCTGCATGTGCTCCACTAAGGAGGCAAGGTGGGAAATGCACTGAYCGGGGCGTTCTGCTGCACAAGCTGCTTGTCCAGCATGGCTGGTGAGCTGATCCCTGGGGCGCGGTGGGGACCGGTTTACCCTGGAAGGAAGAAGAGGACCCCACTGGCCTTAGGTGACAGACAGTGCTCCTTATTATTCAAGCCCAGCAATAATGCTGCCAGTCCTTCACATTTTCTGGATCCTCTGGAGGTGAGAGAGGGTCATGCCCACCTCTGGCTGAGGAGGAAGAGAGGCATCTAAGTGAGGACGTGCAGGGGATTAGTGTCGGAGCTTGGCAGAGAACCTACGAATTTTGACTCGTTTGCCAGCACCGCGCGCAGTGGTGCTGGCTGTAGGGACAGTCCATCTAGGAATCCGGCTTGCAAGTCCCTGGAGGAAGCGAGACTCGTGCCTGCTGCCTCAGGCAGGACCTGCCAGTCTCCCGCTCTGAGACCTGCTTCCTTCCCCTCTGGTGTGGGGAAACCCTGAGTATTCTTTTTAATCAGGGATATTTACCTCTGTTCTYGTTTTCCCCTCCAATGCTGACCAGCAGTTGCAGCCCAGGTGCCTGCTTTGTCCCCTGATCTGGAGCAGCCTTGCATGAGCTGGAGGATTTATGATTTACTGCAGACATGGACAGTAGCCTTTGAAAAGTGGAAAAGGAAGCAGCCATAAATAACAGGCAGGGGACAGTGCCATGTGGTGGTTTTTCATTTACTAGATAGTCCTACTTTGTTCTTGATGAGTAATGGAGGCATTTGAATACGCCACGATGACAGCAGCAGTCTGGCTCTGGGAACGTGTCGGCGTGGGCTGGGTGAGGATGGTAGCAATCAGGACAGTTGGACCATGCTGTGTAGCCTTCCCCTCTGTTCTCCACTGTCTCGCGTCCTCTCGCACTTACCTGCTGCTCTGGGCACCGTGTTTTGTGAGTCTGCACTTCAACAGCCCCAAGCTGCGCTGGGAGCGCCGGGGAGCCGGGCCGTGAGCACAGCGCTCACCTGAGCCTCGCCGGGTGCCGGCTGGCGTTCAGTTCTCATGCAGGATCGCTCTGTGCGTGAGGGGTGCCGGGGTGCGGATCATGGCTCACGCAGGTGCGGCTGGCTGCTGCTGCAGACGCTACTCCTTACTGTGGATTGCGCTGCTGCAAAGGTCAGTGACTCGGCTTTCCAAAATGGGAAAGGAATGTGTGTGTGCATCCGAGGGCAAGGACACCCGAGCGGGCGGCCTGGTGGCGGGCAGGCTGCTGCCTTCCTTCTCCCCTCCCCGGTACTGTCAGCCTGCAGGACGGCCTCCGAGCCGAGCAGGAGGGAAGCGGTCAGGGCAGAAGTGCCCTAGTGCAGTTTTTGCAAAAATAAAGACTCCTGGAGAATTGGATTTTCCCCGAGGTTTATCACAACAAGATGAAAGCGGCGAACGGACACGGGACAGGATGGCTTTGGCGAGGGGTGAGCGGCTCGGCGACCGCGGGGCACCGCGCAGGGCTGCCGGCGCCCAGC